>JAQLOL010000023.1:1304629-1332416 GCA_029783665.1 Naso thynnoides
ATCTACACTATAGTTTTTTTTAAAAGGGTGTGTGTGTGCAAAGGCTCAAACCTACTAATGTAGATCAAAATTCTGAGGCAAACTTCATGTTCTCAAACATTCTACACTACAGCTAATTGCTGAATGCCACAGACAGAGCAGACGAAGGCACAACTAGTTATGCAAAAAGAGAAGCAGAAACTAAATTTTATTCGTTCTGTGGACTTATTATAAAATTGGGACGGGTATTGACAAGGACTTCACGATACGATACACATCACAATGCATGTGTCATGATACAATTATAACACGACCCATTGCAGTATGATGAATATTGCGAGTTCACTGAAAATGTCAAAACAGAGCTGGTAAACAAGTTGTGTACAATCTGAGAAGTCTGAATACATCACATTGTATTGATAATTCAGCAGACAAATTGAGTCAAAACAATTTAATAAAAGATTTCCTTTCCAACTTTTTTGAACTGAATTAGCCCAATTACCGAACACACTTGATGTAGCTGCCCAAACATCAAAATGAGAAATGAAATTTTAGAGCGCTCTGCCCTTTAACTGGACACACTAAGACTGAAAACATAAAAGTAAAGTTTATAAATGTTCTTTTGTGTCACTGAACTTCAGGGTTGGGTTTTGGCAAGGAATTCACGATATGATATGCATCACAATACATGTGGCACAATACGAAATCACGAAAAATAAATATTGCGATGTATTGCTATAATCGATTTTTTTAGCACAGCCCTATTATTCAATAAACCACACTTTAAGAACAAACGTTTACCTAACAAAGACCTTGCACTTTGTGGCTTCCTTCAGTGAATACACAGGGATTTGGGAAATTCAGTGTGCAGAACAAAACTTTTTCAGAGATAGGGTGCAGATTTTTCCCCACATCCATACCCAACTTGGATCTACACACTGTCCACCTTCTCTTCAACTAAATGCATACTAGTGTACCAAAGAGGGTATTTCACTGGAAATAGGCAGGATTCTTAACATGTGATTATCCTGATCTAAAGCTGATCAGCAATTCCCAAATGATTTTAAGGCCCTACAACACTTTGTAAAAATTATTCAGTCAAAAACACAGTTCAGAACGGTAGAATCAACTATATTTCCCCTCTAAAATAAGAAAAGGGTGCTTAAACGACTGTGCAGTGTATAATTTGTTTAACAGCAGTACAATGCTGTCAACACCAAAAATGCTTCATGTCAAACCTATAAATACATCAACAGGAAGTTAATGCAACCAGAATCAGGCACATAAAGCAAATCCAGTGTAAAACATTTGTAAGAAAAGTAATAGGTAATTTGTATCCTATTACATTTGTGGACGTTACCTTCCCAACACTGTTACATTAGATATGTTGTAAGGTTTTTAGGATCAACATTTGGGAATCACTGATTGGAACATGGAGAGGGATCCACGAGGATGTGGGAATGATGGGAGGTTGAAACCTGGAGAGGATCTGCGACTTTTGCTTCATACCTGTGTGATGTTACTTATGACGCTTTTTGTTTATAGACAGCAGTCCAAGGTGTCTTAATGCTTTGCCTTTTGCTCAGCTGGTCAAAGCTGACTCTTTTAACCTGGAAATAAAATACACTATAAAACACAGCTGCTGTAATCTAACACTACTGTCTTCTAGTCTATTTCTTATGTGTCACACTTCTGCATGTCAGGATACAAAACATTGTGCTGTTCGTCCACTATGGTACTAAAGAACAGCTCATTGTGTGAGTGTGTGTAAGGGTGAAAGGATGAAGAAGACTCACAGGGGATGATGCTGTCTTCATCTGAGCTGTCGGGGTCGATGAGTTTCTCCTTTGCCTTCTCTGTTCTCTCTTTAAACATTCGGACCAGCTCCTGAAGACGCTCGTTGACCACTGTACTGGTTTGACTGGCTGAAGACGCTGGACGTTCTTTCAGTCTTGGAAAAAAAAAAAAATCAGAAATAAAATTAGATGATGGTGATTTTTTTTCAATGTGAATGTCCATATATTATTACAGTGAGGTGAAAACTCCAAATTAAGTAGCCACAATTTCTTTTTCTGCATTTAATGTTGTGCGTGTCTGCAGGTATGAGTACTTATGTGTATGTGTACATGTGTGCACAGTGCTCACATGTCATCTGTGCTGTGCAGACTAGACTGGCTGGGCCAGGCTCTGACAGGAACATTTCCTTCGTCATCATCATCTTCACTTTGGGAGCGCAGCCTCCTCCTGTTAAAGCAGACACAGCAACACTGTTGGATCAACTTTACGACTGTAAACTTTACGACAAATATTGTTTCTCTCCCTCAAACTCAAATCTTCTGTGACATGATTTTATTGCACACCATGTTATGGGGAATTTATAAGTATTGAAAATACAGAATCAAATTGTTTTTGTGAACATGTATGCAGAGTTCTGCACATGACCCAAAAAAGAACGATCTCTGACAGAAATTTAACGAATGACATGCTGCTACATGCTTCCATGTTCAGTCTGTGTTTATGATTGTGAGGAATGACCATTAATGAGCACTGACAACTATGATTTAATGAGTGAATGAGCAGAGACTGGTCAATTTAAAAGGATTTATGCATGGTAATGGATAAAATACGGGCATTAAGATGTGTGAATATAAATGGACACTAGATGAGTGGATACTGTGTTTCGTAAGGATTTGTTATCTTACATCTTTGTCCAGAGAGTCCTACGATTCCTGGCACTTCTGTCGTGGATGGTCAGGGCAGTAAAGTGAGTGCGTGTGTGTTTATAAGAGAGGAATGCGGAGAGAGAAGGTCGGCGTGTGTGTCGGGGAAAGCATGCAATTACTCCAGAAAGCTAATATCAAGTGAGGATAGATGACACAGTGATGATGCAGGAGCAAGATTGTGATGCATCTGTTTATTGACTTTTGCCACGAAACCACAATAACCATACATTAGCCAAAAGCACAAAAATGTGAAAGCAGCGCAAAAGGGAAGAGTACAATCACACCAACACCAGAAAACCACAACACAGAACAATTAATAATGTTATCTCTGTGTTCTGCATTAACACTGTGTGCTGACTTGTGTGGATCATTTTGGAAGAAAAGGAATTTAGATATTGCAAAATCGACACACACACATGGTGTCTGCAGAACACTGACATACAAACACGGCAATGTTATGTTTCTACCAGACGTGACCGTGCAGCAGACAGGAGAGGGCAGGACAACCATTTCAAACAGCACTGAACAGAAAGATTCATTCCAAAATGATACATTCAAAGATCAACTGAACCATGAACGATAATAAAACACAATTCTATCGCTAAAATCATTTGTACTTCATGAGCAAATATTTTTGTGTTTCGTCAGCTACGGCCATGTTTCATTTAATCTCATTTTGGATTGAAGCACTTCACTTGCAAACAGAGAAGCTTGTAACTTGACGTAAACAAAAAAAAAAACATATCCTAGTGATGCTTCTTTGTATTTCTCTCCTGTGAAATACTTGGCCAATTGCAGTAATGCATATGTTTTATTTCACTGGAGAGAAAGAATTAGTACAGCTGAAAGAAAATTAAAAGTTCCATAGCTCAAACAGCTCATGCAGCTTCCTTACTCTTTATCTCCTTTACTGTAGTTGAAAGCATGAGAAAAGAAAAGAGATGATTTGAATTAGAATACTATGACTCACAATCAGAAAACCTGGAATTTTTGAGGTTCTAGTGTGCAGGACTGAGTGACATCTAGCTGTGAGTTTGCAGATTGCAACCAGTTGAAAATCTCTCTACTTAGCCTCCCCCTTTTCAGCTAAAAATAAGAAAGCCTGTTTTTTTGTCCATTTTAGGCTACTGTACAAACATGGCAACGTCCAAGTAAAAGGACCCTCTCCCTCTGTAGATAAAAAGGGCTCGTTTCAAGGTGCTAAAACACAACAGGTCTAATTTGCATGTGATTATACGCTACTGAAAACATAATGATGAATATTATATTTAATTTGCATCAATAGATCCTGCCAAATCTTACATACTGGTAGCCTGGGCCCAGACCAGAGACTCCGCCCACTTCACTGATTGGACTTGCTTCTCTTGGTCTGGCACTGCACTTTGAAATTTGGTTTCTCTGAATGAAAAGGTGGTTATCCAATGAGCACTGGGAGTGGGGAGTCACAGGCAGGACTGAGCTGTTTGTCAGGAAAAATCCAACATTTCAACCGAAATTTCAACCTACAAAGCCACGTTACAGGACCAAAAATTAGTAATGTGGTCGTATGTTGTGCCTTTAATATAAGTTTTAAACAATGACGAATTTATAGGTGGATAAGTGGCCATGACAAGTCTGTTTAAACCAGTGCTCCTTCGTGCAGCTTCTGACGGGTATGAGACAGCGTCTGTCCTCGGCAGCAAGAGGAGGGAAGTACCGCTGCAGGTCCCACTGTCTACTCACAGTGATAATGTGATGTGATTTAAAGAGAAAATAGTTTATTCATCTCATATCGATATGCATGGTGGGTCAGATTCACAATCACAACACAATATAACAACATCTATGTGATTATTCAAAAGCTTGTGGAGACATTTTTGGATTTCAGATGTCTCACTTAGCAAGACTTAGACAGTAGGCGAAACATCCCCTGGCTACATGATGACTGTTCCCGTGGATTAATCTTGAAATGGCAACAACCAGTGAGCAAGGGTTAGGGAAAACCTAATTCACTCCCTCTTGGAAATCGCTCAAAGTGGAGGCAATGCCAGCCCAAGAGAAGCAAGTCCACTCAGTGAAGTAGGTGGAGTCTCGGGTCCGGGCCCAGGCTAACAAACTGGACCTCTTGAGCTTCTCGCCCCTCTCAAAAACATTTACATTTGGATATTATTCAGCATCTTGGTAAAGCATTAGATGTAAAGAAAAAGTAAAAATAAAGTTTATTTTGTAGGTTATAATAACAGTTGCTGTCCTAATGACAGATTACTCAAATAATAAACTACCACTAGTAGACAATCTTACCTTTGACGACCTCCAGAGGGGGTCACAGGGACAGCGAGGGTTGTAAGTTTGGGGTCCTGGGGGGTCAGGATTTTGGGGATGTTGCTCTGTCCCTCCCCTCCTCCTCCCCCTCCTCTCTCGTGGTCCGAGTCGACATCCTCTACGTTGACGGATGGGCGAAGGCTTAGACTAGAGCTCTCTGGAGAGGGTGAAAGGCACAAAATGTTTTTGATTAATGAGGATCAAAAATAACCTAGACGTGATGTGTTGGGACACGAAGCTGCAGCACAGAACTGAAAGCAGGTCACAATAACAAGCAGAGGTAGGGTTGCAGAGTGTGAGAGGGAAGCAGATTTACCGGGATCTACGCAGGAAGATCCACCTCGAACTAGGCCACATACAGTGTTGTAGTACCCTGATAGCTGAGAGGACTAGCTTACTCATCAGTCAAGACGTCCAGTCAGCTAATCTGTCTCACGGTGCACTGGCACACTTATGTCTGCGTCATTCTTCTTCAAAACAGACACTGTCAGCAGTCAGTATGCTGCTACATCCAGTGGAACGTTGACAGTTTGTTACAGAGTCGTGTGAAAATGGAGGGCAGCATGTAAACGTTACATCTGAGCTTTTTTTGAGAAATGACAGAACAGGACAATACATAAACATAAAAAACCACCACAACACAAACAACAACTTTTTAAAACCACAGTGTGTTCATTAGCCTGAACACACTGTCAGTATTTTAGCCATGACATCTGAACTCAGTCAATCATTTGCTTTTTGCTAAAGTCTACATGTGTGAACGTTTGTGAATAAAGGTAGTGCCAATTAGCTGTTGTCTTAATTTCACAGTAAGTTAATTCTCATTTGACCAATTATACGACAGCGGTTTACTCACTATGACTGAGTTTAGGTATCTACAAGGACTTTTACGATGGAACACAGTTAGCTTTCACCAGCTGCAGATTCACCTGCAGGTCTTATTGCTGTGACGTCTGAGTCATCTTCAATGAAGAACGCCGGGTTAGAAAGACCTGACAGCTGGCGGGACAGGGAGTTGAGCTGTTTCGATGGGGGGCTAACAATTGGTGGCAGACGTGGATAAGATGGCACATTGGGCAAATCAAGAGCGCTACCGCTGGGGGATGATGGAGACGGGGAGCGGGATCGGAGATGAGGATGGTGAGGAGGAGGGAGAGGGGACTGTCGGACAAGGCGGCTCAGTTCAACATCTTGCTGACTCTTGTCTTGCTTCTGTTTTTGCTGTTGTTGTTGTTTCTTAGGCATCTTGAGGCATAAGGCTGTTGAGGCGATTCTTGACGTTGAGGAAGTACTGCTGCGTCCGAGTGGGAAACTGAGAGAGCTTCTGCGGGATGTTTGCAAAGCTCTGGGAAAGAGTGGACAGACCGGGACTGTCCGAACCCTCAGAGCTTTTGGGGAAAAGCTCGGTCAGAGTCTGGGCGATATTTCGAGGGACCTGCGTGAGTCGGATCTGGGACAGCTCTTGGCGCAACTCAGGAGGTAGGGAAGGTAAGTACTTGGTTATGTCTGAGATTTGGGTGGGTAGCTTAGGCATGGAGGGTATTTTGGGAGCGGAGATGCCGTTCTCTTTGAAGAACGCGTTGATGTTGCCGAGGCACTCGGAGGTGTGAGGAATGCGCATCAGGCAGCTCTTAAATGAATCACAGCTGACTGGAGCTACAGAGGAGACAGGTGCATAAGCAGATTTACTGACAGACAGGACAAGCAAAATGGGACATGAGTTCAGTGGACAGTCAAACAGCAACATTCACTCTGAATAGCAATGACACCCTTCTTCTTGACAAGAAGTTCAATAATGATCAAGGTCTATAGTCACCAGGCAACTTGTCCAGTGATAAGGTTTATAGACAGCCACTCTAACAGACATAAAGTTACAATTATGATGTCAAAAATAGTTTTAGTTGTCAGTTTAACAGCTTCTAAGTTTAACACAACAGGACCAGTCAAGTACAGAAGTAATAAACCAGGTCAAACCGGTCACATACAGAATCTGATTTCCTACAGAAAACTACATAAAAACATAACATAATAAAATTATGCATACCACCACAGCCATCTCCATTTGCTTCCTCCTCCTACAAAAAACACAAAGCATATAAATGAATGGCAGGGAGGTGGTGAGCTACAGTTTGATGATGTGACACGCATCCATAGAAACAAAACATTTGTTTGAAAGTTGTAAAAACTATCTGATTTCTGACTAGAAATAAGAAACTAATGTTTCTTAATCTCTTAAGAAACGTGTTTAGAGTTCTTTTAATCCATGCCTGATTTTAATGTCCACAAAATAAAATAAAATAAAGGACAAACCAGGGAAGAAAAAGAAACAAAACTTAACAAAAAAGAACAGGCAAGGAGGGAAAAAGGACTCTCTAAAATTGTAAAGGAACTCATATCGTCAATAAGATTCATAATCTTAGACAATGTAGGAGAGTAAATTAGCAGAATCGTGTATTACAGGCACATGGGTCAAGAGCAGGCATGAGACAAAATGAAAATTTCATCTCACAATTATCCTGTCCAAAATAAATGCCATTATCGATAATAATATCAATAATCATCAAAATATACTTAGAACCTTTGAATAAAAACTTAAATTGCACTTAAGCACACTGAAATCATTGAAATAGTTTGTTAGGTGATATATTTTCATTTCACAGTTAGGACACACATCCTCTTAAGAATGTTAAATGAGGAACCATAAATAATAGGGTCTTCCTGCACAAATAAAGGATAAATAAGTAGTGGTAACTTCATCTTCCCAACATTTTTTTTTTAACACGAAATGCTAAACAGTGACAGTATAGTTATATTTGCACACACTTTATTTAACTTGTTTTTGTTTGCTTGTTTTTTAAGTGGATAAAATTTGCAAACCAAGCATCCAGCCATTGTGACAGGCTTAGACAATTCAAAATTATAGGACTGCACATCAGTGAGACAGCCTTTTCACAAATGTGAGATTATTCATGACAATCTAAATTTACGATTATCCCAATAATAAAAAAATTCACTACTATAAAATGATTGTGAATGGTTTTTGTTCTGATAATACATGATAATATTGATTACTGTCCCAACCCTAGTCATGAGGTGACACATTCATCACTGTTCAACCTGTGGACATTACTTTGTCAGTAGCTTTGTCAGCGTTGGTGCTTTGACCCTCTTCCTCTGTTTTTTGCGGCTGCTGGGTTATTGGCTCTGCCTCTGAATGAACTTTCTGGGTCTCTGGCTCTGGCTCTGGTTTTGGCTCTGGTTCTGGTTCTGGTTCAGGTTCAGCTTCGGGTTCAGGTTCCGGCTCTGCATCCGGTTCAGAGTTCGTAACTGGTTCAGGACTCGGAGGTGGGGAGGGGGAGTTCTGCTGTGGCTCTGCCTCCTCCTTTGGCTCTAGATTTTTTAAATGGTAGATTTTATGAAACAATAGCCAACACTCAAAAACATTTGCCGGACACTGATAATGGTGATGTTGCTGAAATGATGAACACAATGGAGGGATTTAAGAAGTTTAGCAACAATAGCTTGTTCACTAGTTGGTGGATTCTTTATTAATCTATACCTGGTTCCTCAGTGAGAGGTTCTGGTTCCTCAGTCTCCTCCCTCTGTTCCTCCTCAGGAAGGTTCTCTTCCTCTCTGCAGGACAGGACAGGACAAAATAGTTGGACAATTTAAAAATTGCATTGCACTCTTTGGCAGTGTAAGAGGACTTTGTTGAGCCCATTGTGTATTTTTGCTCAATGTAACTTGGTCCATTAAATGACAATGATGGTTGTGTGAAAAGAGAACTACAGTTAAGCTTTACATGCTTTTCTTTTCAGGGAAAACTGACTCAAAATTTACACTCCATCCTTATAGCAAATTAATATTTACAAACACAGACATTTTCTGAAGTATTAAGACTTGATTAATAAAAGTCTGTTTTGTAGGCTCATTCAATCCACACCCTCAAATGTAAAAACTGTTGATAAGCAGTATTTGTACTGCAGAAAAAACACATTAAAGTGATTTGGAGTGCACACAAAGATATCAGATATGGCTCACCTTTGAAAGTGTATGAAACATTAGGCTAAAAAGCTATAACACATGTGATAAATAACGTAAAACGGTTCCTCAAAGCCTGTGGTGGTTTCTAACTACAGGAAAAATATGAGAATTACTGAGACCTAACGTCATTTTTCACTTTAGCGTAACCTAACGCTAGTTTTTCCTTCGTTTTTTAGCACAGTGTCTCTGCTGTAAAAGAGCACATTTATCCTCTATCATGGTTCATACACGTTTAACTTAACTTTATAAAGACAACAAAAAACAAAACACAAATTACATCCATCCAGAATGTCCTACATTTCACATGACGGTGGAAAACGTGAGAGCGTGAACTTTACCTATTGTTCTGTTTGCTAGCTTAGCAGTTTGTGTCGGCGACCACCTGTAACACGCAAGCTTACGAAACACGAACGTTAGCTACCCACCTGTTTACACCCAGGATAGTGATAAAGTTCGAGTTAAATGATAGCTAAAATGCATGAATTTCATAATATATATTTGTCAATTAGTTACAATGACTCAAGCACGATGTTGTCAAAAATACTCACTTTCTCTGTTAATATTCACGTACGCTTATCGTAAATAGCCCCGATAGAAAATGTCCACGAGCATCAACAGACGACAAGTAACACGAACTCGTCTCTAGGGTCGTAAAAACCCGATCAGGGGATGTCAGAATTTTTAGAAAAGCAAAAAGGAAGATTAATTACATCAACGTCCATCATTTTTCCTGCGTCTCCAGACGTGACACAGCAGCAGCAGCAGAAGCAGCCTGCAGCAGGTGCACACTGTTACCAGGGGAACCGTTTGGGGGGTGGGGGGGGGTGGGGGTGCCGTTACCAGGGGAAGCTGTGGTTGCTATGGCACAGGAGTATGATGCTGTGGTAGAGCGCGGCTAGGATCACATAACGAGAACCCACGGGATTTGGGAGCTGGCAGCCAAATGACTGAGCTGGTGCAGCATGAGACTGGGAGGTGAGTTAATTCACACAACTGGCAGCGGAGCTGGGAACACTGGGCTCTCTGGGTAACCTCAGCGGTGGAAGGTCACTATGTGCCTGATACTAGGCTATAACATACATTTACATTTCAGGCTGTGCTTTCGTGAAGTTTTCCACTCTATTCTACTGAATGCTTCTACTTGCTTTATGATTACTAGAACTATTTTAGTATTAGGACAGATAAGTTTAGAACCCAGTTAACAACAACCAGTATTGGACAAATTACTCAGAAACAGTCATAAGTGACTAATTACTGAGTACTCCTTCTAAAAGTAATATATTTACTTATTGCTTTGTATAAAAAGTAATTAGTTATGTTACTTCTCCATATTACTTTTGCAACCAAACCAATTTCCCCAAAAAAGTGATGCACAACCCATTAGGCCAGCTCGCATAACTTATTCCACTTTATTGGAAAAACTTTGTTTTGATGGCTACAATTTTAAAGACAAGCTTATTCATGGCAACACTATCAGTAGCTTATTAGAACTTCAACATTAGCAGCAGCTCAGTTAAAAACTCCTCTTGTAGAAAAATATATGTTGGCACATGCAGGTATACTTCATCGTCATAGCATATCTGTAAAAAAAAAAACCTTTCTAGTAACGCAGTAATGCCGTTTTACTAGGATCAGTAACTTTAATATAATCACTGTTTTGGCAGTTGCAATCCCTTACTTTACTAGTTAGTGGGAAAAGTAATAAAATTATAGTACCGTGTTACTAAGCTGTGTGTTACCTCCCAACCCTGACAACAACAACAACAACAACAAAACAAAAACACTCTGGCACTGCTCAAGAGTATGATCAAAATTCTAGGTGAAAGTCTAAGTGGGCTGCGGATCCTAAGGATTTCTGGGAACTTCTGGAGGCCGAGAAGCGTCATATTTGCATTCTTACTCTGCGACTTTACTGTGGTCCACTTCTGCCTCCTCTCCCTGTGGCACAGGCAGCCTGGTCACAGTGAACATGCAGTGTCACATAACTTGACAGGAATGCTCCCATTGCCCAAAAAAAAAAACCCTACTCTACACTTTCTTTGTCTCTGTGCTTCAGCTAAAGGTCTTACTCGATTTCAGGCTCCTCCAGCAGTTCTTGGCTCCCCAGTGAGAGTTTGATTGAGTGTCCCTCACTGGCCATCTGTCTGACGGCCATCTCAGCTGTCTGTCTGGCCACCTCTTCAGCCATACGTGCCATCTCAAAGCGCTCCTGCAACAGACTAGAGACATAAACCACCAATGTCATGACGATAGCGTTGTGCTGCCGTAAATATCATGGCAAATGAAAATTTGGATGTGCGAACGTCTTTGTCCATGTTGCCTAGACTTTACATTTTAACACCACACAAAGTTAGCCTTGTCAATATGTTACAAATAATGCAAATCTACTGTTCATGCCAACTGAGTAATCTCAGATTGCTATAAATCAAACTGCGTGGACAGAAGGACTGTAAAGGCTTAAAACAAGGCAAACAAAGCAGTTACAGCCCGTGACAGTGATATTTTGAGTAAGACTTTTCAATACACTGACCCCACATGTCCTTATTTTTTAAATTTGACATGATGAACATAATTGTTGATGCTACAATAATATTTGAATATGATTATGATCAAGGCATGTTTTGAAATTGTTTTACTGTGCAGCAGTTGTTACAGAAAAGCATCCATAACTTGAAATGATCTTAATTGTCACTGATATGACAGAGACCGTTTACATCCAGTGGTGCTGACTTAATAATAAGTAAGGTGGCCATCTCCATCTTCTTGTTTTCCACCCCTCTTACCGTTCCTCCATGGTGGCCAATGCTACATCTTCTGCCTCCCTCTTGATGCTTTCAATGAATGGTGTCCAGCGGCCCGTCTGCGTCTCAGCGTCTTCTTGACACATTTTTATGCCGTTCTCGATTGGTTCTGGCTGTGTGTTGGTGCTGCTCATCTGAGACCTCAGTGAATTCATCTGTTTCTGCTGTGGGTCTTCCTGCTGTTGGTCTGGCGTCGGTGGCTGTGGAGTCAGTGATGTGGATGCTACCGCAGCTTTGGCCTGACCGTCACATTTCTGCTGACCCTCGTTGTCCGACTCCACGTCTTCTAGTACCATGTCAGGTTTGAGTTTGGAAGAGGCTACGAGGGGGCGACATGGGGCAAATTGTGCATAAAAAGCAAGAGACATGTAGCTGACACTGGACATGTTGGTGGCATGAAAGTTTTTATGCACACTGCAAACTGGATTCAATTTGGTAAAAGCAGGACTACTGAAAATACACAAAATAATACACCACTGTGACTCAAGTTTCTACATTGGGGTTAGGATTAGGACAGGGGTCTGCAACCTGTGGCTCTTGAGCCTCATGCGGCTCTTTTGCCCCTCTGCAGTGACTCTCCATGGCTTTGACAAATAATTATATGGAAATGAATCACAGTTATATATTTTCTCTTAACATTATCATTGCTGGAAGGCTAGAGCAGTGTTTTTCAGCTCTCATGTTTTAGATGTGTCCCTGCTCCAGCGTTCAAATGAACGGCTTGTTATCAGATGTCAGCAGAGTTTGGTAACGAGCTGATCATCTAAATCAGGACAGGGAGCCCCAAGAAACAGGACAGAAAAACACTGTCCTAGAGTAATTTTTCCATTCTTTCATTGTAAAAAATGCACCGTTACATGGAACAGCATCTGCGCTCTCAGGTTGTGATTGTGTCAGTGAATTGAATGAGCGTGAGCTGATGTTGTGTTTTATGATCAGGCCAGAGGGCTGATTGCTACGTGGCTGAGGATTCTAACTCAAACTTCAATTAACTTTGGTCAAAACTGAATTGAAACTAGCAGCAGGCTGCCTGTGTTCTCTCAAATGTCCAAGACAAATTTCCCCCAAGGGATAACACAAAGGTTTATCTTAACTGTATTATTTTTCACTAACACAAAGAGGACTCAAAATAGTTTGTTCAAAGTTCAAGAACTTCTAAGCATAAAAAGCTCACTGTGAGAAAACAAAAATAGTCATTTCAGTCTACTTAAAATGATGATCAGATAATTTAGACTTTTAAAGTTGTGTACCTTCATGATGAGGCTAAAAAACTGTATGTTTTGGGGCGAAGAAGGGGGACAAAAAAAGCTTTGGTTGCTGACCCCTTGGTTAGGATCATCTTTACATGTAGGATGCACTGAGGTAATGAAGCCTAAGGATGCTGTTGAGGATGCTGACAGACAAAAGTTGCAGATTAATGATAACGCCACCACATACGTCCATAGTTTCACACAGTATCTTTATTTTTACTTCAGTGACCATAATCATAAGTTTTGACACCTTGTCTGCATGACAGTTGACATCTTCTCAATTTGAGCCAGGTATGGTTCTTTTAAAGCAGGTCAAACCCTCTGAAACATGACAACACCACATCCACAGGCCACATTTCACAGTTCAAGGCTATAGACATAGATCAAGTAGATCAAACTGGCCTTACACTGCATGCACTACTAGGTTTTGTTGTGTACCCTAATGACCCTATGGAAAAAAAAATACACCAGCTGTAACATGATAGACTTGTACTCAGCTTCCTTTAAGCTTAAAAATAAACTTTTATTACATCTTCCTCTAAACATCGAACAGAAATACAAATATAGTTGAAATATTTCCATAAACAACTCAGTAATAATGGAGTATAGCTGCCTTTAAATTATTATTTCTTGATGATCTGATGAATTTCATTTGATGAAAGGAAGATTTGACAGTTTATGGTTTATATCTTTTTTAAATCTCCTGTCAATCTTTATCTAGATATGAAGATGGCAACGTAAATTTTTATATAGCATACATTTCTATGTGCTCAGCACAATAAATTAACAGAAAAATATGTCTGCAATCTGTTGTGCGTAACACCTACACCAATTTCAAACAAATGGCATCGCTAAATGTTTCTGTTTAAAACAGAACATGTGCAAATTCAAATCCCAAAGACTGAAGACAAAAGAAAAAACATCAAATTAGCTACATATACAGTACATGTTTTAATACATTCATATGACACTGTATTGATTACAGTAAGGTGAGTTGAATCGATCTCTGATTTCTTGGAGTCTTTTACAGCTGCCTTGTTTCGGGTCTGAGCTACCTGCTGTGCAGCACCTGCAGTTCAGCCAAAAGTACAACATGTCTATTGATATCTGTCTGTCTCTCTGTCTGTCTGTGTGGGAATCGGAGCGTCCCCCAGTCGTCTCCTCCTGCTGTTTAAGGGGCTCGCAGCGCCTTCCCCCCTGAAACAGAAGGAGAAGAGGGACTGAGTTAGGCTCCGACCGTCCGACCAAAACACCTCTTCAAAAACTATGGGGGGAGAAACAAGAGGAAGAGGGCGCTTCAACTTTGCAAATATAACACATCCATTGGAATTACTCAAAGGGAGAGATGACTGGCATATTTCAACCATGAAATAATGGTTTGAATCAATTTCACCCCATGTTATTAAAGAGATGTTTAACACCTTGTGAGGAAAACATTATGTGATATAGATCGTCTTCATTGAACTGTGAATTGTGGCACTCTGGAACACTGGCACTGACAAGAAAATGGCAAGAGGACGGCTATTTTTGATTCCAAGAGGCATAATTAAAACACATTAAACATAAGCTTACCTTTCTTTAGAACTTCAGCTGCACCCTGAGCGCGATAAAACATGAAAAAAGAAACAAAAGACACAAACAGCAGTTGTAAAAGTTGTATCATTTTCAGTAAAGTCCTGTGACAAACCATGCTAGAAAAGATGAATGGTAAAGGAAAGGTTAACAGATTGAGACAGGAGAAAGAGGCATTTATTAACTCCCAAAAGTTACCTCAGTGTCATCTTTGACTGGAGCAGCAGGCTGAGGCAGCTTCAGGCCCAGTCCTGACACGAACCAGCCGACCACACTGTCAACAGACAGTCATCAAAATAAACATATGCACTAAACACTTTAGATGCAGGTTATAAATTTTGCTGTTTTGCAACATCAGCACAGTCTCTGAGTGGACTTCTCTGTTGTCTATAAGATAGACACATGGATGACAAATTAAGACAATAAAGACCCGTGTATCTGAAGCTTGATGCGCTCCAGCTGGCCAAACTGATGGTGCAAATAATAAAATGAATGAAGGCTGTATTCCATTCAGTTTCAGTCTGAGTGTTGTGTACTGTGCAAGCTCGTTCATAGTTACACGAATTGCCTTTCCTTCCTTTATGGAGATTATTAAAATATCATTTTGTTCATTAGATTGTCTTGTAGAAGGTCAGTTACACTTAAGAGAGGACAGTGGGCGATCAGGACGTACTTCGAGGCCTTGCTGTCAGTATCCAGTGAGATTCCACTGAGAGATTCAGGTGGAGGAGACATAACTGGAAAGAAAAGAAATACAGGAAGTTCAGTGTGCAAACCAGTATCAATGCAACTGTCCATGCCAATGTGTGTGGGACTGTGCTGTGGGTTAACATATGCACACTGAGACAAATGTGCTTTTCATATGTGTGTGTGTGAGAGTGTCTGTGTACTTTTGTCCAGAGAGGAGCGGGAGGACTTGGTTGATGGTTCTAAAGGTACAGCACCAGGGGGCAGCATAACTGGCTGTGGGACAATCTGCTTTATCCAGTTCACAACGCTGCTGCAGAAAAAGAGAGAGGTCAGCATTTCACGTTTGATGGATAATTTAACTCCCTGTGCTGATCTGCGTCCACGTGTGTGTGTGTGTGTGTGTGTGTTTGATAAAGTCCATCTAATCCTTCTGCTGCACTTTGGACTGCTGAACTCAGCTTTAATCTCTGTGGAGGTGAAGTGAGTGGTGGTTACAACTCACCTGGGAGGGAATTGATGGGTCAGACTCTCCACCTCTGACACCTCATCATCAGACATCATCTCCACCACCGGGATGTGTGGCAGAGGATCATAATCTGGACAGACAGATCCGTAACACAGCAGAGATTAGCTAAATTCAACAATCAATTCCATTTTGGTTGTTGACATCGAAAGAACATACTGTCATACATACACTGATATTTATGTAAAACCCTATTTCCCCAACACCTAACTACACAGGGTAAGACAAAACAAACAATCAAACAAAGAAAAAGCAGCAAAAAAGTAAACAAAACAAAAAGATCTAACAAATTAACATATTAAAAAATACAGAAAAATATATATGTAATATATGTGTAATTTTTGACAAATATATTGTAAAGAAAAAAAGGAAATGAATATATAACAGTGTTGTTTTAATTATCATTTTTACTCAGTAATTTCGGCCTGAATACTCTCCAGGAATTGAAAAATAAAAAATTTTAAAAAGTCCCACATTTCTCTGAATTTATTCAATTTCCCTTTGACTGCCTAAGTTTATTTTTCTAGAGCAGTGGTTCCCAGAGTGGAGGTCAGAACCCGCTGGGGGTTTGGAGGTACAGAGGGGAGGGGTTGCGAGATTTTTGAAACAATTAAAAATTGCATATTTAACCCATTATTGTATATATTCTGGTTACATTCACTTTTATATTCTCATAAATTACTTTAAAATAATATTACGGCTGTTAAGCTGTTGTTCTTTTCTACTGCACTGATGCCTCTTTAGGCCTAATACTGTCTGTGTGTGGCTATATGCACCAGTTGATCAAAGGCTCCGCTTTGTGGCCTGGTGTGAATTGAGTTGCATCAAGAGGGATCTCTATAGCCACTACACATGAAACCAAATTAGTAATGTTTTTCCAGAATGACTGAATTTCTTTTCGGCATTCCCACACACAGCACAGCAGAGTGCCAACATCATCACTATATTTGTTGCAGTCGTCAGGGATATCAGGGCTGTGCTGATGAAATTTTACGGATGTTACATGGGTTCAGTTCAAATCTATTTTATGGAAAAAGGCAAAACTTACCTGGCATTGTTTCGACATCGTACACCTGGAACAAAAGAGGTAAAACATGTTTAAAGTCAAGTAAGCAGAGAACAGATACAAGATTTCCTTTAATTGTTTTAAAAGCACATTAGAGAAATATTATTGTATTATTAATGCAAAAGGAATATAGACAAATAATGTCTTTAACTTGATATGCATTAATAGGTCAGTGATGGTCTGTTACTGGCTTGTCCATGAATTCCACACATCATAGACCACACATGTCTCTCCATGCAAGCTGCCTCTGAGATTGAGGGGGACGTAAACGAAGCTCTCTTGAGCCCTAAACCTCACATGCCACATTTGTCACTTGTTGCAGAATAAAGGTCCGCCCAATGAGGGTTACAAACGGTGCCCTTATGTGCAAATTTCATTTAATATGATCTATAATATCAACTGATTTAGAATTTCCAACTAAATATGGATCTACTCTTGATAGAAATATTTTGATATATCACTTTTTGCAGTATGACGGTGATGTGAGATGACTGGATCGTGTCATCACAAATTGTTATGATCTTTTTGTCCAGTTTGTTTGTCAGGATTTTTTCTTGCCACAGCTCTGAGACCTCTGGGGCACGGCGGTCACACGGAGCTACGGGTTTAAATAGCAGTGATGTTAATGGCGGGCTTTAACCTGTCTAAAGCCCCCTGTAGATACCATGATAAGCTTAATCCCTACACATTAGTGTTATAAGCCTGTCAGACAGCATTAAGATGCTTGAGTCAAGTGTCACTTAAAAACAATATGCTGTTTCTATTATGTAAGAGTTGGTTTTCAGGAGGGAAAATATGCTGTATTAGACTATTTGTGATTTTTTAAGGACAATGCATTTGATGCATAATGTAGATGCTACTTCTTCATGTCCACATTAATTGTAATAGGAATATTTACAAGTGACATGTTTTTGGTTTTGCCTTGAGGTACTTATTTTGTGGTGATACTGGTGTAGGCAGTGTTGTTTTGAGGGTTGTTAAATTCAGTCTGTATAATTAGATGTTGAATTTTACAACTATACTGACTTAATGACATAATGAGGTCCTCTTGTCTCACCTCAGTGTGTTCTTCTTCATCTTTGTCGTTAGTTTCTTTGTACTTGTCGTCAGGCTGAGGCAACACCTTGGTCAGACCCTGAGCAACCCAGCTTATCACTCCCGCCCTTGAAGGAACAAATAGCTGAATTTACCTTTGAAGAATGCATGCAGCAAGAATTATTCACTCTTGAAGTAATTTAACTGTACCTTTCTTCATCCTCTCCTGACTGCTGGACGGCATGAAAAATAAATAAAAACATTTAGAGGCCAAAATAAACCTCCTTTCCAACCAATTTTGTTTGTAAGCCCATTATCCAAATTTATTATTATAATAATAATGCAACTACTTTCACTGGAATATTTCTTCTGATAAAATGGCACTGACTGGAAAAAGGTGTGTTTAAAATTGAAATAATGTGAGTGTAAATGACAAAATTGAAAACTTAAGTGTTGTAACAGTTTGAAAAAGAGTTATAAACAGTTGATTAAATGTTACTGTTTGTATCCCACTTTTTTCATTGGATAAGAAAGAGACCCCTGCAACATGGCCACTCAGACATCCATACTCTCACCCTGCTCTCAGAGTTGGCCCTGCCTGGTTGGGGGGAGCCAGAAGGCTGAGGCAGGGCGCTGACAAACCCATTAGACAGCCAGCCTAAAACTCCAGTCTGAGTCTGGCTGTAGAGGAGGTGAAGAGAGACGGTACAA
The DNA here is from genome assembly GCA_029783665.1 of Naso thynnoides. Taxonomy (NCBI): domain Eukaryota; kingdom Metazoa; phylum Chordata; class Actinopteri; order Acanthuriformes; family Acanthuridae; genus Naso; species Naso thynnoides. Next base: position 1,323,325 of record JAQLOL010000023.1, read on the forward strand.
TGTCAATATGTGCACACACAGACTATAAGTCATTTTCAAAGAACAGCTCACGGAGAGGGTTACCTGTCCTCTGAAGCCTCGTCTGTGTTTTTCAGGGGAGGACTCTTCACTGTAGGATCAGTTAGAAACAAAAACGTTTTAGATGAAGACTTACACAAAGAGGGACAAGAGGTACAGTGTGAAGCAAGTTGAAAATAATGCTCACCCTCTCTGTTTTTGGAGTGGTTCTGTGAGGAGGTCAGAGAGACAGAGACAAAAGAGTGAGAGAAAATACTCAGAAACACACCATACGTGCTGGTGTTAGCCAGTGTGTGTGTATGTGTGTAGTTTGTCATACATTAGCAGGAGTCTTGGCAGCTTCTTCTGTCCCAGCTGCTTCAGGGGGTTGGGGGACCACTTTCACCACCCAGTTAAACATCCTGTTGCACATACACACGCGCACACACACACACACACACACACACACACACCCACAGTCAGCCTCGGAAAACCCTTCATCAAACATCGCTAATAATGCTGACGATTACGATGATCATTCCTAATAGGCTGTCCCTCACGTCTTTATTAAAGCTGCCACTTCATCTGTCAGACAGAGAGCCCTCTACTGGAAATAATGAAGTCTGATACAGAAAGTTTGCCTTGTCTTTGCTTTTATCTTGGCCAAACCAGAACTTTAGTCCTCAAAGAAATCAGGGTCCTGTCTTTCCTGCAATCCCTTAAACAGAAGTTAAAAGTCTGAGGAGAGTAAAAGGCAAAGGGGAAGAGGTTAACCTCACACAGGCAACAGTTCACCATAATCTGCTTTACCAACAGCCTCCTCAGGTGACTGAGGGTTAAATCACCTATATGAGTTATACCGGGAAAATCAGTCACAAATTCACATCCCAGGACATTTTAACCAGTCCTTCACACTGGTTCTAGATAGAGGTTTACAGAGCCAGCAGGAAGGCTGCTTATCTGGCTTAATCTTAAATGTGCACGTTACCTGCGGTGACAGTTGGAGATAATCCACTTCAGCAATGTGAAAAGACCCACTCAACCTGCAAGATGTCCCGCTAATCAGCCCTTTGCAGATAGCCTGGATGACTGTCGTACAGTGGCGGTTATGTATGATGCAATTTGTAACTGTCCAAATCTCCTCTCCTCAATATCTCCTCAAAATCTCTTCAATAATCAACATTTCTATTCTTGTGTCTTAATCAGATTTCTAAGGGTCTAAAAGTGGGCTTAATGTGCATTCTAGAAACGGCGCAGCTCCAGCATAGAGGACTAAATTATAGCTAGTTGTCCCCTTTTTAGCTGTGGGATTTGTAATGCAGAAAATCAAATGAAAGGCTTCTTCACAAAGCTGTTGGAGCTTTTCCTGTGACTCCCACAGAAAACATAGGGGCCCCTTCCTTGGCCTAATCTCAAATTCGTAGCATTGGATTAAATAGTGCAGCTAATCTACAGCCTTCATCGCCGCTTAAGGCCTCAACTGACTCCTGACATATGTCCCCATCACACAAGATCATTCTAAGCCAACTAGAGAGCAGAAACCAGAAGAAGACACCTCCAAGACTTAGCCTAATGCTTTGACTACTGGTTGTGTTTGTAAATTCGGAATGATTTGAGCATTTAAGCCTTTTTCTCCTGAGACAGGGTCAGGCAGTAAAGTCTATGACAAAAGCAAAGCAGAAGCTCTACAGAAATGTGAAATCACAGCACATAAACTCTACCTCTGCAGCAACTTCTCCAACTGTCTCTTTATCAGAAACAGATCACCTCAAAAACTCACCTCAAATCAGCACTCGCATATTCATTTACCACTCAAGTTATCTATATTGTGAATTATGTTTTTTCCTACCTGTGTACAGAATAACTTGTTTTCTTACCTGCGTGTCTACAGGTGGCTCTGCATGCCGTTGGCGTAGAGATCCAGAGTGCGGCACAGCCAGCACAGGTCTGCTGGGATTGTCACAGCGGCTGCCTCGGGCTAACGGGATTAACAAGCACCACCTGAAGGTCGAGGCCCAATCCTGGGCTGTGAGCCACCGCAGATTAACGGCAGAAAAACGTATCACCAGGACATCAGCCCTGTAACCCATTAATGTTGTCACCCCTCAAACCACAGAGGACAGCAACAAGCAGCAGGGGATTATTTATGCTTCACATTACACAGAGCCAATAGATTTTTAATAAAAGATCACCCATTTTACACCATTTGTAAATTACAACCATTCAAACATGCTGAAACATGAAAAAATATCTGCATTTGCACATCTGGATCTTGGATTCAGTTTGTACTGACGAGAAACACATATGTTGCAAAAACTTTTTTGAGATCTGAACATAGCTTGTCTCAAACACAAGTTTTATTATCAGTTCCCCTATGGATATAATCAAATTACATGCACATACAATGCATATTTTCAAAAGATTTCTCTTCTCTTTACCACATGCACAATGTACTTGGTATATATGTATCATTCTCCTATTCTCTCACCTCCATCCTGTCATGTCTGGTCCCTATCATCCCCTTATCTCCTATCCATGTCAGCAAGTGACGGGACCAGTAATGAGCCATATAAAGTCAACCTTTTGTCTCAGTAGTCATAGACAGACAGGAGGAGACAGAGGAAGATAAAGCTTGTTAGTCAGTCTGAGGGTTTGAAAATTTTATAGGTTACAGATTAGTTACCCTATTTAAAATGTAATATGTAACTATTTCAATCACTTTGTCAAAGTAATGTTACTTATTACATTTGATTACTTTTCTAAATTTCTAACTTTTTATATCTGTTAACCATTTGCAAATATTTAAACCAGGCAGTATTAACCTTACAGCAGTACTTGACATGAGTGACATGCTGTGGCAGGTGGGAGGTGGGCAATGCCTTCCCTACTTTAATTAGTATGTCTGCTGCGGTTACTGTATAGGCTACATACCTGCAGATGTTTCCTCATGTTTGACATGGAAACGTTTGATGTCAATAGCATTTTAACTGTAAGATTACAGTTACATTTGCTTTGTAACTAAATTACATAATGCCGTTACATGTAGTTACTCCCCAACACTGTTTGTTACCTATGCTACCTGTCTTGTTCCTATACAGTTACATGAAGACTGCAGATTCATAAGAAGTAGGTCAAAAAAGCTTTTCTTTTAATTGTGTTAAGGCAGCCCACCATGTCTTAAAAATGGCCCTGGGTGTTCAAAAGCAGAAATGGGCCTACTTATTAAGCTACTTATTGTAAAGTTTTGACGTATTTTTTTGACGTAAAGTTTTTTTTTTTTTTCTGCAGTATATTTCTGCGTACTTTTGCATAACCATTGGACATCTAGTAACTTTTCAGAATAATGATTTTACTGAAAAAGAGGCTATGAGTCATGTATTATTGTGTCAAATAAAATCATTCATTCATTCAGTCATCTGCCATGTCCGCAGCACTGTCAGGTTATAACATCTATATCCTACATTGGAAAAGCGGTGCCTTGAGAAAAATGTTAGCATTTACATGCTAGCGTGCCTACAATAACATGCTAACATACGGACAGTTAAAAAAATATGTTATAGCTGAGGTGTACCAATTTAGTTTTGCATGTTGATATGCTAATATTTTCTGATTAACATTGAACACAAAGTACAGCTAAAGTAACGAAGCTACGCCTGCGTCATTACTCTAGCAAGCAATGAAGGGATGAGGCTGCATCAACAAATTAAACCTTAAGAAATCCACACCAGTTTTAAAATTTATCTTGAGATAACAATGAGTAAAAAATTCAATCCAAGCAACAGTTGCTAAGATATTTCAGTCTTGTGGATAAACCATTAGTTGTCTTCCCAAATTTATCTTGTGATCCTCTAAAAGGGGCCTGAGCCCGAGATTGGAACAACAGGTATGAAATTAAAGTTTGCTCCATCATGTTTGTGCACTGGTGCCTAACTATTAACAGTCTGATGTCATTAATAATAATCTCAGGTGACATTTTGTACTACTACTTAAACTGTGGCTACTTAAAGTGCATCTTTATTTAAGTTATGAATGAATGTAAATGCAGGACTTGAACTGTTTTCATAAACAGATGCAACTGTATTGTAACTAAATTCTCCTTCCACCACTGTTTAAAGCTGAACATGTACAAGGAGAAAAAGCATGGCATGGTGCCTGAGGGTGATTAGCGAAGACCTTAGATCTAAGCCCTCTTTAACTGTGCCACGGGTAAACAGGACATGGCACATTTGTTTTAATGGGTTGGCGGGTAACAATGAAGATTATGCAGAACCAAACAAACAACCTGACAGAGGAGGCTTTAGTCAATCTTGGTAAGTTGTAGCCTACATGTTGACATAAGTTTGACAGACAAGTGTTCATGTAGATATTTTTAAAGTTGACAAACATACAGACAGGCAGAAAAACATTCACCAGGTCAGGTGGATGGATTTCACATCAGGTGAGTCCTGTTGTTAGTTTGAGAACTACAGAACAATTTATGGTGCTGATGAGGCAGGAGGCAATGGACAGATCCCATTATAAGCTCAGTAGGGGATAAGCTGGGAGAACAGGTTGATGACACAGACCCTTGGCCCTTGGCTGAAGTACAGCAGCACCATGGCGGCCTCAATCCTAATTAAACATCTGGATAAGACACAAAGGGTGCATTTTTTGGCAAAGACTTACTTGAAGGGTTAGAGTGAAGCTGAGGTTCAAACTGACAAGGTTCTCAAAATGGGGAAAATGTGTTGTTTTTACAATTCACTTTTGCTTGATATGGCTCATATGTAATTTATTTTGAGAGACTGAAAAGAACAAAGGACTGTAATGGTGTGAGAAGACAGAGACTGATGTAAAGGAAGATGAACAGAGAGAGAGGATGAAAGAGATGAAAGAGAAAGCGGCTGCAGAGGTAAAGCTCGTGGATGATCTGTGATGGAAGATAATCCTGATTAGCTCTGACGTAAAGACGTGCGGGAAGGTCCTCTCACTCGCTTACACGTGGAGCTCATGTGCATGTGAAAATGTGGAAGAATTACCATACGTGACTAAACGTTCCGTGAATAAAACTAATACATTACCTCATCCATTAGCATTTCTGCCTGAGGCAGTAAGAGTAGTTTTATTGGCAATGGTTGCTGTTCAAAAAAAAAATCCTATGATTCAATGCTACTTCCCTGCATCATCAAGACTTTTTTCATTGTTTTGACTGGGAGACCTCTAGTGGCAGAAACGACATATTTTGTGTTTACATAGCATTCAATGGACACACTAAACATGTACAATTAGCTTCAGTTTCTATCAGTGCACAGTCGTTGAGTTAATGAACTTTTTAGAACAGCATCTGCGTGTAAGCCCACATACACAGGTATGTTTTGTTGAGCTTTTGCTTTCATCTCTTGCTTTATCTTAGTTTTTCATTGTTGTGTATGCCTTGTATATTGCGCTGGAAGCGGTGACCATTTAAAGATTTGGTTTTCAAGCATTTAGAGGCAATGAATCCCTCTTTGGTCCGACGGAGAATCAGCTCCTTGAGGTAAACATCTGCACAGCAGTTAAAGGTGTAAAGTTACAAGAGCAGGAAGCCAAAAACTGCAGCAAAGAAAACTTAGGCGAGTTTTATTGTGAAATCCTTAACGTTCTCTACACAGGAGTGCACAGGCCTTACACAACATGCCCTGCATGCATCAATCGTTCTAATAATCTACTGTTGTTAAAGAAAACCTAAACTGAAACAAAATGTACAAAACTACAAATGAAAAGTAAAGGAAAAAAGAAAGGAAACACATTTTAAAAAAATCTTTCCCTCATGCTTTTTATAGTAGAAAAAGGAGCTCCCTAATATTCACAGAAAAAGGCACAAAACTTAAGACAGGGTAAATGCACAGTAAAAAGGCACACACATCAAGCGAATGGTAATGGTTGCAGCATGTTGATAGTGGCTTTATACACAGACAGTTAAACAGTTTGAGGCTCAATGGACACATTTTCTGCAGATGTTTCTGTGCATCAGGCATCTTTTGAATGCTTGAGCAAACTTTCCAGATGAATGGAGAAGAAAATTTGTACATTTGGGAACCTCAGAAGTGGAGAAAGTACAGCAATAAAACAAAAACTAGACAGACAAACTGAGAACAGTAAACAAAATGAAGAAAAAGATAGAGGGGGGAGGATGGTTGGTTGGTCGGGGGTCGCAGAGGAAGTCACCAGCTCATGACAAAAAGGAGAGCACAAACAAAAAGACTTGAAAAGGAGCAGTGGACTCAGTGTCTTGATGTAGGTCAGGAGGCGCAACGCCAGCGCTGCCCCTCCCAAAATCCTTTCTCCCTCTCTCTCCCTCGCTCCTCCTTTCCCAGAGAAAACTGGAGAGGAAATGCTGGCAGAGCCCTCCTCCTCCTCCCCTCCCCAATCTGTGCCTCCCCTGGTTTCCTTCCTTCTCTCCTCACTTTATTCTCCCCCTTTCTCCTCACTCCACACTACCATTTTATATACCGTCTTTTTTTGTCTCCCCCCTCCTCACGCTCTCATGCCTGACACTACTAAATCAGCAGCATGTGAGCCTAATGGAAACCAGACCCTGACCCATTCCTCCCTAGTCTTCATGCTTCTCTTTTGTTCACTTAATTATTTTGACTCTTTAGCTTTAGCATGAAAAAAAGAACAGATATAGAAGGACAAATACTGTGGTGATATCACTGCCATGGTTTCACTCTTCATCGGTCGAGTAGACACAGGCAGAATTTGCAAAACACCACAACACTTTTCTTCACATTAAATGTGAATACCACTCCCCTCAGCCCCCCACCTTCCTCGTGTATTTCATCCCAGCTTTGGCACTAGTCATATATCAATATGTCTCCACTGGGACTGTTTTTAATGGTGCAGTCTGAACAGTTATCATGGCTGTGGTGGGAGGAGGGGAGGCTGGAGCCCATATGTCTGTGTGCAAAAAACTCTATGTGCCTTTGTTTGGGTAAGTGGTCTTAAGGCCTCTGTGGTGCATTTGGCTGCATATGTGGACATGCATGCACAAATGAGTGCTGTAAGGATTTTTGTTTTTTTTTGTTCTTTAGATCATGTGACATCGGTGCATGTGTGTGTGTGAGAGAGAGAGAGAGAGAGAGAGAGAAGGCAGACATAATGGGCTCAGTGGGAGACACACAGCTGTCTGACATTCCTGCACCGTTCGGAGGTCGAACTTCTGCTCATGTCTGTGTGTTAAATCGGCACAGGGAGCTCCGCTTTGCACAAACACACACATTAACACATATCTGGGGTGAAGCGACCTCAGCACAACAACGACAAAAACAAACAAAATTAAAAGTGCAAATTAAACAAAGATAAACATCAAGATTGGCTGAGGCATCAAAGCATATTAATGCATGTGTTTGTAGAACTGTTTTAATAGCTATAAGAGCTCATGTTTGTGTGTGTGCAGCACAAGTGCGTCTGTGTCGTGTATGTGCATCATCGACTTTGCCTGCATTTCTACTACACGTAAATCACCTGTCCCTCCTCCATACAATTAGAATTGATAGAAACAGACATTCCTAGTGTGTCACGTGTCTTCTACAGGACACATTTAGTGGCTGATATCATTAGTTTGAATGTTCTAAAGGAATAAACATGTTTTTTAATGGAATAGAGGCACTTTTTTGGACATTTAGGGGGCACAAGGGAGGCACAGGGGAAAATTTTTTAGAAGGCAACTGCAGCTCCGCAGGCAACAACTTCAACACTTTTGCATTATTTCACAGGAGTAATAAAAGTTCTCACAACGACTGGGGCCCAAGATGGTGACTCATCCTCAGTTTTCTCAGACTAAGACTGTGTCGCAACTTCTCTCCACTGCGCCAAAGTAAAATCTGTGACACCAGTGAAACGATGAATAACCATTCTATCTCTTCTACTTCTGCACCTCACACCCAGTCCTGCAGCGAGCGCTTGCAGTGCACCAAGGCCCTTGGTGCCTCTTTGTTCTGTAGAGTCCTGAGGATTGCGTAGATTAGGACGAGAATGCACAGGATGAGCACTAGAGGGACTGTCACCATGATCAGGGTCATGACCTTTGACTCATCGGCCACCGTCACGACCACGTTCACCTCTTTCTCGTCCTCTTCTTCCGCGCTGTCGGGCTTTGAGGTTTGGTCTTCCTCTGGGGTTGTGTCTTTGTCCTGGCCCCTGTCCGGCTCTTTATGCTCATCTCTGCCTCGATCTGAAGGGTTGACAGGTTTCTCTTTTGGTTCCTGCTCAGTGTCTGTGTCGGGCTTCGGGTCAGCGACACCCACACAGCCCATGAAGTCCTTCAGGATGGAGCGAGGGAAGCCTTTGTCTGCTTCTGTCCTGTGGTTGTCAAACCTCCAGTAATTGGTGCCTTTGTAGAAATATGTGTAAGCTGCATGAGAGGAAGATAAGGGAGATTAAAATCAGCCAACTCGTGAAATGGATTATTACCAGCATAAATTCAAAGTTTCAATGTTTGAAAAAAAAAAGCTTAATCTCAAGGTTTTCTGATGTGTGCCTGCACAGCCACTCATGAAAACAAAAAATCTTTCATGTTTGAAATGAAAAAATCTCGCCATCATGTTTGTTGTCTCCTATTGTCGAAATTTGCAAGCATCAAATAATTACGAGAACATCCAACTCAAGATAATTTGAACGAATATAAAGCTGATTTAAGTGAGATAAATGTGTGCACAAAACCTTTAGTTTGTAAAAACAAGAAATCACCAGGTGTTTTGTGCCAAAATGCCAGGCAACCAGCATAAACAGTGCAAAATCACAACACTCCTTTTATACGCTTCAGTTTTTTTACAGAACCAAAAAGACACGTAATATAAGGGTTTTGTAGATATAATACGATAATGCTGACTAAGCTAGGCAAGCTGCTTTCCCCTAACTCTAGCCTTTAAAGGGGTCATATTATGCTTTTCTGCCTCTTTCAGGCTATGAATGATGGTACAAAGTTGGATTGCTGTTTTAAATGATGCCAAAGTGTGAAAAAATGAGGTAAGGTTATGTAGTAGTAATCCCTGTGGATTGTTTCTAATGGCTTTGATTGCTCTGTTCTCATCAGTTTTTTTTTTTTTTTTTTATCTCATACCACGAGTGTGTCA
>JAQLOL010000023.1:1337342-1369996 GCA_029783665.1 Naso thynnoides
CTGATATGGGGGGCCTGGTCGCCTGGCTGCTTAGGTGGTCGCGGAGGAGCAGGGGGGGGTGGAGGGGGGACATCTTTTCTTACATGTGGGGTGACAGGCTCTGGTTCAGGCTGGGAGTCAGTGGGAGCAGAGGTGGGTGGGGCAGGAGGTGAGGTGGGGCTGGGGGTCAACTCAGGTCGGGCAGGGGGCTGACGTGGGCTGTCGTTGGTCGGGTCAGGTGATTCCGGTGGAGGGTGGGTGGGAGAAGTGGTCGTCGGTTAATCTTCAGGAGGGGCGTGGGAGGTTGGGAAGTCATCTTTGGGTTCGTCGTCAGGGGCAGGAGGAGAAGTGGGTGGAGAATTGGTGGGAAGAGGAGGACCTGAGAAGAAAAAAAAAGATGAAGAGCAACATAAAGAAAGTTTCACAGTTCAGATGGTTTGTTTTTTCCTCTCAAATTTTCCCCTAAAATGCAGAAACAATTTCCATCTGAAATGATATAAATTACACCAGCCTCTCTGCGTGCTATTAGGCACCAGTAACTCTCCTCCCTTCCTCTTACAATATCCTTTCTAATTCTCCCTCTCACAAATGCAATTTTCCACTTTGTGAAAAGACTATAAGCTCATTTAATTGAGTGTGACAGTGCTGCTGCTCTGTGGAAAAATCTGCCCTGCTGGTTGCTAAGAGGAGGAAAAAAAACAACAAAGAAACAGCCATTATGTAATAAGAAAGGACAGATGATAGGCTTGAAGATGTTTTCAGTTACACTGAGACAAAAATACTCTCAGGAAAAATACAAAGGCAGATGGTGATCAGTGACTCAGCTATCAGTGTGTGGAGGTATTCACATTTACACCATTTTAACCTGTAATATAGTCTGTAGACAATAAAGGTCAACAAGTCCAGTGTCTGAAAAAAGTATTACAAGCAACATGACAGTAAATTCGATTTTTTCAATAACTTAATGGTACTTTTAATTAATGCAATCAGTTTCTCAAATCTGTGTTTTATTGTGCCTTTCTTTACACTTACAAATAATGGACTCTTCCTCAGTTTGTGGTATACCGCATTTTAGAATCAAGCTTTCCAGCTGTCTCTGTTAAAACTAAGATAGGCAGTTTATTTTTGCAAAAATTCCATAGTAACCTTTCAGCATTTTGGAATTCAGGTGGTCTGATAGAACACTAGACTTCTGAACCTCTCCTTGGCTCTGTAATCAGAATTTAGAAAATGACGACCATGACGGGCTCTTCTTGGCCAATCACAGGTCATTTCAGAACGGCATATTCATGGCTGTGCCTCTTAATAACAGGTGATGGGGCTATGAGCTGATTGGCTGTTGAAACGATGACGTGCCTTATGTTCTCAAACTGGCCTCTGGCAACTTGACAAGCTGAGTTGCGGGCAACACTGTCAGCTGGCTTGACTTGAGCTGAGACGGACCAGTTTACACCGCTGCAACTATGCCTGCAACTGTTTCATCCGATCACAAATCTTTGCTTTCAACTGTACCTAAAAGAGAGAACGACAAAAAAACTAAATAAAACACGAACTGGAGAAAAAACGGAGAGGGGAGGGTGCAGCATAGTTGCTTCCTTCTGCTGCATTCACATGGAATCAGGCAGACGGCAAACCAGATGTCATTTAAGTGGATGAGAGCAGGACGGTAAAATTTGATGAGGCCGGCAAAAAATGCCAGCAACGGTAATTGCAGACGGCATTGTCGTCGAAAAAAAAAAAAAGTTTTAACTTTTTGCCCTCCTCCGCCAAGGAATTTACAACCAAATGTTCTGTTAATATTCAAACACCTCAGGCAAGGAGAAAATATGTCTTGACAATGAGAAGGTGATTACTTTGGTGAAATTAGTACTGGAGGTGTATTAAACACAGCATGCAAACCTACATGAAAAGCTGATACATTGAAGGTAATTAGCACGAAGCTGATGGTCCTCCAATTTAATTTAAGTTTGCAACAGAAAATTAAGAGAAAGTTGCATTTTGCAGCTCCATTCATAACTAGAAAAGTTACATAATAGTCACAAAATAATTTTACTAAATATATTTCATTCCATTCTTTGTAAACAATACAACATCACCGTAGCAACACATCATCACGGGTGTCTGTTTTGTCATCTTTCCATTCTGTCAGACTGTTTCCTTTTTTCCTGCGCACGGTGTCCCCCACCGTCTGCCTGATTCCATGTAAATGCAGCACTGGTCTCATGCTACAGCTAGCTTGATTTCCAGACATTGCCTAAACCATCTTTAAGACTCTAGCGCCCAAATTGTTAAGTGCTAAGTCAACAAAAGAGTAGCTGGTGTTGACAAAAACTAACCTGGAAAACAGAAAAATGCTGATCTGTAAAATAAATTCTCTACCAAGGAACTCAGATGTTTATTCCTACCCACAAAGTTTATGCTTTGTTAGTCTCTACTTAAACTCCAGGTCCTGATTCTCATCCAACGAGAGCTTTTCTCCGGCACCGTCCTCTAGATCTGTTTAATAAAGTAAACTGCTGTATGACTTCTGTTAAACATTTACCTTACTGTATTTACAGCAGAAAACCTACATGTTTTTCACATCTAGTTTGCCAAAACGGTAGTTTACTCTGGTGCACACAGCAAGTGTAGGCGTCTCAGTAGGCCAGAGGTGTGTGGGTATGAAAAGATTTTAGGTTAGTGGGCAAACTCAAACCAAAGACAACATTCCCAAACTGAAACAGATTGTTTTATCTGTTACGTATTACCAGAGATGTGACCAGGATAAAACAATGACAAGTGAAAACGTGTACTGCTTAGGCAAAGAAAACATGATGACCCTTGATTTTGACTGAAGCAAATCTCTATGCTGAATCTAAAAAAAGACTTTTTTCAAAGGAGAAACATACCGACATATATTTTTTGTCTTCCTCTAAGCAACGTGCAACATGCACACACAAAGATGTCATCTGTTGATTAACAATACTGCTCATTCACACAGGGAAAGAATGAGAACATCATATCGGCATGCAAGTTACGCTGCTTAGAGCAGCGTTTCACTGCTGCTGCGTGTGGCAGACCGTGCGCACAAAGTCTGTTTACAAGGCTTCTGGTGTTCTTTTGACGAAGATCCAGATGTGATGTGAGTGTGATATAACCACAGATTACAGCCGACATTCTGCAACCTCGCAGTGATTTCTGAGCCAAAGCAGAATGACTATGAAGAGTTCAATGTTTTTTCACTAGCTGTAAATGCAGTTCAGATTCTTATCGTGTTGTTGACATTAGCTAAATATCACCTGCTGTCTTTGAATGTCATCTCTTTTAACTTAACCAAAGATTAGCTTAGCTTGTTAGCCAAACTGCTTTGACAGCATTGCTTTAAGTTAACAAATACAATTGTTTGTTAGCACGGGTACGCATTGATCTTCATACAATATGCATTTGGAGAGGGCAACAGAGAATAAAGGCAATATAAAATCTGAGTATGCAAAATTCATTCCACTCCCACTATTTGTTTCGCATTACTGCATTTATCATATCATCTCTTTTGCATACACAAACCTGTGACAAGTCTCTTCGCAATATGCAGACTGATATTGTTGCACCTGCTGATTAGCAAAAATAAAATCACGTGAGCATGCAAAACGTTAAACCATAATATGTGACATGTATTATGTCAGCACGAGATAGCATTTCCTGTTTACAGTTCACCTGGCAGCCTGGATCCATTTGAAATTGAGCAAAGGATTTCGTCGAGTTATATTTAAACTTTGGACTTCATTATAAGGACATTGTTATATTGTCTCTAACCGACATTTTAAATTGGTCTGTTTTCACAAGGGCTACACCAGTTTTGATCAGGTAGTTGATTTCATTTTTGAACAATTAAGAAACATCCGGTAAACTTTACGGATTAATCGGTTGATTATTGCCTCTGATATATTTTGTGATTTTAAGAAACCATACAAGTTTAGTCCTGCTGCCACCCTGAGCGTCAGTAGCTGCAGCTACCTGACGGATTGTAAGAAACGTATCACGTGTGGACACGTTACGCTTCTCATGCTTACGTGATGCATTTCTCATCCTCACTCCGTCCATTGTCATGGTAACCAGAACATTAATGATTTTTCTCATTTTTTAATGAAACATCTTATCTCCTTAGGGATGCAAAATGACTTGCTGAGTCTACAGTTATAAAGTCCAAATGCTTTTGCTGTTAACTGCTATTGGTGGTTTTAACAACTACACAGACATAAATACACACAGTGGTTTAAATGGATGTATGGCCGTATGGCATGTGCTTCTTACCGTATATATACTGTATTCCTTTGATGTCATCCTCATGTAGTGTGAAGTTGTGTGTGTGAGTCCACTGGTAGAAAGGAGCCATTGTGGCACTGGGGTTATCCGAGTGCTCCAGACCCAAAGCATGACCGAGCTCATGCACTGCAACCAGGAAGAGGTCCACACCTGCAAGACACACAAAAATATTTAAATAATTATATATTTGTGAAAAATACGATGGAAATAGGACCGAGGGATACATTTTATTTTATTTTCAATAAGGATATCGTCATCCAATGATTACGAAAACAAGATAATTGAGACAAAATTATTATGCTGCCTTCTTTTTCTCAATGATGCTCTGCTCTACTTGTCTTACATAATCCACCGTATATCCATGAACTATTGTTCCTCCCTAAAAGCCCAAACTCACTTTGACCCGGGTACGTTGAGCTCAGATCTAGCCAAAATAAAGCACACAGAGTCTTTGGTCATTGTCAAAACAAGTATGTCAAAAAGGATTAGCAGATTAGCACATCCTGTGTTGTTTATATATTAGTACATACTATCCCTTCTTTTTTTAAATCAGGGTTGTACATGTTCATTTGAGTTACTACAAACTAAACAAAGAAACTTTGCTCTTCATGCTGAATAAAAAACAATTATCCAACCCTGCAGTGCCAACTAAAACCATTTAGAGTTGATTTGTTTCTTCTGTGTCTTCTGTGGGACTTCAAACCTTGGTGGTCAACTTCTCTCTTTTGAAAAAATTTTCTCAAACCTCTGGCAAATATAAGTGATCACAGACCCCAGTTCTGGATACAATTACATTAAGTACTCTGTAAAACCTGACCAATTTAATCTAAATTGCATCGTATAGAATTAATCCATGAATATTTGCTGTCCACATGCTCTCTGATAATGCTGCTTCACAATGTGGAACATTTGTGAAACTAACAACATGAGTTTTAATGACAACACGACAAAGTTTATGTTTAATAAACCAAAGTTGAGGAGAACGTTTCAATTACAACAAGCCAATAAATTATTCTGACAGGCAAATCAGCTCATTAGGTTCCCTGCTGGAGAGATTATCCTTCACAAAAAAGTCACATGTTCACATTCCACAAGATAAAGAAAAATGAACCCACACACCTTCTGGGTTTTGGTTGTCCAGTGTCCATGGCTCATCCATATCAAAGTGCGTATCCCCACCTATCCCTGGTCCGGGGTAGTAGGCATGGGCCAGCGACCCCCCCTCGCCATCAAATAATGACATATCACCATGGAAACCAGAGGCAAACAGCACCAGAATGTCAGCCAGCTCCGTCTGGCTGCTGTTGATGTTAATGTTATTTTCGGCAGGTAACTCCTCAAAAGTGAGCGGTGTGACCCTTCTCCACACGTCGAAGGCCTTGCGGATTGCATCGAATGTTCGCTCCTCGCCCAGCGAGGACGGGATGTGCTTGTTCATTATACTGGAGAAACAGAGAAAGCATATTAGGTTTTGTATATTAAACATTCAGCTTTGGTGTTTGGTGTCTTATTTTGACATTTCAGTGCTACAAACCTGTATGTGATGTGGTCTTTGTCCCACTGCTGTCCAGTGAGAGCATAGCGTTTCTTCCTTGTGCCCTCGTCCAACTCTGTCACTCTCCTGTCTGGGAGGCCACAGCGAGGCCGACGCATGGCCCTGCTCAACACAGTACACACACACACACACACACACACACACACACACAGGGCAAGACAAGACCATTTAAAAAATTTCCTCTGATTTCAAAGTGGTGATAGAAGTTTAATGTTTTCCCAGCTGTCTCAGTAAGCACTGCCTTGAAGAACCTACACTGTGCAGAGTGTTTTCTCTTCTATGCTGTTTTGCACATGAGTTCTCTTTAGAAGCCAAACTTAGACAAATCAAAGAATCAATCTACAAAAGTAGCGAGTTTTACATCCAATCGCAGTCTTTATGTTAACATACAAATCTGTTGTGGTTTTGACTGGTCTTGATTGAAAATCTCAAGTCCCCTCTGTCCGTGACCAAAACAAGACGGAGTCAAAATGCATTCAACTCCGAGACGAAACTGAGACCTTCAAAAAGTGGTCTTGAGACCAATCCATTATCAGTATCGGGAGCTGATACTGAAGTAATTCATTTACTGGATATCACATGTAGGCAATCCCCCTGCGGATCCAAACTGCATGGTCTGATGTTCCTAGGAATTGTAAAGTTAGTATGTAATAATACAATTTTACGGCCATAGCCAAAAACTTAAACTGGGAATTTTTGTAAGTACCATTCATTTTAATCAATGTTTTTAAGGTTTTGCCATAGCAATTTGCACTTCTTCAGCTGTTTGTATGTGAACTTACTTAACCTTCAATTCAAATAAATTGCTACATCTGCTGCATTTTGTATATCCGTTTCTCTACAAGAAGCACTGTATAGTTTACTTCAGCTCATGTAAACATAACGGCAACAACAATAATAATAAAGAACATAATAGTAATTTTCAAGATAAAAGAACTCTGGTATCAGTTTCTGTATTGGTATTAGCAGATATCCCAATGAAGGGATTGGATCGGAGGCGAAAAAAGTGGATTAGTGCAGAATTCCCTCAGTTTTACAAACTGAAACTTCTAAAGGTCGTACGGCTTTTTTCACATCGACATCAACTCAACCGTGGTACCATAGCTTTTATGTCTTCTAACCTTTTTTTTAAATATATATTCCTCACAAAGCCGAAAAGGATTTCTCTGAGTCAAGACAGCAGTACTTAATGCCCTTTTTCATGACTAACCTTTAAAAACTAAAAAGGACTGAACTACGAGGAAAAAGTCACATTTTACCCACTGAAGAAATTGTTTAAAATTTTGGGAAACACACACACATAAGACAGACATCACTCTCAAATCTTCACTGTGAATATGAGGCTACGTTCAGTGGCATTTTAGCTTAGCATAAGACAAACAAGGGGACCCACTCACAAGGCTCTGTCCAAAATAAATAAATCCTGTGAGTGTATCTTTAGTTTAGTACAGGATAAACAACCAATATATTGCATGTTAATTGATGGTGTGTTAGTGGGAAGGTGCCCCCCCCGCCCTTTTCAATCTTGGCACCGATTCAAGCAAGCCGTTTCCCGTCTTTATGCTGAGCTAAGCAAACCGGCACACAGACATGAGAGTTGTATCAACTCATCTAACTCTTGGCAAGAAACGGTGTTTCCCAAACGAACCTTGTTTAATTTCCATAAACGCTACAGACAGTAAACACTGAAAACAAAGGCCTAACACAGTAAATCAAGGTCACAGCTGAATGTGAGGATGTGACACAATGGCCTGAACAGCCTCATTAGTCGAGATGTGATATAAGCGAAATAAAACTGCAGTTCAACCTTATCGCTACAAAAAGCTATTAAAAGCTGACACTTTTTCTGCAGCTGCTGGCGATATAACTGCGTGACAGGGAAAAGTCAGTCCTATGGAATAAATTGCTTCGGGATACTTGGTTATTGAGATGAAGTTCATTGCCTGGAATTCTCAAAAGGAAACTGAACATGTGGCCATCTAATATTCCACCTATACCAGAAAATGCATTAAGAAAGAAGAAGAAGATCATTTTGAACTGCAAATAAAAGCAAAATAGATCGCCTCATGCTCTAAGGGTACAATACTGGGGAGTTACAGATTGTTTAAAAAAAACAAATAAACAAAAAAGAAAAAACATTTTAAGAAATAGATACACTCTTTATAATGTCTCTTAAGAGCCCTGGATTCAGTTAGTAGCCTCTGCCCAACAAATGTTTAAAGTATAATTCAGTATAATTGCATGTGTTTATGACAAACATCCTGCAAAATAAAACCCCCTCTACCAAATGACGCAGGGCTTACGTGACAGTAGCAGGGTCCATCTCTCCCGTCACCTCCAGGCCATAGAAGCGCTGCATGTCGCTGATGGCTTTGGACAGAATCTGGGCCGACTGCATGGTGGACATCTGTCTGCTGGCCTGAGACAGGTAGCCGAACTTACGCAGCCATGCCTGTTGAGGTGAAAGTGACAAGTCATTTTTGCTCATCCAGCTTGGGAATAGCTGCTGAACATGTGACATGTGTGTTTTTGTGTGTGATGCATGGTGTGTGTGTGTGTATGACAGCTACATCTGGGAAGGAAGCGCTGCGATGCTAATCCAGGAACATGCCACTGTCTAATGAGTGGAGAGAGCATCTGAGGAGTTAAAAGCAAAAGGGAAAGCAGAGATAGAAACCAGATGGCTTCCATTAACATTACGACATTCCTGCTCCCTCATTCTTGTGCCTTTTCCTCACTGACAGCCAGGATGAGGAGAGGAAGTTTGCAAACAGGAATACTAAAAGAAAAATAATAATTAAAGTGTGTATCACTACTGTGGCACACAAGATAAACACACAACTCTGCATTGTTGTACTTCAAATGAAGGTAAAAAACCATCCTGCTGACAGTCTAGCGACACATGATGAATTTTCCTTCTTTGCTTTATGTTTGCTGACAGTGAAATTGAGCGTGCAGAGCCACGTAGCTAAATAGGACGATGGATCCTGGAGGGAAAAAAGGTCTGTCTAGTTTGCAGTTATGCTTTTTTTAAAAGCCCCAGCAGCTCAGAAAACATCCCCACATGGCCCCTCTCACACAGCTGGATCATGGGACTCATACCTTCATGCCTGTACAGTACAAACACAGGCCAACGGCAAAACACACACACAAGCAACTTTCAAACTCATCATACATGCACACACACGCGCACACACAAAGAGAGAAAAAAACCCCTAAGAGATCATTCCTGTGAAACACAACAAGTCTGAACTGATGTAATGTCGGAGTGGGCTCATTCACATCATGAAAGAAAAGAAGTGAAACCTCTTCTAGAGCAGAGCAGGTAGAATATAATATCATTATGCAGTAAATAGTTTTTGGTAAAAAGTTTAAAAAAACAAACAAAACAGGTGCTCTTCAAGAATTTGGGACAAAAGTCAGATTATTGTTTTTTTTATATCAGAGTGCTTTGGATATTCAGTCAAGACTGCCTTCATTCACTACGGATATTTTTCCGTGTGCAAATAATTTGGACAGTCATTTTTTTCTTCTTTTCATTTAAATATTATATTCTGACATTATATATATATATATATATATAGATAGATAGATAGATAGATAGATAGATATAGATAGATAGATATAGATAGATATAGATATAGATATATATACTGTTACTTCTTTAAAGACAGTCTGCATAGAGTAATGGTAACCTCCAGCATAATAAGAGTGTAGACACATTATAAAACACTCAAATGTAATTGTAAGCAGGTTTAAGCACATCTTTGGTGGTTATTAAGGCATTTCACAACGATCAGAACTCCCATCCCTCTGAAAACTTTGTATAAACAGTCAAGGAATGATTGTATCTCTTAAAAATTTAGGAAATCCACGTGATTAATCCTTACAGTGTGTTACAAAATCTTACTTTAATATTTCTACACATATTCACAGGCTTTGAGGTCTCTTTATCTCTTGAGTAGAGTTTACTCAGATATCACGAGGGAGAGTAACAAGTATTTACATTCATAAAAGTGACGGTAACATATTTTATATCATTATTATACCCTAGGTAAGTATGTGGGCCTAACTTTGTAAAGTGTGAGTTTTGTGTAGATAGACAGATGGATGCACTCTTTCAATGTGTGCACCACCTGTGCAGAGATAAAAAAAGGTCAAAAGGTCACAACATCCCTGCAGTGAAACAGTCCATCTGATATTTTGATGATTCAGCAACACAAACATGAAAATATGAGCGCATAACCTGCTTATGAGGAGCTATAATCCTACAACAAACTGCAAACAGGTTTACCTCAGATCATTATATTTCAATATGGCTAACAACTTCAAATGTATTAATCCCAGACAGGAATATTGTGACCACCTGGCGTGTGCATTAACACACAGACATGATTGTACCTCAGCACTGAAGTCTTCTTCTTCTGGAACATCTGCTGCCGTGTTAAAGAGGATCAGAGAGAGTAAGGACGACAATGTGATGAAGATCTGAGTCCTGGGTTGTTTGGATGCCATCGTTTTGAGTGATAAAGATGACGGAAAACAGCCCAAATGAGTTTCTCCGTCAGGGAGGAATACAGGACAAAGTGCTGCGGGATTACTGTCTTCTTCTCTTTTTACATTTAATCACAAACGTCGGCAACAAAGTGAGCTATCTGCTCACTCCTGAAATTTGCATCAGAAATCCCGAAAAACAACAAATCCTTCGGAAAAGGATCAATATGGTACTAATCCATTCCCGGTGTCAGGCAGTCCGACTTGTGTTGCAGCCTCATGGCTCATCCAAGTGTTTATACAGCAGTTTCTTTCACACATACAGAAAAAAAAAACTCTGTGGCCCAATGAACTGGACTTCACTCAGCACAGGAACAACTCCTGCCACTTTCTCCCGACAAGGCGTCCAGGCGCACAGCGCGCACACGAAAAGCGCAAAGTTACGCACAGTCTGAACTTGCAACAAAGTACTGCACACGAAAAAACTTCAAAACTCAAGTCCACGGGTGTTAAATTTCACCTGCGCCGTATTGTACCGATGAACATCTGCGGCCTTTATCTCAGTACGGAAACGCGTCGCGTCGATATTTGTGAAACCGCCATCAAACAGCGGCGTATCTGATAAAAGAGTTCTCCTGATTTATAAGCAGAGGGTCCGCCTCCCTCTAGATACGCCAGATCCACATGAGAAGGCCTGTGGGGGCGCTGGTCAGTGCGCCATCTGCTGGTTCTCCTGGAAACCACAGGACAGTATTAACTGTTAGTCCACATGACCACAAACACATGTGGGGTAGGACTTTAAATATGTGCAAATATTTTACTTTATTCAGCGTCTTCACTGAATAATAATAAATAAGTGCGTCTTTACTTTGTACCTTACATAGTTAGTATTGTGCATTCCTCAAAGTTAAATATATATTCAACAGTTTAAAAGGGACAACAAAACTTTCTTATTGAGTTGTCATGTCAGCTACAAGCACAAGCACACCGCAGTCTTCATTAATGGTGCACCTGCGATTTTCCTGTTATAATATATCAAAATGTCTCATCTGAAACGAACTATTATTTTGGTTATGTATGAAATAAAAACACATTTTAGTTGTCTCCAGTGCTGCTACTTTGTTGTTTTGACTGTTTTTATAAAACGCTAAGTCAGTGTAAAGCGAGATCTCCACAATCTGTGGATGGTGCAGCTTCCAATTAAACCATCGGGAACATCCAGGAAGACCTTCAGAAAATGAATAATTTGATGTGGAGCTTGCTGAGCAAGTTTATCGACTTATTTTAGAAAATTGCTATTGTTATGTTGTGACACAAAACTTGAATTTTTCACTCTGGACAGGGGTAAAGGTTGTCCACCCCCTTATGAAGAATTGAGGGGAAGATGCCAGTGTGAAAATGTCATTTTTCTCCTTCCCAATCTGTCTATAGGAGATCTCAAGTAGGTCTGTGTGACCGTGTACCTCTGTTGGACCTCGTCCTGATTTTGTTTAAATGATACTTTGTTGTTGTTCTCTTTAACTTTTCAAATTCAAATAAAATGTGCATCATAAAAGGGGTAAAGGTTGTAATTTTGGTATGAAGCCTGTCTCTATAATGCATTATAACACATCATGAACATATAATCCAACAGAACGCATTATTAACACACTTATAACACATTAAATGAAGTTATGATAATCCAAATCTTGCTTATAACTATGATCATACAGCACCATAGGCACATCATAACGCATTATAAGTATGTTTATAATAAATAATAGATGGATGTTTTGAGTGAAGTGTCATTTCCTCCTAACTGGGAGTCACATTTTTGCCCAGTTTAAAACCTAGAACCCTGACCTTGCTGTGACATAACATGGACAGGAACAACAGAAGATACGGACATTTAAAGTTTTATTAAAGCTGCCGACAGCAGCAACATTATCATCGCTCCTCTGTATGTGTGAGCCTCCTGCTGCCTGCCTTGGCCACAGTAATGAGGATGATGAGGATGAAGCCCACAGTCCAGACGGCTGCTACGGGCAGCACTACTGTCGTCAGAATGCCTGAAAACAAACGTCAGAGAAATAATCCTCGTATTCACATCAAACACTGTAGAGAAACATCACTTCCTGTAAGGCCTACAGAGAAAACAAAGACACCAGCTCGGGTAATATAACACTAATGCCTGATAATAACAGCGGCTGGATAAAGAAACACGAGCTTACTGGGTTGAAGTCTGTCTGGCATTTCAACCTTGATGGGTCCATATGACAGGAGGCCTTGAGAGGGGTCTGCTCTCACTGCTTCTCTCTTACTGATTGAATTACAGTTCTGTTCAGAGAACAAGAGACATGAAAGACCTCAGAGCAAAGCTATAACAAAGATAATAAACAGACCCTCTCGTGAGCAAGCATTTTTTATGTTCACTGTCACTGTATTTCTTAGGCCAATGTTAGGACTGGCACATATACAAACATGAGGCCTGGTGTTAAGGCTACCATATATGAGAGTAAGACAAGCTCACGGGCGTGCAGGACTTGTGGTCGTCCGGCTCACACAGCTGCACAGTGCAGTGCAGATAGAGGTGGTGAGGCTCTGCTGTGAAGCGAAACATGTCGAAGCTGTAGCGAACGGTGGAACTTCCCCCGTTACGGCCAGACTGTCCCGCACTCGTGTTAAGAAATGAAACCGTCTGGTCGTTCACACAGCTGGATAAAAGAGATGGCATGGATGGGATGAATGAGAGTTTATAGTAAAAAAAACAAACAAAAAAAAAGAACAAAACTGAGAAGAGCTGTTGATAGAGAGAGCTGCTCGGACCCGTTCAGGAGCAGAGTGTGAAACAATCCTTCAGTTCTGTTGGGCTGTGGAGTCTGTGTGGCCCAGCACTCATTAATGCGGAGCAGGAAGATATCAACAGGCTCTGTGACCTTCACCTCCACATAAACCTGGACACATTTAAAACCATCTTTTAAAGATATCACTGACATGACATGATGATGTAAAAAGCTTAAAAGGCCCAGTGTGAAGTATTTAGGGGATCTGTTTGAAGAATATGGCAGACATATAATATAATATTCAGAAGTATGTTTTTGTTAGTGGATAATCACCAGAAAATAAGACTCATTTTGTTTTCATTACCTTAGAATGAACCTTTTACATGTGTACAGAGGGAGCGGGTACTCCTTCACAGAGTCTGCCATGTTTTTAAAGTAGCCCAGAAGGGACAAACAGAACACTGGCTCCAAAGTGGGCCAGTTCTGGGAGTTTCATGGCCGTCATGCTTGGAAGAAAAGAGTGATGCGAGGGATATTCAGTCGGGTGCCATCACAGTATCACAGAACAGTGTTGTAGTCAAGACCACACTGCCGAGGTCAGACTACACAACATCAGCCTGATACTATTCTGACCGGGAAGGTGTAGGGTGATGGGAGGGCTCGCAAACAATCAATGAGCATCTGTTGTTTCATTTCGTGTGATGTGTCATTACAGACGACATCTATCATCTATCTATGGACGCTGCATCTGGGACACCTTGCGACCTCATGACAAAAAGACTAGCATGTTTGTTTTTTTTTTATTTACCTCCCACAACAGCTTGTCAGTAGTAGTAGTTGTCAGTGGCGAGGCTTCCTTGCCGGTGATGTTGCACGTCATTAACTGCAAACAATGACTGATCAGGGAGCAACTTGTAGTCTGTCATGTCTCTCGTCCACGACATAGCCAGAATTTATCACTCTATAACCGCCTAATCTGACACAGTGAACGTGGTAACAGACAAAATTACCTGTAGTTTGGCGCCGGAAGAGACAAAGACTTGACCAGATGTGCCAAGACAGAGTCAAGACTAAGACTTTAAGGGGCTGAAATGGAGTCATGACCAAGACCAAAGCTGGGCCATGTTGTTTTATACATGAATTTCCTGTGATTAAGGCAGCCAAACTTAATCACAGATGAGTTGGCAGACATCTCTGCTTCCAAACAACCACACTGCTTCTCTTTGTGTCGTTTCCGCGAATCTACTCCTGCTTGAGTGAAGGCGGGCAGGGAGGGGTGGCAGCCATCATCAGCGACAAAAAAACAAAAACAAACTACAAATAACTCACATTTTGGCTGCATTTGAAGAGGGAAGTTTTACATCCAATTACAGTAATTATGTTAAAAAATAAATCTGTTGTGATCTTGACCGACTTGATTAAAAATCCAGAGTCCTCTTTGTCTGAGAGTCAAAATGCTTCCAATTCCAACATGAGACTGAGACCCTCAAAAAGTGACCTGGAGACCGAGACCTATCTCGAATGCCGCAACACTAATCAACAGTCCTTACTGTTACATGTCACTAAATCCTGCACACTGGACCCTTAAGCAAAACTTCAATAATTTGTCAATAAACTTTGACTTACCTTGTCTCTGAGTTCGATGGTTGGGGCACTGCTGTAGGCCTTCGTGTAAGAGTGGTCTGTGTACAGCATCATCTGTATGGTGGCATCAAGTTCATCCAAACGCATCACTGTCTCGCTGTCCGTCAACAGAGGGAAGAAAACACAAGGTGGGTTTACAGCAGCAAATTTAAACTGCATTAAATAATTTAGGAATTCAGCTTGCAGTAAAATCAGGTTGCAGGCAACTGTAAGGCGATTTCTGGTTGGGACAACGCCTGAAAGAAAAATTACCCGGTAAACCTCATCGCAGGAACCTGAACCAGGAGGACTTCCCTTAAACATTCTAATTTATGTATAGAAATGGAAAAGCTCAAAAGTACAGAAGGAATTCTGTCAGTATCCAAGGCGTCACTTAAGTTTTAACATTTGCACGCCAGTATAAATGCCATTACAGTGGCTGTCGTGTATTTATTCAACAACATACCTGGAATATGGAACGACTGGAAATGGCAGGCTGACTGTCCTGAGGTATGGATAGCTGCACCTGTATTCAAGCTTAATGACGGGATTTCTGATGATGTTTCCAATAACCTGAGGGTCTGACAGAAGACTCAGGGAGTATGAGATGTGGGTAAAGTTTTTCTGTGAGAAGGGAAAAAATAAACATTATGGACATGAATAACTGTTCAAATATGTGTGCTGAGTATGTAGGGTAGTGCAGCTGTACCTCCAGTGGCTTGCCTCCACAGGTTAGATAGTCCTCTTTCGATATCCTGGACGTGTAGTGCGGCACACCATTGATGACCGCTCTCTGAGCACGACACGATTTGTTAGACGAGTGCAGGGACTCGAGCGGCACATCGTAATACTTGAAGAAATCCTCGATCACACTGATTGCTATGTAGTTTCTGCCACACGTTACTCTGATGTGTGCATCTGTAAAAAAGAAATTTAATAAAATAAAATCCAAAAAGTTGGTATTTAAGGTAAGTAAATACTTGAGACTCAAAAAAGGACACAAACTGTTACATTAAAGCATAATTCGCCATAATGTGGATCCTATAGAGCTGAAAAACAACACTGATGTTGTCAAGGTTATACATCCACTTATCAGCTCATGTTTGACGATTGAAAATTTAAGATTTCACAGAGAACCTGCTATTACAAACTGGGGTCATCTGGGGTCAGGAACCAAAACAAATGAACTTAAAATTAGAATAAAACATAATTGAAATATCCACGCTTCTGTTGTATTTACTGCTGACGACCAAGTTTTGAACCGCCTCTAAAATGCCCCAACTTTTTTGGGTGTGTGATATTATTGGCATGTTATCGGTATCCGCCAATATTGGCTTAAAAATTAAATATCGGATATCTACTGGTATCTGCTGATATAATAACCGATAAAATATTAGACTGCTGAGTCGACACCATGTTTCACATGTTCCCTGTGAACAAACATCATGTTGACTTACTTTGTCTCTTGTGAAACAGGCCTGAGTTGACCCTGGTTGTGGGTTTTGTTCTTATTTTCTCAGGCAGAGCATCATCCAGTTTTAAGTAGGATGTATCTAAACTGTTTTGTTTAAAAGTAACTGTCATAAGTAAATATGACACGTTTTACAGAAAAAAAGTTCAAGTATTTTTCTTCTTTGGCTCAACAAACTAAAATTAGCCTACATACATGACTTTAACCTTTGTGCTTTATGCCTGCATTTGAGCCAACACAGTAAGAGTATGCACAATGATATTGTGTGTAAATTCCACTACAGTAGAGACTTGATCTCTGCAATTAGGTGAGGGGTGAAAAAAATACATATATATCAGTATGTGTATAAATTATTGGCCAAATGAGTTTAATAATATCAGCAAAAAATCCAATATTGTGCATCCCTAGCCACTTTATATTAATTAACACTAACTTGCTCAGATGCAGTAAACAGTTAACCTGTCTTTAAAAAGTTTGTGGAAGATTCATCACAAACAAAAATGATGATAGGTTGAAAAAAACAAAAAAAACAAAACAGGCCCTCACCAGAGGTGGAAAGTAACTAATTACATTTACTAACGTTACTGTAATGAGTAGCTTTTGTGTACTTGTACTTTTTAAAATCCGTAATTTTACTTATTAAAACAGATAAACAAAGATCTACCTTTGTCGCAGAGGTCAGCATAATATCCAAAGGCACATCTGCAGCTTCTTTGGTCCTCAGACAGAAGACACCTTGTGTGGTTGGTGCAGTGCTTCACACTGCAGATTCCTGCACGACACAGACACGACTCTCACTGCTTCTCCACGCTAAACTACATTTGACAATTTGTGAAAGTAACTAACATACTTTACCCTCAACACCGTGACGCGTGAGGCCGTGGAGAAGCACGAGGACCACGCTCAGCTGGTTTAAGAATGAACACTTCCGCTTTAGCTGGGATTAAAGTTAAGTTACGAAGCCTGTTTATCTGTTTAGCCGGTCTAAAAGAGCCCCCACCCGGACTACACAACATTTAGCTGAGGTTTCTTACATTCAGGTGCATTAACGCTCTGTACATTTTTATCTACACTCACCTTGAAGCCGATTTGGATCATCGCTGTACCGCTTTTCGTAAAAGTATAAATAAATCTTGTCTTAGAATCCGATTTTTTCAGTCAGACGGGATGCTCCGCTCTCTGTCGGTCCCTTTCATCACCTGCTGCTCTCCAATTAAACACACCTGTCGCGCGTGGTGCTCGCGTGCTCCTTAAACACGCAGTGGATGGCTGCCATTTTCTCTAACAGGAAAATTAACTTGTCTTATTATTATTATTATTGTTGTTGTTGTTGTTGTTGTTGTTGTTGTTGTTGTTGTTATATTGAATTGTATTAAAGTTTATTTTTTAATTAACTTACAACATTTCAAAAATAGAAAAAAAAAAAAGAAAAGAAATTAGGCTAGTCATCACACTGTGCACCAACAGAGGCCGGCAGCCTCTATATCCTTGTAAATTAAATATATGGAAACTTCCCTATCGCTTTTATTTGTGTATGTGCTCATCCTCTATCAATGAGCATTTTACTCTGGGTGTAGTGTTACATAACTACATATATATAACTTATAAATCAGGAAGAAAATAAACAAAAATCTGAAAGTGTAACTCAAAAAGTGTAACTCAGTTGTGTTTTGATGGATTGTAAACCTGAACGTGAGATTACAGGTACCCTCCAAACCTCTGCACTGCAGTGTGATCAACTTTAGGCCACAACCACATGCAAACCAGTTCAGGATTTTTTACCTACTGATGACATATTTCTAATATAACATTGGTGAGTGCTGCATAGCCTGTATTTTGCCTTGATTTATCATTACGTTTTGTCTAAAATGAGATTATTGGCAGGGGTCTCCTGCAGCTGTGAGCACAAAGGGGTTTATACATTTGGAAAGTTTCCTCCATTACTGCTTACAGCACGTGGAGCAGCATCACAATCAAACATAGCTGTCAGAAATTATAAGGCCTAAGTATCCACTGCATGGCACAAATCAATATCCAGCTCAACCGGAAAATCTCTGAAATGACAGTTGGATCCCACATTTAAGGCTGAAACCAAACACCGAGCTGGAGCGAGAGACAAGAAAAGAAATGCAGTTTTTAGTGTCAGCGGGTCAGAACAGTGAGGGGCTCCCCCGTGATGAGTCTGTGGCAGGAAAATACAGTGTCTCGAGGGAAAGCCATAAATGGGTCACTGTATTTCCAACAGAGCCAACTCGGCACACCCGCAGGCTGGACCACATATTCTCAGACATTTGGGTGCAGACCATCTGTTTTTGATGGGACAGATCACAGCCGGTTATTGATGAGAGAGGCACTGTGATTGATGAGGACAGTTTGCTGAAGTCTGTCTCTGGTAGCAGATCAGATGGCCTCAGACATCAGTGTTTTGTATCCGTTTAGGGGATAAATCTTTCTTTTCTTGAAGTAGGGACTTTGACTGATGTTCTACCAACAGAATCTATTTGTTTTTAATATTTCCGTCATTAACAGCATTTTAACAGTTTGGCAAATCAGGAAGCTGCGCGAACTGAAGTGGGTGAAACCTGACAAAGGAGGCCTTGCAACCATTTGTTGTTGCATTTTTTTTAAGCACTTAAAATACTTGAAATGAATTCGGTTTGTTCATTTTTTAATCTTATGATTGCCCCATAAAACCATGTTCAGAGGAAGATGAGGCAGAGGATGCAGCATGTACATTGCAACTGTTATACTGAGTACTTATTTTATAAAGCAATCTTCAATTTGAAAAAATACATCTCTTCTCTGCTCGCAAGCATCCCATTATCCTCAGACGAGGCATATGGTGAGGAGGGTCTTTGTTAATAACACCCAAAGACCCCACTGTCTGCCAGTGGATCAAATTAGCATATCAAACAGTGAAATCGCTCCTGAAACCTCTAGACACACTTTCTTTGGCCTTGCTCATACCCAGTAAATTTTATTTTCTGATCTCAAAGTTCCAAATCTTTTGATGCCTACTTTTTTCTCTTTGAAATGAAAATAAGCTGCAAATTATGATTTCATTGTGCTGTTTCTACTTCAAGTTCATGCCTAATTTGGACCCAAACAGCAACAGAAGAAATCTACAGAGGAAATATTGGCAATATTGTTTATTGAAACACCAAAAGGGTAAAAAAGATTTAACAAGTTTGCTGCGATGGATTTATATGTACAATGTTTCAGTGTTTACACCTGTGAATGTAGCTTGATTTCATCTTTAGAAGAATTCGTCTGCATATATGTGGTACTTGTATACAAACAAATGAGACCAAATAATGAAGGTGCAAAAATCAAAGAACAAACTGAGGTTCTGAAGTCTAAAGTCAGCACTGAACAGAAACTTTAGAACAAAACATTTTCAGAACCAAATGTTGATTTCCACCTTAGCTTTACATTCAAGGCATGCTGTTCCCGTGGACATTGGTAGGATCACCCCCGAGTTGTCAAACATGTAAATATCAATCTTGTATTTATTTCCTGCATCGTTCCTCTTAGCAGCTTCATGTGGTGGCTCTTCGTCTTGTTGGCAGTGGTGCGGTGCCACCCTGGTGTTGTGAAATAGCCGGGTTATAGGAGGTGTCTGTCATCGGCCTGATTCACAACACCAGCTGCAGCACACACACCAGACAGGCAGGTCTTCTGCTACTGAATGTACTGACACACACACACACACACACACACACACAGACCAGGGAGGTTGTACAAAAACCAAAAAGGAACAGCTTAGTATAGACAGTATCATTTACTAAAGCCTCCATCGCATGTGGCTAATCTGATGTTATTTTGTGATTTTGAAATTGCCATGCATATTATGAAGTGTTGAAAGGTAGCGGTGTGTCTCTGCTCAAAGCACTGCGTAGGTGTATAACAGCTCGGATCTCATAGTACTTCGCTCAGCTCTGTCTGTGGCCGTAGATGAACTCAGCATCTCTGCTCGGTTATGTGGAGCAGCCAAGACAGAATGAGCCTCCATCTGTGTTCTCTCGGGCCAGACTGAAGGACACACAGTGTGGGCCACAAATTTAACAGAGGGGATGATGGGTGACTGTTCCTGAAGCAAACCTCAGCTGAAATCAGTTTTTGCTGAGGCGGATTTTGGTGAATCCATAAAACTCTCACTTCCTTTTTCGCACAGCACGATATTGTGAAGCCGATTATGAACAATCAGGAGGAATGTGTTGCAGTTTGTTTAAAAAAAAAAAGTCTCCACCCTCCCTTTACACTAGATATCTCCCCCTTAATATAAAGACAGACAGAAATATCCCTCATCTTTCAGTGCAGTTACCCGAACCAAATCATCTGCCCAGAGCCAGAAAGTGTCACTGATACTGTTGTGCAGCCTGTGGAAACAACATGGCTACTTCCTGCAACACTCAAGATCACCCATAGACAGTAACTGCTCCTATTAAACCAGAGGGAACTTAAATATCTAAAACTGTCAATCCTTCAATACATTACATCAACACTTGTGATTATGTCAAGAGTTGCCATATGTTATATTAACCCAAACTTTTCAGCAGGCCTGCAGCTTCTCTGTAAAATATGAACAGCGGCTTTCTCCACTGATTTAAGAATGAATATTCTGACTGCTGCTGTGAGCATGTTCATGATTAATTAAACAAGCATGAATTTGCAATAGCTGCAACCAGCAGCTAAAAATGTTAGAGCACAGTATGGTTGATGAGTTATGAAGGAGGGGGCCAAGCCATGAGCAATGGAAGTGAGTGTGCTTGTGCTGCATTCCCTTGTACTCGGAACATGGGGAAGAAAAACAACCTCTAACCGGGAAAATGAAATGGAACGGTTTTTCAAATCAGAATTCCAAGTTGTAAACTAAACCCAGCCCGAGTTTGGAAAAAAAAAAAAAAAAAAAAGCCCACCGACATCACTCCTTATGTTATCTAACACAGTTTAGAGCTGTTGTACGTTACTTGAATGTTACATGAAATTGTTTAGAAGTTATGTGCCTTTTTGTTAAAGGTCACTTCCATTTCCATGCCCCTTTTTTGTCTGTTGTCCCCTACAGTTAATCAGCTGTTTCTATTTTTCCACTAAATCTTGTGCAAGTCTTTTAATCCATTTGGAAGTTATGCACCTTTTTGCAATAGGCCACTCCCACTGCTACACCCCTTTTTAGCCAACTGGCATTAACACAACACACACCTTCACTCACTCACACTCACACACGCCAAATTTCAGATTCCAAGGGCAAAAACTGTGGCTGCAAAAGAGTGGGACATTTTTGTGGACCGACTGACAGAGCTGCTGGTTGGAGGGAAAAACAAAATCACAATGAATTTTCTTCACAACAGCTGTGCTCTGATTAGTGAGCCGGCTGTGAAAAACATCATAGAGGACAGTGTTTCCTGAAATTACAACTCTGTAAGTACACATTATAAAAACACACTAAAAGGTTTGATCGTGTCTATCAAAATGTTTAAAGATGTCTAAGAAACTCAATCTCAGGACACCACAGAACCTCCTCCACCCAGCAGTCACAGAGCAAAACATCCTTCCTGGGTTAAAGGCCGATGGGTTGAAAAGGTGGAATAAAGTCCACGCTACAACAACCTGGACTGAGGGAACAACATGTAATAACATGTAAATAAGTGTAAACTGAAAACAAATAATATTACTGTCCAGCTGCGCTGTGCTTCAGCACTCTTATTATTAACTGACTGCAATGCACATGCAACAATTAAATAATGAATTTTAAAATGAAGGGCTCAATGTGAAAAAAATATACATGTTAAAAGCATGTAAGTGACTTAAAATAAAAAAGACAACTGAAAAGTGAACTTATTTTTTTTTTATTCCAAATCATTAAAGATACAAATATGAAACAACAAAATGGAGAAAAACGGAACAGAAATAACTGACAATGAAGGGGAATTGGGATGATTTAAGGATATGATGAATGTTTTCTATACACAACAAAACTAAACAGTTGAAAAGTGAGTTTGTGTGAATATGGTTGTTTCCAAAAGCCATGAAGTGTTTGGTAGTCAGAAGGGATTGTGTGCGTGTGTGTGTTGATGCTGTCTCAGTTCATCAGTAATTCCATCTGCACCAGCCTTGCGTTTGTGTCCCCGGCCATGTTGTAGGGAATCATACCAGCAAAGGTGATGAGGGCTCTGGCCTGGCTGCGAAGTTGCTGTTCAGGGAGGAAGAAGGCAAGTAAAGCGTGAAAACACTGTCACTGTAAGAGAAGACTCTTTCTGTACATCTTGAAAGGGAACTGGCTAATAATTGGCTCTTGGGCGGCTCTGGAGAGCGTGACATAACAGCTTTTAGTTTCCAGTCTGAAAAAGCTGTCCGACGGCAAGATTAGGAAAATGATGAAAAAATTCTACACGTTACATACACTTAAACTGATACTGACATTTGTTAAAGGAAAACTGCACTTTTTGGCGGGTTTAGCCTTTCATCCACAAGAACATAGATGCCTTTACTTTCTCTTTGCACTCAGTAGGTCGCCAGATAGCTGCCTTGTGCTGGAACTTCTGCACATTTAATGGAAGTAGTGGGGTTGCACCATTACCGCCCTCTAAAGCCCCTAAAACAGATCCGAAAATCTCCAAAACACTCCATCTACATTCTGTGCCCATGTGGTGACTGCCACATTCAAGACCGTATGGTCTGACTGGTCACAGCGCTGTAACTAAGGCGCTGTGTCACTACGCCCAGAAAAGTATTCTTTGGTACTTGCTCCCTCAGTAACAACGTGTCCACAGCGTAGTTAATATGTAGGTAAAATGCGTAGCTGGAGCGTGTTGGAGATTAATTGGATGGGCTTTAGGGGCTTTAGAGGGCGATAACTGTGTATCCCCACTACTGCCAGCACGAGGCGGCTATCTGGCGACCTACTGAATGCAGAGAAGAGAAAGGTATCTATGTTCTTGTCTTACAGAGGGATTGTGGATGATAGGCTTAACCCCCCAAAAAGTGCAGTTTTCCTCTAAAGGGGGCCTTAAATCCTGACCCCAGTCCACTAGTACATTACTTTGCCTCCTACAACAGAATTCTGTTGCTTCTCCAAACTGCAAACATGCTGGCTGCAACATACTGTAGGTGATACACAGATGATGGATATGTTCTGTAAAATCTGGAGTACAAGATGCATTTTAATACCTTTTTTTTTCTCCTTCTTAGAAGTAGAGTGGGTCCTATATACCGCTGCAAACACTGTGCTAAAAAATTCCGTGACAGATTTTATTGTGGTTCAGTATTTTACCCAAAAGATGGCACTATGATTGAGCTAAAGCTATGTCACGACATGCACAGTGCAGCCACCACCGGTCCCAATCATCAGCTATACCGCAGGCTAACTACCGCCTAGCATGATTGTAAG
The DNA here is from genome assembly GCA_029783665.1 of Naso thynnoides. Lineage (NCBI taxonomy): Eukaryota > Metazoa > Chordata > Actinopteri > Acanthuriformes > Acanthuridae > Naso > Naso thynnoides. The sequence goes on from JAQLOL010000023.1 coordinate 1,360,919, forward strand.
CTTGACATGGCGAAAAATGGATGGAATCAAAAAGAGCTGCCCAGCTGCACAGACGCTGCATGTTGTGGACTCTGTGGTGCATGACAAAAAATGTTTGGATCAACTTTGAGTTGGTAAAACAAATGCTTTTGTTTCTAAGTTGGTTGCTTCACTCCAAGGTGCCACTAAATCCTACACACTGGACATTTGATTTGATTCATTGTGCTTGAGTGACACTGCAGTGGAAACTGGGTGCTTTTAACAAGCTGCAAATTTATATATGATAGCAACAGTCGCCAGATCACAGGACTGGTAAATTTGAAATAGCTTATGATCTGAAATCTGAAAAAGCTTACATGGGAAAAACACAGAATTAAAAACATGCATTTCAGAACATTGCAGTTCTATCCAGCGTGGTAATAAAAATTCTCCCCTTGCAACATACTTTCTGGAGAAGAGACATCCTATAGCTTCATTGAGATTTATAGGTATTGATAAAGTCACCCGACCAAGAGGAGATGGCAATCTGGATAACCTCTTGTTTCAGAGAGAGGTTTTCTGGATCCACTGTTTAAGGACTCTTACTTCTTATGTGTTAAACGTTGAGTTTGATTTAAAATGTTCTCTCTAAAACCTAGGACACCGTCTTTTAGGATTTCTACATTTTCTGATGAACTGTAGTTTGTATTAATGATGTTGACAAGACTGGTGTATTACAACATTGGCCTATCAGATATTATGTATATAATTGTAAATAATTATTTGGGTTTTTCTGTTTTATTTGTTGTTTTTTTTTTGGTGGGATGTCAGGTGTTGTGCCTTAAGAGCCTGTGACGATTAGCTGTTGCAGCTGGGAATGAACTGCACCTGGTGCATATCATCTGAATAGGTGATTCGTAGAGCCACACCATATATTACCAGTGCGACTGATTGCCTGACAGATATCCTGATGAAGACATTCTGTCGAAACGCTGGTATTTAAAGTAACCTTCATGGAACTATATTGACTGTGCGGCATTTTCTCAATTTTTGAAATTTGAACTATCCTACACATATTATAGATTTATATAGATACGCAACAGATGAAAATATACAAGTAATTAATTTCTGAGGCTTTAATTTATGAAGTTTTTTTTAAGTGCTTGTAACACACATAACTAAGCCAAAGGAAACCTCTACAATTAACAATAAACCTAGCTATATCAGAGCCTGAACAAATCCACCTTAAAAATCCATTAACAGTCGTGCTCTAATTTACTTCCGGTTCGTCCCTCTGCTCTAACACAGTCTTCTCACCATGTCTCTGTCCTCTATGGTCCTCTGTGGTCGTCCCGGTGTGCCTGCTGGCGACCCTTTGAGTCGTTTGTGCTGAGTGAACAGGATGTTCATGGTGGCCAACAGCACTTCAGAAAGGTTGTGGCGTACCTGAGGACACAGAGGAAATGAACTAGACTCGCACTTAAAGAATGAGTAAGAATAATGCTGCTTATTGTGAGGAAGTGTTAAAGTTGCTGTCGAATAATTAATCTCACCTCATCACTGAAGTTTCTGAATGCAGCAACTCTCTCTTCCACGCTGTCCTGACTGAGAGGAAGCAGTTTCAAGCGCTCTATCACCTAATCGAAAAACACAGAGCGGGACATTAATGGGGGGGGGGCTTCACATAATTATCATCACTCTAATACAGCAATCATGCTATCACATAAAATATCTGTGATAAAAACATGACGTAAATGGAACTGTTAGGTTACGGCTGCATTCAAGCTTCTTTCCATGGGTCTATTCTTGGTGAGTCATTTTAAATTACTGGATGAAATGTAACAGAGAGGCTCGAGACATTATACATCCTTCCTCTCTCTATTATCAGAGCTGTACTCACGTCATAGGCTCTGTCAACATGACCCGTGTGGTATTCATCGAAGAACGTCATCAGGTCTAACAGCAGGTAGAAAGTACTGTCGACGGACTTCTCTCCTGCGATGCCCTGAGAACGATACCTGCAATGAAAAAAATAAATGGCATTTCAGTGACTCTCCACAATACATTTGAACATGTGCATGGTGTGTGCGTGTGTGTCCTTACCTCTCTGCAACAGCCACTGCACTGTTTTTTAGCCTCTCCTTGTTGGATTGAGGAGCGCTGACCTGAGCAATGACTGGACTCAACAGCCTGTTCATCAACTCCAACACCTTATCTGGGTTCTACGCAGAAACAAATGGAGACCGTGAGAGAACTTGTGACACACGCCAGCATAATAACAGCCCACAAACATAATAAACCACAAACAATACAGACCTGCAGCTTTAATGTAATTATCCCACAAACGCAATAAATGTCCTACAAATGTAATAGCAGTTGCCTACTGCAAACATAATACTAAAAAATGACCACCTTTTTCTGAAAAGCCACACTCTTTGCATTTACCATTGGCTCATAATGGCTGCTTTTTTTTAATTTTTCAAACTTTTGTTGCGATGAAATGGTAGATATTGGTCTCCAGATTGTGTGTACCCAGTTTCATGCACATTGGTGAAAATTTCTAGGAAGAGTGTAATTTTTAGTGTTTTTCACAAAATTATAAATGATAAAATATCTCATGACCTGAAGCTATGGGACCTTGAGACAAATTTGTTCCTTATGATTAATGGAATATGCAAGCAAAGTTGAATGACTCAAGGTCAAACGGTGCATATGCCTGTTAAAAAGTCTGCATTTTAAACTGTTCGCCATAATGCCACCTTTGGTCAATGGACCTCAATTTCACACCATGGCCTCTTGGCATGACCCTCTACCAGTATGGCAAAGTTCTCAACCTTTGGCCGTACGGTTCTATGGGCTGCCATCGACTTCAATGGCGAAATAAAAAATAAGAAGAAGGAAAGATACCAACACAGTGGAAGCTTCGCAGCTTTGCTGCTGGGCTCACAATAAACAAACAAACAAACATATATGACCACATCTATCATCATTTTTCATTTTCACTTTACATTTGTGAGAAGTTATTACAGTTTTGAAAGCTGGAGATTTTCACCCTCCCACAAATGTAACAAATACCTGCATGTGTAACAGCTATTACAGTACATTTGAGGAAAATTTCGTATTACATTGCAGTAGGCAACTGCTATTACGTTTGTGGGAAATTTATTATGTTTGCGGGATTATTACATTAAAAGCTGCAGATTTGTGTTATGTTTGTGGGCTGTTTATTACGTTGGCGGCTGTTACAGGACTCAAGACCAACAGCTGCAAATAACATTTTCAAGATGCAGAAGTTTCGGCAGAGATCACAGGAGAAAATTCTGCTCACTTTGGCCAGTTCATAGAGTTTGACCGCCTCCTCGAACAAGCCCTTGTTCTCGGCCTCTTGAGCCACTTTACTGATGATAGCTCTGGTGTCCCCAGCAAACTTATCAATGACTCCAGGCTAGAGAGAGGAGGAGAGACCGGAGTGAGACAGAGTACTGTGGTCATGATGCTAGAGCAGAGGCTAACAATCCAAAGAGGAGCAACATCCAGCAACATGACAAACATAGTTTGACTTTGGCTTAAGATGCCACCCCCCTCAATGTGTCCCAGTGCTGTGTCTCTACTGTCAACTACCAAATAAAGTCAAAATGCTAAATAAGGAAATAAATTAAATCCAGACTGATTTATCAGCATTAATGCCACTGACTTTCACTAATGTTTGAAATGCTGGTTTTTTGTTTTGTTTTTTTTTTTTCCCAAAGAATGTAACAAGATGCTGTCAGGGCAAAGATAGCATGCTTATGAATCCGTGTCAGAGAATTAGATTACTAACCACCGTTACCAAAGGAGTAACAATGCACCACCAACCACATACTGCAGCAGCTTAAAAAAAATGAACCACAGCAGCCTTTTATCTGATGTACAGTGGCTCCACCAGGATGGCCTCCTTAAAATTTAAAAACCCTAAGCTAATCAAAGTCTCTAGGGGCCTGGTCTAAATTGCTCTTGCTTGATGATAGAATCATTGCTAAGATTTAAAAGATTTTTCTTATCGGGGATCTTTCAAATTACCCTTTGTGCCCTACTAAAAGCTCAAATTCTTACCGTCTCATCAAAGTACAGAGACTTGATTTAACAGTATTCTTCTGTTTCTAAATACTGATTGATCCAAACTTGATTTGTACTGTCAAATTGGGTTGAACTCAGTGACATTTTAGGCTATATCAATTTTAAGTACAGCATATAAAAAGGTTTCAAGAACAGTAAATTTCTTGTGTAAAATGCGCTAAATAAAAGAAGTTGGATTTGCCTTTGCAAATCCAGCTAAAGGTCATCAATCAGTCAATCAATCACACACAGTCTACAAAATGTCTGCACATACACAGCACAACAAACCACCACTGTAACATTAACTAAACATGTCATTAGCTCAGCAGTTAATAAAATACAGCGTGACCCTCGCTCTGACTGTGTGTATGTAATCAAACCACAAGACTCTGGCGACACTGTTAATATTAGCCTGTCAGTCAAGTGGATGGGATCAAACATACAATAATGTGAATTTGAGCGCAAAAGAAAAAAACAAACAGACAAACTCAAATATCACATCATGTAGAGTGGTGCAGACATGGTGAAAAATGTCAAAAAACTTTGAAAGAAAAGGCTTCAATTAAGTACCAAGAGCTTTTTGATCCATGACAGTCGGCCAGTGAACATGTAGGAAATGTAATTAAGAGGGTTTCTGTTCTTGAAACCCCAACACAGAGCAGAGAGAAGGCGTGACAGAACAACAATGTGAAGCAGAGAGAGAAGAACAGAAAGGCAGAAACATGTTATTGAAACACATTGAGGGGATGAGAGCGGAGAGACAGAGAGATCAAAGACACAAGCTTCCTACCTTCCTGCTGCCATCCTTCTCTAACCTCCCCAACAGCATGTCAAACTGTTAAGACAGTCAAAAATACCACATCAAAAACATGTGAAGTACACTCCGTAATACCAGAGGAAAAGATACACACGCATTTTAGTGTAAAAAGCAAACCAAGACAACAGCCCCCGGATGTAAATCCTTCATTACAAAGTTCATCAGATTCGGTTTCTTTTAATGGGATGTTTTACTGGTTTGCTTTGTTATTAAAGGTCTTAAAATTTCAAAAACCAAAGAAAGAAATTTATTAGGATTAGATAGTCCAACATTTCTTAATTCGTATTTTAATGTGTGAATTAACAAACAGTGACAGAACCAAATGAAAATCTTGGTAAAAATTAAAAATATTTCCAGAGGATCTCTAAATGTGAGTGACTCACCTCTCGACTCTCAATGACGAGTTCGCTGACACAGCGCATGAACATGTTTTCTCCCTGGCTGTCTTTCTCATTGCTGCAGAACAACACGTACAGCATGAATTTGAAAGAGAGACAATATGCTGAATATCATTACATACAAGCAAAAGCTGAATCAGAATCATAGTATTTGTCACACATCCTCCTCCTCCCCCTCAGTCTGTCCTACCGCAGGAAGTAGAAGTACTGCAGGGCTTCACGTGGATCAGTGGACTCGAACTTGCGAGTGTAAAGCATGAGCAGACGGATGAAGTTGAGGCGGCGAACCATGGGAGGGTCACCAGCCTCCTGACTCACTACAGACAACAGGTGAACACAATTTGTTAACAAAATTTCTTTCTCAAGTGTCTGCACTACCTAATGACATAAAGTTGATGATCACACTCACAAAGCTGAGCACTTTGGCCAGACGACTTCAGCAACAGCCGGAGTTCATACAGGACCAACGCTACGTGCACCGCGTGGCTCCGTAGTCTCTCGACGCGAAATAGGAACGCCACCGCCGCCTCAAACTGAGCAGTCAGGAACAACACCTGGAAATACAGGAGGGGCTTCTGGCTCGCAGCGAAATGGGATTCTCCTTGTGGACAGAAGACAAGAGAGAGGGAGTTGAAACACATGAGAGAGAAAAATATTATCACTTTCTAAAGATGTTGAATTATTTCTGTGTTACTTAAAACCTGTATGTTGTTACAGGATGAAAGAAATTTCACCTCTAATGTCAGACGTGTTTGCAAACATTTTACTCGTAACAGTCATTTGTGACCCTAAAGTCTTTCCTTGCTCACTCACTTTCAAAAGCAAACATTTATTTTGTCCTTTTGAATATCGGACAAACTGAAACAACTGTTATACATGTAACTTTCACACATGATGTGACAAAGACAAAGCAAAGAGTTTAATTAGGCACAGAGGGGAATGAAAGGCCTGATAACGAAAATGAGATTTCTGCATGAAAGTCTTGTTTTAATTTGTGCTATGAAAAAGTGATCACAGCAGCCAAAACATGAATACTGCTTTAATTCTGCAACCAAATTAATATTCATGTCTGTAAATAATCAAAACATTCAAAAAAGGATTGTTTTTGATGCATTTTTAAATTTTTTAAAATTCTTTTTAAAGTTGACAGCAGAGAGGTGATATGAAACAAGAGAGGGGTCATCAGCCCGATTCCTGCCGGGGACACTGTCCTAACATGGTCTGCATCTTTCATCCCTTAACCTCCAAGACACACCCCCGAAAAAGAAATTTTATTTTACAATGTCGCTATCATCAAGCTCCAACGTCTGCCTGAAGCAGCGTCCCACTCTAAATTCATCTATAGAGCTTTAAGAAATGCAATACATCTGTGAATACAAATACATCTTTATGAAGACAAACAAGTGAAGGAGAATTGTGGAAACTTTGAGCAGCTCCTTCGACACTGATCAAAAAATCTTGACAGCCCTGGAATATTAAATTCTGACATCAACCGAAACAACAAACTAAAACACTTTAATGGTTTACCCAAAATCCCTGGAAAAATTCTATAAAAGTCAAAAGTTTCTACAGGTTAACTGTCAATCACAGGAATCACAATTTTACACAAGGAAAAGTGTTAAGAAATTTTAATGGTGCTTTACGAATTCAAACACATCACACCATAATCTCAATTCCAATTTTCAAAATCTGTACTGGCCTAACTAAATCAAAGTGAGAACATTTCAACCTAAAGTTGACTAAAACGTTAAGATTTTTGGACGAATAAAACTGGAAAATAAAATCTTTTTCAGTTTTGGTAGACTTAAATTGGACTAACTACAACGAATAAGAATGGCTTAAATATGACTAAAACTATGAAGGATAAGAATGACTAAAATGCGACTAAACTCATAAGCATTTTCGTCTCAAAACAAAGACTAAACTAAAAAAAAAAAAAGCTACCAAAATTAACACTGATGCAAAGTCATTTTAAGTCTATTTTAATGTGTTAAACTGTAACAGCTAGTTCCACTCTGGGTCTATACATGCCATGTCAATGTTAGACAGTTGCCATGGCAACTAACATGTAAGAATTTGAAAACATTTTAAGCGCAGGTACTTAGTCATCAAGTTTACTTTTTAATTATAATCCTTAATCCTCTTGCTGGCTAAAAGTTTGAGCAGTAGAACAGGGTGGACCGTGTCAGCCATTTTAGAGCCTTATCTCAGACGTACAGCACTTTAGTTCAAAAAGCACAAGCACATGAGAGATGAAGAGCGAGGGAGAGTGATGAAAAGAAGAAAAAGGACGAAGGAGGAGAGATAAGAGTGTGGGTGTGGGGTCTGCAGCAGAGTGCGCAAACAGGAAACGAGAAAGAACAAATGCACATGTGAGGAGAAAACGTGGAAGAGGAAAATCAGTGGGAGGGGGGCAGCGGTGAAGGTGTGAGGAGGAGCAGGGATAACAGGATAACAGGAGAGGACAGAGACGCATGTGAACGTGCGACATGGAAACACAGAACAGATGAGGCTGGCAGTATGTGAGAGAAATGAAGAGAGGCTTAGGGCTTTACGTCCCGCTGCGAGGCAAGATGGAGGACAACAAGGAACGCTGTGCCAGACAACCGAGGGAGCCGAGCAGCGCAGAGAAAACAGAATGAGGCTTCAGGCTGTACTTCCCACTGAGCAGAAGGAGTGGGAGAGGAAAAATGGGCGAGGGTGAGGACTACTGTGAGAGGAAACAAGTGCAGTCTTATCAGAACGGAACAGGGTCGGCCTGTGGAGAAGGCGACACTCAGGGGAGAAAACTTTGCTTTCTCGAACTGCAGGAGCGAAGGCCTCAAGCCCTTGCACACCCCTTTATTGTGCATCAGGGGGCATGTGCTTGTTTAAGAGGGCTGTTTCATTTTGAAATGAGTTTGGTTGGAAAATCAAAATCAAAGTCCGTCAAATGGATCGTGGCTTCACTTGTTCTGCCATTTAGAGGACTGCAACGGGGTGCTTCCTTTAATGTGGCGAGTGGCTGTTTTCAGCATTTTCCCAATCTGTCAAGCAATCCTACTTCATGCGAAGGCCAACCAGGTGTGCAGAAATGAAAATGCATGCAGGATCTGAACCTCTTTCTCAAGCTCACTTTTTTCTGCAGTCTCAAATCTACTTGTCACTCTTCTTACGTACAATGTGTACCCATGAAATATCTTTGAGGAACCATCCAGAAGTGTGCACCTTGTCCCTTCTTGTAATCTTCATTGCACTGAGTTGTCAAGGACACTGAAGGCTTCAAGAGCGATCAGGGAAGCAGCGTGAGGCATCCAGGAGAAGTCGTGCGAGGACAGGTGCGCGAAACGACCTAGTTTGTTTCAGGCATGCTAAACTCTTAATGTTTTTATGCTCTCGGTTGCTGGGGTTTAAGCTGCAGCCGTTTCTTTTTTACTTTACTGAAGGCATCTGATAAGGCCTATGGAGACATGATGTGGGATGCATTATTTAATTTTCTGCACAAGCAGGTGCCTGGCAGCTGCAACACTTCCATACAAAGACACTTACCTGGTTGAATTATAAGCACCACAGATGAGAAGCCGTGTTGCCATTTCTAAATTTGGCAGTTAAAAATCAATTTATGTAACAGATTAGGGCCCAATTTTTGCACAAACTCATGAACTTTTGTTCCTGCTTTTCATGACCAAGCATTCTGACTTTGCAGCCATTTCTGGCAGTCGTTGTCCGTAGCAACAGTTGCTGAGGCTCATGGGTGTTGTAGTGTTGTGAGCCATTCACTGTTACATGACAAGCTAAAATATACTTATAGCCATTTGCTTTGATGTTGTC
>JAQLOL010000023.1:1370096-1394033 GCA_029783665.1 Naso thynnoides
TCAAAACACACCTGGTTCAACTGCAGGGACAAAACATTATATTAAAATAATGAAATTTAACAGATTGGGTTTAAAGAGGACTGCTTTACAAAAAACCCCCAACAACATAAGGCAGTTATGGAGCACACAAATCTGAGAACTACCAACAGTGAAGCTTGGGAACTAAATAAATAGCTTCTGCTCCCACTGTGCTAACACTTGAACTTGACAAAATAAACCATAAAGAAAAAAAGCAAAATGAAGTATTGCGTACCTTCAGCCAGAGATAGTCTTCAGTCTTGTCCGCCACCTCTCCATGGTTGTCACTGATGTCGCATTTCCCAATCAGGCAGTAGACGGCTCTCTTGTAGGGATCAGCGCTGTTCCTCAGCACCCTGCGGTAGTGGAGGCGAAGCTTGTTCTCTGAAGTCGGGGAAAGGCTGCGGTGCAGGAATCAGGAGGAAAAACAGATGAAAGGAGAAGAGGATGAGATTACAACACGGTTTGACCTCCCTTGACTCTGGTAGACATCTCTGCATGTATAAATACAAGAGGACAAGGAGCTGAGGCGTTCTCACCGTTTGTCCGGGCTGTTCATATACTCTTGAAACCAGGTCTTGAAGTCTCCTAGTTGATGTTGCACTCTGTTCACCACCTGCATGGCTGCATTCAGATCTCCACAGCGCAGACAGTAGTAGATCACAGCCCACACTGGGTGGCCCTCTATCTCACCATCCTGTCGCATACACAGACATTTAACACAGTGGTGACTATACTTCTCTGACTAATTTCTTAATTTTTCAGCATGATTTTTAAACGAAAAATCTGTATGCAAAGTGTGCTTTAGACTGTGCATGGCCAGAATCATCATGTCAGTGACAAACTGTGTTCATTACTGCCTTCCAAGAGGATTCAGCTGAATTTACCCTTTATTAAACCACAGGACCACCAAGTCACCTACATGGACATTTTCCAGCAGCTGGTAATCAGTCACTGCTGTTTTGAGACATGTCTGCTTCTGATTTCTGCATTTGACAATTTTAATGCGGTAGAGGTTGATATCTTTTTTAGATAACATCAGCATATTCGACCCTCTTGACTTACACAATGACCACCCTATAAACAAGCCCTGACAGTGTTTTTATAGGTGAAGACCAGAGAAAAGGTTTCACCCTATCATTTTTGACCTGAACATAAATTAAAATAAAAAATAGAAAAACAAAATTAAAAAAAGAAGCACTTATCATGTACCAGTCCTTGGTTGCAAATATCAGTAAGCTATAATGTGAATACAAATACAATAAGATTTGGCAACCTCTGTCATGTTCACAATTAGACCTCTGGTGAGTTACGATTGGCAGGTTGATCAAAAACATGAATGAATTCGCAATAGATGCGACCAGCAGCAAAAAATGTTCAGACGCAAAAAAGGTGTGTATTTGTTTGAATGTTACATCCTTTCTTTACTGTAGATTTGGAAAGAAAGAAAGTGAAGAAACAAAAACTACTGTCTGCAGTGATGCCTTTCACTAGAGTCTACAACAAACAGTTAAAGAGTTATGGAAGGGGGTGGGGCTAAAGAATAGGTGCAGGACACGCCATGGCCAGTGAAACTGTATGTGTGTTTTTACAAAGTCTGGCCATTTTACATCAATCGCTTTCAAGGTTACGTGCCTTTTTGTTACAGGCCAATCACACTGCCACGCCCCCTTTTTGCCAGTTGGCCCAATGATCAGCTGTCCTTTGGCTCATGACCAACCTTTTCACTAAATGTTGTGCAAGTCTGTGGATCTGTTTGGAAGTTATGCACCTTTTTGCAAAAGGTCACTCCCACTGCCACGCCCCCTTTTAGATAATTGATATGAACACAAAGACACACCTTAACACACACACACACACCTTAACACACACCTTAACACACACACACTTGACCTCCATGACAAATTTCAGCCTTCCAGGGTGAAAACGGCCACCAACAAGTGGGGAGTTTTTGCAAACCAAACGACTGACCAACTGACAGAGCGACCAATAGAGCTGGTTGCAGCTAAGACATTCTGTTGTGTAATATAACTGGCAGATACACAAAAAGCATTCAAAATGTGTGTGTGTGTTACCTGCATGCCAGGCAGGGGCCCTGGGAGTTTAATGTTGAGAAAGCTGCGGACAAGTTGGTATGTTCCTGGAACTCCTCCTAAGTGGGCCTGATGGAGGTTTCCAAACACCGTCATCATGGTGTAGTTTTTATAACTGAGAGAGGAGACGCACACACATACACACTGAGTCCATCATCATGGTGCAGTTCATCTTTAATTCATACTGCTGTTCGTCCTGTGCTAATTTAGATCAACTAAAAGCTTAACCTCTTCAAAAACAAGGCTAACTGCTGCACTTTAGAAAAACAAAAACAAGCACAATCACCTGTTCTCAAGGAAGCTGAGTGCCTGCCGTACGAAGGCCATTTGCATTTCGACAGACGTGCGACTTTTGAGAGTGTCTTTGGCTGGAACCAGCAACACATCTGTCATCTGCTTAACCATCAACCACATGTCCAATACATTCTGACGGGAGGAGAGAGGGTGAAAGGCACAGTTTCAGGAAGACAAACACGGAAGCACATTAGCTGTCTAGCCTATATTTTTGCAAGGCCAAGAAACTAAATATGAAAACAGGTCATTTCATGGAGACAGCAGATCATGTGAAACAACAATGTTCTTACCTTGTCGTCCAGGCTTTCTGCGACAGAAGCACATAAGTCTCCCAAATTTGGCTGAATGTGACCATTTACTATCTTCTCATTGAAAATGTAAATCTGGAGGCAAAAGTGGTGGTGACAAAGGCAAAGAAAGACAAAAGAAAACAAAGTTACAGTTGATGAGCCCCTCAAAATGTCAAATATGCAAATTTCTGGCTTGATTTCTACAGGTGAACATTAATGTTAAAAAGAAAAACTAAAATCCGCCTACAACTTCGTCCTCAGCTTCAGAAGTAAGCGCTATGACCATCGAGTGAAGTGGTTCACGATGAAAAACAAGAAAAAAAGAATCAAAATGTTCAAAAGATCATCAAAGAGGATGACAAAAATTAGACAAATGACACCACATGCAATGTGTCGACACATGGTCGCAGGAAAAAACACGTTTAATGTACTTAGTCACGTAGAGACCAGAAACACACAGGGAGAGAAAGAGAAGGTCAGACAGGACGAGGAGGGACGGTAGAGAGACACAGGAAGGAAGAGAGAGAGAGGGAGAGAGAGAGAGAATTACCCAGAGTCCCTCTCTACCACCAAATCAATTGATATGTTTGATCTGCCACTTCCTGTGACCCAGTTTTAACAACAGTCAGACCAAGCGCATCACAAACAGACCACAGTCCAGTCATAGCTCACACGTCTGTGTTCAACTCACTTCAAGTTGTGTCAACTTGAAAGGTGAGTTTTCCTCAGATTTAGGTGAAAAGTGTCAAAATACAATTTAATTCAAATATCATGGTGCTGCAGAGTCCTCCTGGCCTACACATCATATTCTACAGACTTGAGAAAACATCTTTGCTTGGTACAAATCCCTGCAGAAAACACACCAAATTCATTTTAATTTGAACATCAATGAAGAGAATAATGATGTAAAAATTATCATTCCTTCTAGTCAAATCATATCGCAATCGCAATATCAGTGCAAATAATTGCAATTAGATATTTTCTCAAAATCGTGCACCCCAAAATCAGCATATACAAATGCTAATTTTTCAAGAGGAAAAAAATCCCCACTCCTGTTCATATGTTGGTCAAACCTCTTAAAAACACAAATTTCATGGATTCTGATCAGAATATTTTGTTGTTTTTTAAAAAATTTATCAGACTTAAGAAAAATATTGGACTTTGCTCCCCAGTGGTAGAGTTTTAAAAAGACACTGAGATGAATAGGTTCAAAGATATTTTGCATGAGTTATAAATTAAAACAAAATCTAACTGTGTGCATTAACTGGAGTTTTAAAGTCCATCAAAATGACAGGACTGACGGTGACTCACCTGTCGTCCATAAGCCACCTCCACACTGTCCAGCGCACTTCTTCCTGGAGCTGTGACCTCACTCACAAAGCTGGGCTGCAATAAACATAAGCGTAACGGGGGTGTCGTGAGAAAAAAAAAAAAAAAAACTGCACACAAAAAGCACTACATCTAAAAGAAAGTAAAAAAAAAAAAAAATCGTCAAAATCTTTCAGTTCTGACTAATGTGATATCATCAATTAGACTGAATCGTCTTTTTTTATACTTTGTATTTCCGGCACAGACAGAAGGACAACCTTTCCTCAGTGCTTCCATGCCTGTTGCTCAGTGCATGCAGGAACGGGCTCTCACAAGATGACACACAGGATAAAAGTCTTTAACTTTATTCAGGGAGAAGATAAAAATAGTATCTGCACGTCTCAGATGAAACAGTTATTCTAGTTAGACACAGAGTACACAGTGTCGAGAAATCAGCATGAGAGACTCTGAGACTTCCTTTTAAGTATACAAAAGCAGCTAAAATAGATTGAAATTTTTTTTGGTTTGTGACCACATTAATTGGAAAACAAATGACGTACACGGAGATAACTTTTTGTTTATTGTCTCTCCATGAACTGTGGAAGTCTCTCCCTTAATCCAGCTCTGCGTCGTGTGTTCTGTACCTCAACATCTTGACTGAAGTCCAGTGCGTCCTCTCCTGCTCCGAGCAGGGTGTGCAACACTCTCTGCTTTACCTGCTCCCACTGGACCAACATGGACTCACGGTGGTACTCTTCAGCCAACAGGAACGTCTGAAAGGTATGACAGTCAACTAATCGTTTTATTTCCATGAAATCTCAAACAAAGTGCTACAAATGCTCATCTTAATTTCCCAAAGCCCAGTGTGGTGACTTCAGTTCGCTTCTTCTGTCCAAACAACAGCCCAAAACACAACATGGAACACAATAATTTATTTTCATAAACGACACAGAAGCAGCAAATCCTTGGTTAAGAGGCTAAAGATAAAATAATTTTTTCTCCCTTCTTTATTTGGAAATGACTTAAACGATTAATCAATTACCAAAATAGTTTTCTATCAACTGATTAATCGATTATTCGTTGCACCTCTAATCTTCAATTCTGTGTCTCGATGACAAAGAAGACTCTGAAGAGCCTCACATACTGATGCTAAATGTAATGATCAGTTAAGCACAAACAGTATACTGTTTTGAGATGCGGCATAATTGCCTTGGTGGTCTAAAACTGTTGAATTTCTATATATGAATATTAGTGAAAGTAGAATTATTGAACTTTAGATAACAGTTAAGGTAAAATATAGAATTTTGTAATTTTATTCTATTTATACAGGAGAAGATTGGAGACACATAAAGCTTATAGAAACATACATGAATGTAAATTGGACTTACTTATGAGACACACACACAAACACACACACACACACACACACACACATACACAATTTAAAAAAAAAAAAAAAAAAACCTGTCAAGATCGAAGCACTCCACCAGGACGCAGCACAGTCTATTTTAACTCTCCATAGAGACTTAAAGTGAGCTAATGGGAATGTTAGATAATTGAATCTTCCAGTGCAGGGAGATACAAATGTAGACTTGAGCTGGAACTGGAGCTACCATTTATTTAGTTAACCTGTACTGCCAGGATGTCAAAGCATTAACATTAAACATTTTGAAGCTGCACCGCAGCAACTTCATGACAACTACAATGGAACTAATACACTCTTTTACATGTATTATTTGTCAACCAGAGAGAGCTAGTTAATTTTTTAACAGCACACTGTCCTGCTTTGTACAAATCTCTTCTTTCCACAATTCCTTATTAATCATAATTATGTGATTCCTATCAACTGTTTCTAAATGTTACATGCTCAGAAAATTCAAATCGTTTTCGTAACCTTGAAATTTTCAGATCAGTATCTGCCTTAAAAATCTAGAATCGGTGGTGGTAAATGGGCTTTAAATTGAAATGAGATCACATTCATGTCAATTGGTGGCTGTGACACTAGAAAACTCAGGCTAAATATGTCATTAAACAGCCCGATAGAAGACATTTTATGTGTTATAAAACATAAAGCAGTCAGACAGAAATCTGCAGGAACATCTTTAACATTCGCTCTCTTTACAATCTCAAGTTCATTTGAGTTTTTCCACTCTTGCACACAAGTCCCTTTTTCTTCTCTCAGGGAGCAGAAAGAGAGAGAGAGAGAGAGATAATGGGAACAGCAGCTAATTAAACGCGGGTCCTATTAGCTCTGCACATCAGGGAGGCCATTTCAAAACCATTCCCTAAAGGTTCACACCAGAAGGACTTTTAGATCACAGCAAGCAGAAATTACTAAAAAAAAATAAAAATTGTTTTTTAAGTGTTCCTTTACTGCAATGTGCTTATGTTCATACACAAACTCATCTGATTTAGTTAAAGTAAACACGAGGCAAACAAACAACTACTCCACTACTGGCTGTGGAGTCTAATCACTGCATTTTGTCCTTTAAAAAAGAATGAAAATAGTACTGTGATGTGGGCTTTTTAAGTTTGTCTGAATCTAGAGGTGCGTTTGAGTTGTGTCCCACATTATAGAATTCATACCACCCATCTGTCGCTCTTTTTTGGCCTGAGAAGCAATCAGAAACCGGGCAGATACTGACCCTGCGGCGAGACTCCTCGATGGCTGACAGGAGGGCGTTGTCCCTCTCGTTCTTCAAGAAGCCCTTTAGTCGAGGCAGAGCAGAGGGAGAGGATGAGAGCGTGAGAGAGACAGAAACAGAGAGAAAAAAACAGGACAAATTAACCTAAACATTGACAAAACAAACAAATTGAGGCAGAAAATTATATGCAGAGAGTTCTGGGGGAACTGATTTCACAGGCACACCATCATTTGCTCTACAGGAGAAAGAAACTGCTTCCTAAATCTCCATCTTATTTTCTCTGCTCTTCCTGGACATATGCGGTCCGATGCACTGTCAGAAAAAGTGAAGCGCGCGGTTGCTGTTGTGCACAGGCACATATGCAGGGTACAGGGGTGTCCATGTTAACCATGCGCTATTTTGCTGTCAGACAGCACTCAGCAGAGCCTCCATTTTGGTTTCATCTCAAAATGGCTGCCCCTGCAAACATACACTTCCCCTCTCTAGCCCTTCACATAAAAAAGGTAATCATTCACATCCTATACAAATTATAATAAAACCACTTATCTTACACACAAGATGCTAGCTATCGAGTGAGTGAGTGGTACTCTGTGTGCTGGAGACTGCAGACAACTGGAGTGTGCAGAGAGCTCGGCAGCTCGAAAGTACTCTGCAGAAGGCAAGTCAGTGAACGCAGACATGCATAAGGGACAGGCATCTTGAGAAAACATCAAAATGGTGGCCACTGTATGTATGCTGTAATCGCTTTATCACTGTCTTCTCAAAGCAGAGACGACAGTGACTTACTGGCAGCATTATCGTAACACAAAAAATCTTTCTTAACAGTTTATTCATGAAAATGTTTGTATTTTTTTCCAACTGATCGTAAAGACCACAAGATGTCAAAAATAATGTTAAGGGGCAATCACAATTCTTCAGAGACAATTTTGATGTTTTAATGACTTCTTCAGACTTATAAGTAGCTAATGTAGAAATAATTTTCATTATCTATTTATCATCTGCTTCTTTTTTGATTAGTTTAACTGACTAAAGATAAAATGTCTGAAAATAATTTTAAATGTTTTACCAGAATGAGAAAGCCAAAGGTCTTCAAACGCCTAATTTTGGAACAACCAAAGATCCAAAGATATTCTACTTACCAGCACAAAAAATTCAAGTATTTCATTCACATCACAATATAGCAAAGACAAGTAAATCCATTAAATGCAGAGGAGGCCCTTAACCTCTGAAATAATGGACTCTTAAATTGGTAGCAAGTTGATCCCACCGTCAAATTAAAGCACTTCAAATCATCGTTGATGTTTTCGGTCCTATCTGTTAATATATCAGAAATATGAAGGAAAATTGTGGCTTTATGAGCCGGCACCTGATCAGAGACACAGCGCTTCTCTGAGCTGATTAGAGATCATTCCCCTTTACAGAGATGTGGGTGCTCTTCGTTTCCCTCCTCCTCCTATCTGTCCTCTCTCGTCACCTCTCTCGCGTGTCCCTATCTCCCCACCTGCTCCTCGCTTTGCCAACTTTAACCTCATTTTCCTTTCTTCTTTTTAAGCCCTCAGCCTTCACCTTTGTCTGTCATTGAACTCATTCTGTAGTTGAAACAATGTCAATACCAAAACACAAGGCATAGTAAAGACAAAATATACTGGAACTTTAACACACACATTTATATATATTGTTTAGACAGTTATTTCACTAAATCACCACTTATGGCCCCATTGAAGTGTGTGGCGTTGTCAGTATCTCTATCTGCACAGACTCTGCAATCTGACTGTATTTTCTTATTTTCTTCTTTGCTGTGTTGAGAACATTTCTGGGCATCAACCTTTGGCTGTAGAGTTTAGCCTCCAGTCAATAAAAGCACAAGGTTGGGACTCTACAAAAACATAGTGACTGAGTTACACAGCTGTCTCGCCTCTCTCCTCTGTTCGGTCTGCGTCACAAGCTGCAGGTCTATGTACACACAGACAGCAGAGACGCAAACAGTGAAGAGAATGAAGCATGTGCTTTGGTTAAATTCACACAAAATTCAGCATTATGGCACATCATGCACGGTTGTGGTTTTTTGTGCTTCAGAGCATAAGCAGGGTGAAACGATCAGAAAAGAAGATTTTATTTTTTTGTCATTTAACTGCTTCACTGTATTCTCAGTGGTGCCACTCCCTCTTAATTCACTTGCTGGATTGTGCAGTCGCATTGGTAGGCTGTACGGCTACAGAACGTAGGTAACGTTGGTATCTCCAGTTTCCGAAATGGCTGACAAACAAGGTGAAAAAAGACAGATTGATGTGACGGAGGAGGAAGGACAAGCTATAAGGATGCAACAGGTTAATTTAGTTCTATTTAAGCTCTTGTAAATGATTTGATCATATTTTGACTGCAATTGTCTAAATCTGTAAAAGTGTATCATTAATATTTTTATGATAAGGTACAAAGGCGGCAGTTGCCTTTGACCTTCTCTCTCTCTCTTTTTTTTTTTTTTTTGGGGGGGGGGAGGCTTTTGTGCCTTCATTTGATAGGACAGCTGAAGAATTGGACATGCAGCAAAGGGCAACAGGGTGGAATCAAACCTGCGGCCACTGCAGCGAGGACACAGCCTCTGTACATGGGGTGGCCACTCTACCAACCGAGCCACAGGGACGCCCCATGTCCTGCATTTTAATTTCAGCTTTGCAGTCACATGATGTGACCATATCTGGCATATGAAGGTTAAAAGGTTCAACTTGGTTCAGGTAAAACATTTGTAACTATTAGTCTATTTAAATCAATTAGCGATAAAGTTTCTCTCCCTCTCCGCTCCTCTCATCCACTCCTCATACCCTTGGTTTTTTTCTGCCTGCCCCCACCCTCTCTTTCCTTTTCCATCTCCCTTTTTTTCCCAGGAGAGACTGAGAATAGGTCTATATTTAACCACTCTAACAAGAGAAGAGCTCAGGTCAGCGCTCACTGGAGAGCTGCACTGGAAAAAGGAATAGAAAAGTTGTAACAGAGGCTTATGTGAAAAACTACTATGAGAGAAAAGAAGACTATATTAGTCATTGCTGATGACTCTGATTGTCATTTCAGTAAACTGTTGGAGGGGAAATGAGACAGATGTTTTTTCCAGAAACCAGCACCTGGGAGGGGGGACAACTAAGCCCACAGCTGAGGCCAAAATTCACATTCAAATGATCATCATTCACAAGAAAGAGTCTTTCTACCTCAAAATCTTATTATAAGGATGTTAAAATGAAAGAAATAATCATGTATAAGAGATATCACGAATAATATATGCAGCTTAAAGAACAAATGAACCTCAAATTGTCATCTTTTTTGATTGTTAAAATCACACCATAATTTCCCCTTCATAATTGTGTATGTAAGGGAGATATGTAAAATAATAAAAAAGGTAACCAGTTTTTCTATATCTGGAGAAGTTTTACGAGTTGTAATTGGAGAAACGTGCAACAACACTGTAGCTAACGCCCCAACGGCTGTGTAATTTTGATTAGCACTTAACAACTGAAAGACTAGCTGGCATGTTACTTAGTCTGACACACAGTGTGCACAACAGTTCACATTGACACTGCAATTTTTCCTTGCATTCATTTCCAAATAACAAAAAGGACATTTTAAAAAAAAAGAAAATGCGTCATATTAGAGAGCCAAGCTGAAACGGTAACCACAGAAAAAAGAAGACATTTTGGCAGAAGACAAATGCAGGCTTATCACTTCCAGTGATGAACTCAGTACTGGACGATAGGTGTATCTAAAAAAAAAATATGTACATTTTCCGTTGCCCCACCCCTGTATTGTGTATCGTCCTGCAACCCATTGTGAACACACACAGCCTGCTGGCCAGAGAGCCCAGAATCTTCTACAGGAACAGGACAACAGCCATAGAAAAGAATTATAACTATAGATAAATCAAGACATACTCCATTACAGTTAGATACAAAGAGCAGATGTGAGCTGAAAAATAAAAGCTAAATTAGGTAAAGAGGGAATAACTCAAGGCGATTTAGCGTTTAATTGAAACTGCTGGAAGTTTTAATATTTGTCACAAATTTCTTATAGAAAACATTGTGCAGTTATTATGAAGCATCAGTTGACACTGCGTCTTTAAAATTACATTCTACTGTGAGTCAAGGGGCAAATTTGAGGAAATCACATAAAATGGATCCTGAAAAACGTCTGTATTTGGCGAGCGTGCGCACGCACCTTGCACGTATGTGCTCCTTGTCTGTGCTGGAACACACAGGCCCTTAAATTTGCCTTGGTCAAGATAGTCGCACTGTCTGCGCCTAAATGCAGTCTTACAGTACGCTCAGAGAAATCAGCAAGATTGATCTTCACTCTTTCGATCGGGTTTCATGCTTATTACACAACATGAGATGTGGTGAGTAGAGATACACAGGAATCTCGAGGAATCTAAAGGCTAAATAAGGACAAAGTGAAAGAGCAGTTAAAGGAGAAATAAAGACTGGGAGAACTGCTTTCTGTGCCAGTCATCATGGATGTCAGTGTGGGAGGCTTTCTGTCCTCATTTGCCATGACACAATGAGCTGACCAGTGCTTGTGTGTGTGTGTGTGTGTGTGTGTGTGTGTGTGTGTGTGTTTGTGTGTGTGTGTAAGAGAGAGAAACCCCACCCTTCACTCCTCACTTCCTGTCTAGCAGAAATATATATGTAAAGTACTACTACGTATACTACACGGTACCGTGAAGATATAGAGACAGTGATGCTTGCCTCCAGTTATTAACAGCAAATTAATGCAATTGTCATTATCATACAGCCACAAACAACAGCAAGGTGACAAAAAAGTATGACAGTTTAAGCACATGCCTGTCTGTAAGTGAGTGTGAGTGTGTGTGTGCGCGCGCGTGTGTGTATATCCATGTGTAAAGGCAATACTCACTCATGCTGAGCGCTTGCCTGTCTGCCTGCTTGGCAGACAGACTGACAGATGAAAAGAAGGGATGAGACAAGAAAATGGTTAAAAAAAAATAGTTTTTCTTTTCTTTGTCTGTGCCAAGGTATCTGGGCTTTGACAGCCCTGGAGACCCGTGTCGCCTCTCCGCATCTTCATCCCTCTGTGTGGCTGTAAAAGGGTAGCAGCAGTGGCCGCCATGCTGGGGCGTGTTCCCTGTGCCCTTTTCGAGCCGGAATGGCGGTCTGCTTAGAGCCTTTCCCCGTTCAAAACCAGGCCAGTGACTCTTGTGCATGAGCCGGAGTGCCGAGTAGAAGTGCCACATCAAGACTCATGGAGGTGGTTTTATTGTCGGAGGGCTGTACCAACTGAGCGCTCAGACACAGGGGGAATCCACGGGAAGGAACTATGGATTCATATAGAATATCAGTTTCGCACATCAGCTGACATCCCCCCTCCCTCGGTCCACATCCTCGCTCTCTCTCTCCCTCTTTCACTTCACTCCAGCATCTCTGGCGGCCCTCCGCCTCCTCCCTCCCTCAATCCCACTCATTTTCTTCCTTTTTTATCCATCTATGCATCCTTCCTTTCTTCCCTCCCTCTCTCCTCCCTCCCTCAGCTCAATGCAATTATAGTAATGGATTTTTCCCCCCTCGGTTGATGGCTTCCGACAT
Source organism: Naso thynnoides (assembly GCA_029783665.1). Lineage (NCBI taxonomy): Eukaryota > Metazoa > Chordata > Actinopteri > Acanthuriformes > Acanthuridae > Naso > Naso thynnoides. The sequence continues at coordinate 1,382,327 of JAQLOL010000023.1, forward strand.
CCTGTCTTGAAATGAGGCTAATCATGCTCTTAAGGGTCATGTTTAGTTAATGAGGGGTATGGAAGGCACATGTGGCGGGGCGGGGGGGGATTCCTATATGCAGGCTGACTATCACAGCAAACACAAAGTAAGCGTGTTATACATACACCTCCACTTTTCGTCTTGTGCACATGGCACACACAAAGGCACCTGCCGTACAGCCGCGTTCATACGTGCAGGCTGAAAATGCATGTGCCCACGTGCAGCCAGATCTACGCTAGACATGCACATTCATTCATAAGCACATGGAGAGAGACTGCATACGCCAGCAATCGATTGCGACTGACACAGATACAGGCATGCAAACACGGCACATGAAACCTGTGCACGACAGACACACACACACACACACACACACACATTCTGCGAAGCTATATTAGTAGTGTTCGTCTATCTCAGCAGATGCTCTGGGCTTAGCCAACTGCATCCGCTGAACGCATGCCATCAGTGCTGAGGGATATGTGTGTGTATTTAAGGAGTTGGCGAGAGAAGATGAAGAGGAACGGAGAGAAAAGATGTAAATGGCAGAGGGAGGACAAGAGGAATAATCAGAGAGGAAAGAAGAGAAAGTGAAAGAGGAGAGGAGAGGAGAGAGTGAAAGAGGAGAGACTAGCTGAAAGCAAGCAAAGTGAGGACCGGGAGAGAGAGACAGAGCCCTGGCAGAGAAAGACAGTGAAAAGTGAGACGAGGACACAGACAGAAAAAAAAAAATACAGGCGGTCGCCATTTTTCTATCAGCACTGCTCTGCCTTCCACTTCTACCGTTTCATTTTTTTATCCATTTCTTTCATTTGACTGCTAGTTTCTTGCCCCTCTTTTTCTCTCTATTTCCTGTTTGATCTCTCCTTGTGTACCACTGCATACATAATTTTATGACAGAGAAAACAAAAAACCCTACAGCACAGAATACTGACTCATGATGATTCATCCATGACAATTACTGGGATGACATCTTCTGGTCAGTTGGTCAATTAGTATGTCAATATGCTCTTGTTAGAACAAATGCTCATTGGTCAGACAATCACTAGAACTACAGTAAAACCATGAAAACCAAGGCGCTCTTGTTGTAGAAAAACTAAGAATCTTTAATAGTACAGCTAATGTTTGGCAAAAGTTGAACAACATGCACCAACTCGTTGCGGCACACGCAGGCCTTCATCAGGGTGACAACCTTAGTTTTCACATTTTTTGCTGCTGTTATGTCACCACTGCACCAAAGTGGGAATGAGGAGAAAACTGCTCTTTAATTTATTTTGGGAGCAGAGGGGACACACACAAACCTTATTTAAGTAACAGTTTATTTTGAGTGAGAAAAGAAAGATTATTTTAAAAAAAAGATGAAAAAAATTCAAATATTGTCTACTCAGCAAATTTTCTATTTTGATATTCGTATGGTTTAATAAAAGACTTTGAACTCACCCAATTAAAGCTGCTGCTCTCCCTTTTTATATTTATTTATAATTCATTAAGCTACAGATTTTGCAGATTTTTCCACCCATTCACTAATCTACTGGTTGAAGAGTAGATAGAATTTCAGTCAACCTACCTTTTCTTATGTTAACTAAAGCCCTAACAATTATGAATATAGTCCAGTTCAAATAAGGATAGATTTTCATTGCAAAGACACATTTACTACTAGCAGCAGACAGGTTGGCAGCATTACAGTTGGGTGTTATAAAGCACAGAGATTTGTTAAAAATAATTGCTTTTTATTTATCTTTTCGAATCAATGCTGGGACCTAGTTTACCTCTATCTAAAGCCCCATTCACACAGGCTTATAATAACCAAAATTAAGTAAGCATAACCAGAATCAATCAAATTCATATGAAAACTTACGCTGTATGTCATACAGTACAAATCTTAGTAACTAAGGCAATAAGGGAAAAAAAGCCTTATAACCATATCAAGTGAAAAATGATTGTCCATTCATTTGGAAAACTTTGTAACTGTAATCAAATTTAATTCAGATTCTGTACCATTCATTTAGAAAACTCCTGCAGTGTTTCCCGCAGAAAATATGTTAGTCCAGGTGGTGGTTGCGGGGGGAACTGGCCTGTTGGTGCGGGCCAGCGCTCCCAAGCGCCCGTGTGCAACCAGCCTGTCATCATTTTATTTATTTTAATTTGAAAATTGGCAGGATTCTCTCGCCTTTTCAGTGCCTGGCTTCCTGTCTGGTACGATCTGTTCTATCCAGCTTGACAGCGGTGCTCGCGGCGCGCGTGAAAAATAGAATAGACGCAGAACTGAAGTGCTGCAGCGCACGAGCCTCCGTGGGCACTCCGCTCCGCAGCATGTGCGACCAGTCAGATAGGTTAACATGGGCGCAGATCAGAAACTGCCTCTGCTCCAGGGCGCTGCCCTTCCGTTCTGCGGGCAGTGCGTCCCGGCCGTAATTTTAGCTAACTGTCTGTGCACGTGGATGCGGAATTTATTTATTTATTTATTTTTTTTCCAGAGGGACGTAATCAAGGCAGGGGGCATTTGTTGTCAAGGCGGCCGCCATAACTATAAAGCGCTGCGGGAAACCCTGTCCTGTCACACTGCAAGTGTAGATGATGTAAAACTAAGCATAAACATTTTGGCTGGTGACAGATGAGACAAAAATGACATACAGCACTTTGTACATAAACAATTATTTACCGTCTCTAAAGTGTTCTCAAAAAGAATTGTGTTTTAGTACAATGGAATTTACTCATTTGGTTTCTTTTGCAGTTGTGCAGAAAAAAATCTGAATACCCGATGAAAGGGTGGGACAATGTCTCCACACTTTGACATGATGTGCATGTTCCTAACTAGCCTAGTCCTACATCCACGAAGCCCTACATTTGGGACTCTGTTTCTATAAATCCCTCTATAGTAAGATCCTTACTAATTTGCGTTCAGCCATACATCCAGACATATCATTCACACACCATTTCCCACAGTATGTGTGTGAGTTCCACACAGGAAGCGCAGAGCATGCATGAGCTCACTCATGTGAAACACATACACACAAATTTTGGGACTCACATTCACACACACTGACAGCGTGTGTTGGCATTTTAGCTACGCCCTGTACTTCAATCAAGTCTCAACATATCGACCATAAACCGAAAAACATAAGGTCTCATCTGCCATATTCTCATCAAACATGCTGAAGCTGCTATACATTGACGTGAATGTTTTTGTAGTCCTGGTTAAAGCTGGAGTAGGCAACACTGGGAAATCAAGCTGAAGCTAGCTCTGGCATGTGACCCCTTGGGAAGCAAATTCGCTGCACCCTCCTCTTCTTGTTTTTGCTCCAGCTCACCTATTATTTTGTTTGTTGATGCTCTCTCCTTTAAGTTCATTTTGCACCAAAGATTCACGACAAGATCAAACGGTTGCAGGGAAAGTTGCAGCGGAGTAAACTTGTCCGTCTAAGCTTGACTCAAGCCAGCTGATGCAGTGTTTTCAGTGAAACAACAGTTTTAACGTGGGAGGGGCAGCACAAGCGGGGGCTGGGTTGCTTATCACAACCGAGTAACACCAGTGGGAACACCGCTGACGGTGTTGCCTGCTGACAATTTTGTCGGCAAAGGTGAGTTTTAGAGTGTAAGGCACGCCACTTGTTTCAACAGCCAATCAGCCCGTAGCTACAACACCTGTCACTAAGAAATGCAGTGTAGAGCAGCCAACAGGAACACATGCTCTCTGAAATTATCTCGACTGGCCGAAAAGACCCTGTGATGGTCTCAATTTGCCTTTTTCACACAGGTCGTCATTGTAATTCCAAAACGAGGCTCAGTTGGGTGGGCCCAATGGAGATGTGTCACCCTACTGCCATGTCCCTGGGCGTAAACCTTCTAAGAAGGAGGAGTTGTGTCAGAGTAAGACACCGTTTTTTTTTTGTCAATTCTAAAATCTGTTGGAATGGAAGAAGCGATGCCTCTGGCGTTGTCACGTTGCCATGAAACGTCTCCACTGTGCCCGCCCAACTGAGCCCTTTTTGAAATTGTAACAGAGACTGTGTCAAAAAGGCAAATACAGAACCAAGCCTGAATACAGAGCATACAGAGCCACGGAGAAGTGCGGAAGTGTAGTGTTCTTTCAGACCACCTGAATTACACTATGCTGAAAAGTTATGGAACTTTAGCCTGATGACACCAAAAATAAATTGCCTACCCAAAATTCAAGTGTCATTCAGTTGAACTAGAAAGACAAAGACACACACATAGCTGAGGGAAATGAAGAAACTTCCCTTCCCAGGACTGAGAACGAGAGACTGAGGGCTGAGGTAAGCAGTACAATGTTAAAGACTAACGTCCAGGTCAAGGATACAGGGCCTTGTTTGAGTGTTACAAAAAAGTGGACTCAAAAAACAAAACAAAACAAAAAAAACTAGTGGGCTATTTCCCACAATGCAAATTGCAGATAACTCAGTCTGACATTTAGGTTAGCTAACGCAACCACAAGCTGTTAGACTCAAGCAGAAAAAAAGAGCAAAAAAAAAAAAGAGCAGGCCATGGAAATCTGGTGAACTCACTTTCCAAATCCACAAAACTTTTTTTTTCCTTTTTCATTTCTTATCGTCTTTAAACTGCAAGATACTTCATTAGATAGGCTTGAACTAATATCGCTCTTCAATACAGAAAAAGTCTGTTTTTCATTTCACAAGCCCAAACATTTGACTTCAGAATTTGCACTGTTGCATCATTGAAATACAGGAATTCATTCAAGAAGCCTGGAGAGGTTTCTGTCTAGTCAGTTATTTTTACTAGTTACCTTCTAACAAGCATTAATCAGTATTATACAGGAGATGAGTTCAACATATTTATTACTAATAGACCAACGTCTTTACACGGTAATTAATCTTGGGAAGTGTAAAGCAGTATAAGTGTGTGTGTTAGGAATCCTGGAACTCTGCCTGTTTTTACTAAGAGTGATGTTGTTACCTTTTGCCCTACATGTAGCACGTCTTTCTTGTATTTTGCCGTGGTCTTATAAAATCTCAGCACCTCTTAACCTCTTTTCTATTCTGTGTATCTTGGTATTAATCAGAACTTTGCTCACTTTGCTTTCAGTGTTCTTACTTTTAAAAAGATTTTACCAAAAGCTTTTCCCGATGTTTTATTTCCTGCTGAACAGGCCTTTGGAATGTGATTAATTTTTTTTGTTGATAACTGAAAGAGCCAACAAGAAAAAAACTTATAGTTTAAGACTATAGTTTACAATTACTTCTTTTTCAGAAATCCATACTATCTCTTTAGATTATCAGTCACATAAAACATTTCTGAGTGTATGGGCTTTAGGAGGAATGCCAAAGCAATGCCACTTTCTCAGCTGACTTTGCTTTGATTCTCACTGCCTTCCTGGAAATTGCTTGTTCAAATGGAGCTGTGGTTTTGCCTGCAACAGCAGAGGATTTCTTCTGAAATGAAACTTTGTAATGTGCTGTCTTCTTTGAAACCAATAAAGGAAAAGAGCAAGAGCAGAGAGGGTGTGTGTGTGTGTGTGTGTGTGTGTGTGTATATGCATTTGTGTGAGGAGATGAGTGCTATTCTAGCCATTCAGACAGTCATTCAGTCCCACCCAGCCTAACATACTGTACATCCATCTCACCAAGAATAAAGAAAGACATCATGTCATGAGTAGGGATACAAACAAGCGTAAAATTCCAGACGGTCCACAAGATCAAATATAATTAAAAAGAAAAACCTTGAATAAATCCCACTCTTTGGAATTCTTCATGTAAATTAAGGCCCAGCCAGTCTATTCGCAAACATTATTGGTTGATATTGGCCTACTGCAGATACATCCGTATCAGGGTATATTCTCTCTGATATGCAGCAATATTAAAACTGCCTTTTAAGGCAGAAAAAATTGCTTGAACAGGTAATTTAGAATGGTGTAATCATATAGTTTGTCCAGCAGAGGGCTGTCCATTATTTAATTGGTATAAGTGAAGTGTTTATTGTTTAGTGCATTGCTATTTAGAATAGAGTTTGTTAGATATCCTGCCTCTATTCTGCATCTTTGTCCCAAGTATTTGATGACCACATTAAAAATATTATACAAATAATATCAGGCGATGTATTGAACATCAGAATTTTCTTACTTCCTAATATTAATATCGGCATTGGACCCAAATATCCCACGCCCGTCGGGCCCTTCTCTAAAAGCTGTCAAACATCGACCGAGGCTAGCAACAGTCCCCCAGACACAGGCTGCGTGCGATGTGGGTTGTTTTGTGTGGATGAAAACATGCAGAAGGAAGAGACAGCGCTTCACAGATTTCAAAGCCTTCTAACGCCTGCAACGCGTTTTGGGTTTTTTTGCTGATTTTTTTCCACGAGACACGTACGGTCCTCTGCTAAAACAGACAGGGAAATAACCTGTTGACAGTCATATTGACGCCATACCAGCAACATTCACTTTAGTTTTAAAATTTCTAGTGTGTCTTTTTAAAATAAAACCTCTCACAAACATTTATGTCCAAAGAATCCCTTCATTTAAAGATTTAATTGTGAAACATTTGAAGGATCTTGTGAAAAAACTGACCATATTTGAACTAGTTTTGGGTTTTATTTTAGGAGAAATGACAGTCAAACCAGAGACCCAGTGTAGCTAACCAAGCTGGTTTAGGTTTAGAAATAAAAAGGAAGATTATGTGGAGAGCCGTAGTTCTAACAGAAACCCGAGACTACCTTGTCCTAATACATTTTTTCAAAATAAAACAGACCAAGTGAAGAGGGATTTCTCAATTTATGTTATTGATCACCAGAGAACTATTTACAGAACAAAAGACCAAAACAAGTCTCGGCGAGCTGCTTGTCAGCGCATCCTCCACAACCACGAAAACCTTTCTCCACTGTCCACAAACACTTATTTGTTTTTCAAGCTGCAGGCCTATTTCTCCATGGTAACAACAATGTGTATATCTGTTACCTCAAATCCTGCCAGACACCGGTGACAAATTTCATACAGACCAGACATTTTTCATCACTAAATTAACACCGTTTGCAGAGAATTTTCAAACTATTCAAAGAAAAAGCAATTTCATGTAGGTTTGATTTTCTGTAGCTAATCAACACTATTTAACTACCGACCCAGAAAAATAAACACATTTATTCTTTTTTTTCTTGATAATTTAATCTTTCTGCAATCCAATGTTTGAACTATGGATCTTTATCCAAAGATGGTTTCTTATAAAAAGACCCAATACTCTAATGTTATAATAACTGAAAAAAATTAAATTGGACTGTCTTTTTCACTTCACAAAAAACACACTGATGTGTATTTCCTTGGTGCAAAAGTCACAAGACTGCTAAGCTAGAAATGATCTTGACTCACAGCCTGCTTGGTCATACCTGTATGTCAGTGTCTTTGACCGGCTCCAGGGGCTCAAAAGTGGTGGCAGCGCTTAGACTCTCCAACCTCTGAGAGATATGGAAGATATCTAAACCTCTGGAACCAAGGAGGATCGACCTGAGAGCGAGACAGGAAGGTGGCAGGAATAAAAATAACGAATGTAATGGAAGGACTGAACTGAGACTCATGGTAAGCTATAGTTTTGCTTGACAACCAGCAGAGGGCACTAGAGTCTTCTGCTGCAGTACTGTCCACTGGTTAAAAATAATTTCAAGACAGCTCCAAACAAATTAGACAGGGCTCATGTTAAAGCATTTCTAAGAAAAAGTACACAAATTGCGAAGTAAAAATGTATTTATTTAAGACTGAACTTATTAAACACAATTCAATGAAACCTCATCTTACAATTCCTTAAAATAAGAAGGCCACTTATGCTATACTACTATTGAATTAGAAATAACCATAGCATAGGCCACTATAAATGCTTTTGCATTTTTAATATCATCAACAGTTTGGCAGTTGTTCCAAATAATGTTATTTATGTCCACTGTTACGGTGAAATGTGTAAAAATTACAGGAGCTAAATATCACCAGGCTTTGCTCTAACTGCTGCTCGGTAGTTAGAGGTGACTTTAACTGAATAGTTAGCAGCAACTTTTTGCAGCTAGTAGCTGCCTTTAGCTTGTTAGCTCAGTTAGCTGTGCAGCTATTTGCTCTTTTAGCTGATCTGTCCCGCTGCAGCTTATAGCGCCAGATGAACGTTTATGTTTTAATGCAGCTAGCAAACTTTTAACAAACAGCAACACAAAAGACGTCTTGGACATAACGTCAGAATCTTATTTTTTCACATTCTGTTGATAACATTAGTTCATTTTTATATTTAGTATAAATGTAAAATACATATGTAGTCACAAGTTCACATTGCTCTTTAAGCTGGTAAATGTTAAAATTAAAAGGTTTGATTTTTAGACATGTGGTACAAAAACTAGAAAAACTCTGGTGAGGTTGGATTTCCAGGGTTAGAGGAGGATTATTAACTCAGGAGAGAATCTTATCAAATCATTTGAACGTGATTGCCTGATAGTAATTGAACTGTATGCACATTATCTAAAACCAGGATGAAAAGGGCACATTTAAATGGCAAGTGTACGCAAAATGACAGTCAAATGAATCTTAAAGAAGCAGATGGATTTGTAAATAACAAATCTAATACTGTAGGTTAGGACTGTGGGGCATGATCCTGTGTGCACTGGACTTATTACTTACGCTTTTACATCAGCAGCATCTTGCGAGGTGCGGGTCAGTGTGCGGGATCGAAGCCTCTCCCCCGCCTGCTGGATCTCCTGTAGGTTCCTTTCAACATGCGGCAGCTCTGACACCGCTTCTGTCTCAGCAGCTAGCTGCTCTGCCTGCTGCAGCAGCTCCCCGAAGCCCTCTGCATCCATACCTCTAGACCGAGAGAGAAAAGAGCGTTTAAATTAGTAAATACAAATACTAAGTGTCTGCTGATGCTTATGGGTTACATGGTTCAAGCAAGTATTGAAAGAATGAAATAGCAGGAAAGAGCAAACACAACAAAGACATGTCACCATGTCAGTAGGAACAATGTATAAATTGGATATTATAAAACGAATAGTTCTGGTCCCTGATTCTGATTGGCTGAGCCATGTTCCAAGCCGCTGTAAAATACTCTACAAACACACAGCTCTGACCGCATTGCAACAATATAACAGTGCCAGCCAAACAAGTTGTTTCAAAATGTCAGATTTTATCTAAGCCTGGATGAGTAGTGCAAAGACACGGACAGGATGGAGGAGGAACACAAAAAGAAAGGAGACATGCTGAAATTTAAGAGAGAGATAAACAGATGTTGTGGTCAGTACGCTGTTTTCAGATCTGGTGTGCTGAGAAAGTTTTTTTTACCACTATAAAAAACGGGGAGGGTGAGCATTATGGTTTCAGCAGTTATTGCTGGCCTACGTGCAGGTCTCAACCGTACATCAATTATCCACCAATCAGCCGTTCCTGGTGTCTGATAAAAGATCTGCTTACCACTAGCACCAACGTTTTCGTTGGAGTAGTAAAAAAACTTTGCAGAGAAGGACGTGACAAAACATCCCACCACCAAGCATTAATGGAGGCAGACTTTCAAAAAAATCAAGCATTCTCACTGAACCCAGCTAAATGTTAATAATCACCCCATCTTTAAGCATGCTTCCCACTGTGTCTGTGTCGCTGCATCTGTGTTACTGGGCAACCGTTCTGCTAAATGTCGCAGAAGAACTACATTGCTTGGCGGAGGAATGATTATTTGCTATCAATAAACTATTGCCTTTTTTGTTGCTGTGTGTTTATTTCATAAATCCTTGCCAGGTATGTAGTAACCATTGTAGTAACCGTTTTATAAAAGCAATAAGCCCCGAGAGGTCATGATTTACACTGATAGACTGTGAATCATGACCTTTGAGGGATTATTGCTTAATTGTGGACTTTAATTGTACAAATTGTACATGGATACAACAAAACAGAACAGAAAACTGCTCCACTTGGAAATGCATCCAATAGGAAATATTGCTTGTTAGATGTTGCTCTTTGTATCATCTTTCATAAATTCGACCACTTGACTGGCAGATTGTATTTAATTAAAGATGCGTAACTGTACCGCATAAGTCAACGTCTGTATTACATGTGTACTAGCGTGTCATACCATATGCGATATGTTTCTCTGGAACAGCACTCCATGCATCAGGCTTTACCATACTATGCACTATGGATTTCAGCAGTGATTACGTCAAACATTTTAACATTTACATCTCTATATACAGTCTATGACTTAAGCACCGTCATGAATGGAAGCACATACCATACAAACTCTAGAAAACGAAATGTACGTTAGCCTAAAGCGTAACGCACAGAGAAAACTATGTTCGTAAGGCCTGCGGTCCTGAGTGCAGCCTCCTTTACCTTTACTGAATGTGATAATGACGCGAACATCCTTTGACAGCTCACCAAAACAAAGTCATGCAGAGCGCGCATGGCGCGCCGTTGTCACGTTAGCCTAGCATAGTCACAATGCTAACAACTACGCTAGCTCGCTTAGACATTTGCCTTACTTGTGACAACAACAAGAGACAGTCTAATAAGTAATTTTAACTGTTGAGAAGGGTGAATGAGATACCCAAAGTTACAACTTCGACGACCACCACCTCGTGTAAGAGCAGACCGTGATTCTTTCCGGTCTGATAAGTATGCTACAGCTGTTAGCCGTCAAAATGAATGGCGTTTAGCAGTCGGCAAGCTAAATGGCTAACGGCTAACGTTCTATTGCATGCTCGCAGTTCTGCCAACTTTATCGCCATAATATTTGATGCAGGCGGACAAGCTTCATACCTGTGGTGTGGGACAGGTTCAAGTAGGATCCCTTTATATCCTCGGGGTGAAGGCTTTTACACTCGCTGCCACTTATTCAATTTTCCTCAGCAGTCACGTTAGCGGTACAACATGCACTAAAGCATATTATTTAGCCCGGCACTTCGGAAGTCGATTCTGATTGGACGGTTCCCGACTCGTAGCGGAAATCATACGCGTTCACTTTCATTAGAAAACCCCTCTGCTCTGCCAGCTGGAAAGGAGGACTTTGACAAATGGTCCAGCAGCAAACTGTAAAATCTTCGAAGAAAACATGTTTTATCCCCTCAGGTGACAAAGATTTTTGTCTCTGCTTTCACTGCTTTTTTAAAAAATGAAAAATAATAATAACAATAATTAAAAAAAAAAGAAAAATAAGTTAAAAAAAATCTTATAAAATGAACATATTGCTACTTATTTATTTCTGCAGTGTGGATTAATTTTTATTTTAAATAAATGACAAGATGCTATCTCATCATTCTTAAAATATTTCTCATACATATGTGCCACCTGATATAATTCTTCCACTCAACCTTAATGCTTACACTTTTGTTCTTTGTCAAACACATCTAATGCTGCTTTCATTCTGAAGCCGCTGAATCACTCCTGAAAAAATTCTCCTCATAAGCTTGTTGCCAGACACCTGTCTGATGGATCCTTTCAGGGCTCATCATACTCACCTTGACGTCCTGTTTCACTTTTGCCCTTATTGCTGCCACATGAGAGGAAATCACTGGCTGTATTTCTAACACACGCCCAGATGGCTGCTTCCAGGCTGCAGTCTGTTGCTTAGTTGGAACAGATCTGGTCATGTGGAATAAAAACTCCCAGATCTACTTTATTATATAATAGATGTACAACTGTTTTCTATGTCATACAACACAGAAAGCAGAACACAGTATCACAGCCTGCTCATGTGACTGTTTATAG
>JAQLOL010000023.1:1417545-1432205 GCA_029783665.1 Naso thynnoides
CTTTTCAGGAGCCGGTGAGTAACTTGTTGATGAGGCTGAATGGCTTGCAGGTGTGCCGGTTTGCAGGTTGCTGATGCGCGCGCGCACACACACACACACACACACACACACACAGGACAAGACAAACACTGGGAAATCCTGACATAAGGTCTAATTGTCTCTTTCTGTGATGCATGATGGGTCAGAATCTCAGTCACAGCACAATATAACAGCATTTATGTAAGTTACGATCAGATCGGACATTAATCCTCTCACACGTCTGTCTGCTTCACCTGGTTTTACTGGATATCGTGGCCCACAGCATACATCATACAGTCAGTGTCAATGCCAGTTGTTTTAAGGCTGCTCCAATAGTTCTACCCTTAACCCAATACTTCACCTACTAGGATTCAAATTCTGCAAAGAATCCTCAATAGAGCGTGGCCAGACTTTTTTCATGAACTGAATTTATTTGTGAAGCAAATAATGGGTCTGGTTTACCAGGCTAGCTCTCCATGTGATCTTTTTGTGTTATTATGTTATTTTTTTTATATATCTTAACATAAATTAGCTTAGTTAACTACATTAGGTCTCTAATTTGACTGTAATTTATCCAAAAATAAAACCTCAAACTAGTTTAAATATGATCTGTTGTTAAACAATAAGATTTAAATGTTTTAGGATTAAATCTTCAAATGAAGGGATTCTTGGCACGCTCATGCTTGTGATAGCTTTTACTTTAAAAGACAACACCTGAAATGTTGAAACTACAGTGAATGTTGCTGGTGTGATGTCAAAATGACTGTCAACAGGTTATTTATCCGTCTGTTCTTGCAGAGAAACGTGCACGTCTTCTGGAAAAAATCAGCGAGCCTCCTGAGCCAAAGCGTTGTGTCTCTGTCGAAATGCGTCTCCTGCGTACAATGTGGCTGCTCTGATCTGTTTTAATGGGTGTCGCAAAAATAAGCAGACGTATTGGTGCTTCTAATGCAGACACATAATGTGTGTCCCGGGCATAAGCAATGTGATAGAGGCTCTAAAAAAGCTCTCCTCAGATACAGTAGTTTGACAAGTTTTAACCGACAAAACCATTTCTTGGTTGGCTTTTTGATCTGCACACAACTCTTCAGACATGAAGTCAAGGACTGTTGCTGTGCAGTTGAGGAGTCTCACTAATTATCCCTGGGATTTATCATTTCTACTGATCTGCGAAATGTCCAAAGAATTTCAACAGATCTTTTCTGAATTTGCTGTCCCACGCCCCTCGGGCTGAGCTGGCGGGTTGTTTCCTTGAACTGCTGAGGCAGTGATACTACAGAAGCTTTGTAAGCAGCAGACAGTCACAGTCTTCTTCCTCCAATCAATTTTTCCAGTTTGACATAAGAGCTAATTTCGCAACTCACGCTGAACATGCTGTCCAGCGTCCATGATGCGTGTATGCATTTCATTATTTCAGTATTTTAGAAATGTGGTGTTGGGAAGCAGGCATAGCAGTAAACATACATATTTGGTGTGTAACATTCAACACTGAAAACTTACAAATGGGTGAAATGTATTATCCTACACAAAGCACGTAGTTTGAAAGAAGTGCTAAAGAGATCGGTTATGTTAAACTGGAGAAACCTTCATGAAAGAGACCCTCAACACCACCCGTCTGCTACTTACAATGCTGCAGTGATAATGCTGTGTCAGCTTTTCTCCACCAGCCTGGTGGGATGTTACATCACCTGAGGAACACTGCAGACATCATGCGTTGACCAATACTTGCATTACTACCCCGATCATGGGATCAATGTTTAAATGGGATTGGCATTTTATTTTGAATTTTCGAGATGGATAATTTTTGCTAGTTTGGGGAGCAAGTGGATTAAATAAGAGTTGTTCTGATACTGATACCAGTATCAGAAAATGCTGCTGATAACGCCAAAAATGCTGGTATCTGTATCGACAAGTACTCCAGTCTGTGCACCAATCAAATACCACGTGATTTATCAGCTACAAACCAGCTGCTCTCCAATTTGCCCCTTTTGGTGTGACAGACTAACATATTTGAAATCAATTTTTCTTTGCCGCTCTTAAATAATACTCAAGAAGGTGTGCCACTGGCAAGTAATATTTTTAAGAGTAGCGCAGAAGAGCAGAGAGAGCCAACATAGCTAGCAACATGTTTGCCTTCAGCAATTTTTCACTATTATATTAAAAAAAAAGTGTAAGGAATTGTTTTTTATTTGCTGGTTCGGATTAGTACTCGGTATCGGCTGATCTGCAAGTTTGAGTATTGTTATTAGTATCAGGAAAGTAAAAGTGTGTTGAAACGTCTCTAAGATCAAAGGTCACGGAGTGACTGTATTCTCAGTTTATCTGTCACTGACAGGTCTGAGTCTAATTTGGGTTTGTGTGTTTGTGATTGATTTGTTTGCGTTTTGTGCGCATATGGTGAGGCTCTCACTCTGTGTGTGTGTGTGTGTGTGTGTGTGTGTGTGTGTGTGTGCAGTAGCCTTTGAATTCTTGTGTTTGGCCCTGTGTCATGCACATATGGTGTTTGATGCTCACATGGCGTGGTGTGGTGTGGTTTGACAACAGCCAAGTTGGGTATTAGCTTGCAGATATTGAACCCTGAAGGCAGCCAAGCAGCAAGTCAGTCACACAGCCAGTCATTTTCTGTTTGACATGTGCTATGATGATACAATATTCATCAGCCACTTGGCCGCGGCTGAAGTAATAATCTGAGAAAGTGTGAGTTTCTTACTGAGTCATCTAATGGACAGGAAATTAATGTTTTAGTGTGTATGCTGCATTTGATACAGCAATCCATTGGCCGGTCACACTACATGATTTTAGCACAGTTTGCTTGTTTTTTATTTTGTTAGGTCTAACAAGGGCAGTTCTTTTGTTTTTGCATAAAGAACATATTCCCCATCTAATTTAAAAGTTCAGTGTGTAGAGTTTTGGGGGTATCCATTCATGGAATACGACAGAGATGGATTGTAATATTCATAAGTATGTTTTCTTTAGTGTATAATCAATTAAAAAGTAAGAATTGTTGTGTTTTCGTGACCTTACTAAGTGTAAACGGAGGTTGCGGGTCCTCCTCCATGAGTCCGCCATGTTTCACCATGTTTATACGGTAGCCCAGAATGGACAAACCCAAAACTGTCTAAAACAGTGCCTTTTAGCATTTTTCATGACACTCGTGGCCTTGAAAGTTGAGGGTGAGTGGAGGGATATTCAGTCGGGTGCAGTTAGCAACTTAGCCACTAGATGCAACTTAATCCTACACATTGGACCTTTTAGAGCGACTCTCACTTCGCCCAGTTGTCCCGTACGGTACTGAAGCACGATTGTCCCCCCTCCCCTCTCCCCTCTCCCCTGCTGGCCTGCACTCACATTGCTCCAGTCTAAGCAGGCCTGAGCACGCTTGAGCTACCTGACCTATGGAGTGTGACCAGTATTTTCAAATACCGGAACATTGTTTTCTTTCCTCTTGTTTGACATTGTTCTCTGTTATCAGCAATCAGAGAGACAGTCGTGGGTTTTCCGCTGCTTTTTATCCGGAAACAGTGATGTTGGCGCTCCGTGCCTGTGCTTGTGCACCTGTATCGCGCTGAAGCCCACCTCTTTTAACCATGCCAGGGTCTGCTTGGTTATCGTATGGAGTGCTCACACTAGTCAAACAAACTGGACTTTTGGGGTCAAATGTGCTTAGGCACGGTACAGATTGCCTAATGTGAGTGCGCCCTTTAAGTGTTTTTCTGTTGTTCATTGCATAGGAATTTTGAAATGCACTCAGGCATACAACCTGATAAATTATTAAGACAGCAGGTAAGTATAACATTCTCTTATAATGCTTAAGTGTGGAAGAGTTGTCCTGTGTGTTTTTAGTTGGATTTATTACGAGCCTTAATGACCAGATAAATTCAGTCAGCCTCAAATCAACCTGTTCTTCTCTTCTCCCTCAGATGACGGTTGGCTTGAGGTTGTCCAGTCTCTGATTCGAGTGATCCCATTGGACGATCCACTTGGCCCTGCAGTGATCACCCTTCTCTTGGATGAGTGTCCGCTGCCCACCAAGGTGCGTGCTCTTGTGTTCATCTGTGTATGACACAAAGAGAGATTTCTTTGGTGTAGTACATTTAAACTGGGGATTTTACACCTTTAGGAACTGGTTTGTAACTTCAGCACACCCACTCACTAACATTTAGCAGGCTGCTGATTCTCCTCAGAGGCAGTCATGTAAAACTATTTCCACACACCGCAACATGTGGACCAATGGGGGTGGAAAGTAATTACAGTAGCAGGTCATTCTCAGTATGAATTCATTTAACGTAAACAGATAACTAGCATGTTCAGAGACAATTTAGTCACTATCGCTACTACCTCCATTTATTTTTGGCCTCTGTTTTTGAAGTAAACAGAGGACAAAGGACATACTTTGACACTCTGAACAACATTAACTCTGCATTATCCTCATTATTCACCTAGAGAGGCACCTAACGGACCATATTTAGCAGGTTTGATATCTAAAATGTCAAACTAATGACGTTCACACACAAACAGAAGCTACCTAAAGGATGAACTTGCCCTTGCAAACACTTCCTTCCTGCAGGTCGGTGAAGTTTCATAAATGGAGAAGTTATTCATATCGTTGCCTGTAAATGGCAACATCATTGTGTTTACAGCTGCACGCCTTAAACTCCTGCTGCTGTTACTTGCTGAAGTGTCACTCCACTTGAAAGTCTGAAAGTGCTGGCACTGTCTCAGATCATCACACTCATGTCTGTCTTTTTCCTAGTGGAAATAGCAGTCTTGTATGTGTTTATGTGTGCACATTCTTGCATGCTCACCACTGTATTTTGACTGCACTTGACTGTGTTAATGCATAACGTCCATCACAATCATGTATGAATGTGGAAATGTTGTGATTCAAAGTGTAATACTAAGTTTCTCAGTTCCCCTCAGCTTTCAAATTGTTGGAAAAAATCTTTAGTTTCTTGTATGTGACCTTCGTTAGTGTAACTGCTCATCTCTCTGTCCAGGATGCTCTCCAGAAACTCTCCGACATGTTGAGCTTGAGTTCGGCTGTGGCACGACAAGATGCTCTAAACCCTGCGAAACACAGAAACACTACAGCTGTACTAGGATGTTTGGCAGAGAAACTGGCCGGTACAGTTTACATTCACACTGTTGATCTTTTAAATCATTGAGCTAGCAGTCTTATTCATTCATCATATTCATTATGCTTCCCTTGGCACATTACTTGCTCTGTTTAAACTCAGATGTCTACGTTTTGATGGATGCTGTCGTTTGTCTTTATGTGCAGTTTAGTGGTAAATCAAATAGTCAGATAAGACTTGTTCTGCTCATTCACTATGTTCACATGGACACCAATATTCTGGTATTAACCCAATTAAGACAATATGCTGAATAAGACACAGCCATGTAAACAGCGTTTTCTGTTACCTTACTCCGAATAAGATCATAGTCGGGGTGAGCAATAATCGATTAAGGTCATGTGGAGTATTCCAATTTTAGTCTCATTATTGTACACGTGTATACACCTTAATCGCACTATGCCGTCCCATTGGAGTTTTTGCAGTGTTTTGCAACAGCGACACATAGTTTACGGCAGTCAAACTGCTTGACGACAGGTACTCTAGCTTCCGGCAGCAAGTTTACAGCTAGCTTCTGAAGAAAAGATGACTGACAGCACTGTTAAAAAGAAGTCCCAACATTTCTGGGGTGAAGGAGAAACTAACGCCACGTTAAATATTTTGAGAGAAACGGATATCATCAGATTTTTGGAAAACTAAAAAATAGAAAGTCAAAAAGTGAAATGGTAGCAACATGTTTGACTGTTGTGGTGGTGGTGTTGTTGTTGTTGGACTTCAAGTTTCAGGTCAAATCCGCAAGAATAACGTGGGTTGGACATGAGTCTTGTTAGTCATTAATCAGACTATGCACTGTAACATGTAAACAGGAATATGAATGGAATATTCCATAAGCAACTCATGTAAACACCTTCCTCAAAATATTGACTTATTTACAATGAGGTCATTAGTCGGATTACTGCAGCCCATGTAAACATTGTCACTAGGGATGCTACAGTTCTCAATATAATATTGAACCGTACGTTACGCCATCTATGGTTCAATATGTACTTTGAAATTGCAGTATTTTGGTTTTGCATAAAGTTTTATGTAACTAGTTTCAATGTATTTCTCCGTCACTGCTTCAGAGCAGTCGGTGAACACACCATGTGTCCACGCCTCCCAGCCGACTGCAGTCACTCGTTTCACACAACGAGCGGAGTTTAGAAGCAGAGTTTGAAAAGCGGGCTTTTCTTTAAGCGCCAGTGTGTTTCTTTTTCACTCATGATGCGCCATGTCTGTCAAAGGAATGCTGATTTTTAACATGAAACAGTGGTAATGAGTTGGACTGACCAGTCCGTTTATTTTTTAGAGGAGACGATCGCTGCTTATCAGTTTCTCGACAGCTACAAGCACAGCATGCGATTCCAGCCGCTAACAGCTCATTGTTACAAACAAGCTAAAAAGAAAGCTATCTGTAGACCGTTTAACCATTTAGCTTAGCTTGCTGCAAATTTAAAATCTTCCAAACTCATGTGCAGCGCTGCTGCTGCTGCTAACAACCAGTCCCTCCTCAAGCAGATACATTACACACAGCAGTGCTGCAAGAGGAGAGAGGAGATCCGATACCGAACGATTCTTTCAAAACTTCACGTAAAAATGTTTAATGTCAGCAACATTGTTTAATTTGTTGACATTTTAGATGTTTCCAATGAGATATTTTTGGGTTTATTGAGAACCAGTCTGAAATGCACTCAGAATTACCCAAGCACTGTGCCTCATCTGTGGAAATTAAAAAAACAACAACCCAAAAGTTGTTAAATTACAGAGAAGCACATGTCCCATGAAAGGTAAAGAGCACCAAAAAATGAAATAAATAAAGACAGACTGTAGCCTTTTAATAGACACACTTATTTATTTTACATTATACGATACATGAGTGTGTCTGAATGGATTTTTTTTTTTTAGCTAATAGGCAAATAAAGTAATAATTTTGGAAAAAAAACACATAGCTTTTCTTTCTCCTTACATACAAAATGCGTACCGAAACGGAACCGAAACCATGACCCAAGAACCGAGGTTGGTTTTGAACCGTGGGCTGGCTGTATTGTGGCATCCCTAATAGTCACTGACTCACTTTTTTTGGCAGTAAGAAGCAGCTAATTTCAAAGTCACAGACACTTGTTCCTGAACACAGAGGTTTCCATTCTTAATACTGTCTACCTACTTGTCTCGGCTATTTTTATTATAACCAAAGTAGATTTTTTTAATTGTTTTTGATGGTCCAAAAGTAAGTTTCCTCATGATTATTCAGAAAGTTACTTAGCCAGTCAGAAAGTCACTCAAACTTTTTACCCCCTCCAGCTTTGTAATTCATAGTTATTTTCTGTTGTTTAAAGGTCCGGCCAGTATTGGCTTGTTGAGTCCTGGAACCCTCGAGTATCTTCTTGAAAGTCTGGTGAGCAAAACACACACACATATTTTTGTGGTGGCAGGCTGCAGGTCTAATAGGGGCAGGTTCAACTTTGACTCTAAGATGAGTGGCATTGCAGATTTGAAGAATTCTACATAAGTTTATAAATGTCAGAAATGATTTTCTAAATGTTTGTGAAGAAGGCAGGTGAATCTAATGTAACAAATAAGGCAGAATTCAAGGGCAGTGAGCACCCACGCAATGTATAGAATTAATTGTAATGTACTGCTTTCACCATTACTTATATTTTAATAATTTTTATGTAATTTTACAGTACTGCATTGCACACACGCCTGTGTATCCTTTGCCAGATGGCAGGGTGAACAGGCTGTAGCTGGGTATTTGCACCTCACCACACCGATATTACTGATGCATGGTAAATGGATCGCAGTGATGATCTGGGGGGTTTGAAACCTCCCTTGCATAGCATCCCTTTGCCGGGCTGTGCACATCCCCGCCAGTTTGTGATGTTTCCAGTCAGAATGCTTTCTATATCTCTCTGTAAAAGTTCACAGAAGCAATTAAGTTTCCTTAAAAAATAAATAAGGAAAACTTAAAAAAAAAAGAGTGAGAAAGGAAACTATTTTTAAAGTTTGTGTACATGCCAGTCATGCTGGAGATAACAGATGTAGAAAACAGACGAGCTTACAGTGAATGTTCTCAGGACAGTTTATCCTGGAAAGTACACATAGTGATGGTTGTGCGGTCCATAAAGTGAAGTCATACTAAAACTTCGGAACCACTTTTGTTTCCGCTAATGTCTGTTCATAGATACACGCTGTCTGTAAATTAAATACAGAAGGCAAAATTCTGAGACACCACATGCATTGTTACTGTACGTTTGCATGAGAGAAATTTTTTCTGTGGGTCAAAGTAATAATTTGAGAAGCGTGAAAACTGATGGTCCTTTTCTTTCTGTGAATATCCTTCCAGAGCTCTGAGGCCCACCCTACTGTTATGCTGTTTGCTCTCATCGCTTTGGAGAAGTTCTCCCAGACCAGTAGGTTCACTCACTGCATCTTAAGACCAGTTCATATAAAAAATTCATGATGAGACCAGAGAGAACTAGTGATTTCATACCACACTGAGATTGAGAGTAGTTTCATCTGAAGAGCACACTGTTAGAAATAGACAGAAATAGTACTTAAGGGAATTTTTAAACTTTAAGGCCAATGAAGACAAATTTTACTCTAATAAAGATTTAATTGTTTTTTTTTTGGTCTGTTTTTACACACTCTTGGTACATCCTTTTGCCTTCAGGTGAGAACAAACTGACAGTGTCTGAGTCGTGTATCAGCAATCGACTCGCTGTCCTGGAGTCGTGGGCAGAGCAGCCTGACTACCTAAAGAGGCAGGTTGGGTTCTGCTCACAGTGGAGCCTTGACAACCTGTGTGAGTTGGCTCATTTTTTTTCAACCTTGTATGTTTGTGCAGAATCACATGATGAAGAGACAAGGCCACAACTCTCTTTGATTGAACGTGTGTGTGTAACTGAAGGAAGAAATGTGATCACGGTTCCTCTGTTGTCCTCTGTCTAGTCCTAAAGGAAGGTCGTCAGTTCACCTATGAGAAGGTCAACCTCTCTAATATCAATGCCATGCTCAACAGCAATGATGTCAGCGAGTACCTCAAGATCTCCCCCACAGGACTAGAGGTTAGTTCAGAGGTCTGCACTTATTTTTCTGGCGGCCACATGAGAAATTGCAACTGTTGCTGAAGGCCAGAATTTTTTTTTGTCATGCTGTAACCAACTACCTTTATCACAAGATAAATCAGAGAAAACAAATGCTTTTCACTTGTTATTATATGAAGGCCATGTTTAGATGAGAGCAGCTCTACTTAAAATCAGAAAGTCTTTGCTTTGCGTCTTTAAAAAAAATGTGCATCAACACAAACAAACGAAAGTGCTGTCGTTTGCATGCCAGTCAGTAGTTGACAGTGTGAATTTGTCATGACATACTGTTGGAGCCGCTGAAGTTGTTTACTTCCTGTTGCTGCCAAGCCCTAAGCAGCCACAAATAAAGAAAATTCAGCTGTAGTTTGACTTCTAAAATTATGCCATGAAGTCTTGAATTTGTCTCAATAGACTGTTGTCATATTCGACTTACTTTGAGTGCACTGTGGACTGTTAGATCAGAGTTTGGTAGTGGCTGCTGGAGAATGCATTGACTTGCGCTAGCATTAGCATTAACTTGATCACTGCTGTCCCAGGCTTTCTGTTAAGCCAGTTCACACAGCCGGAAAGAAGGTTTCGGTTTCAAAAGATTGCACTCTGGAACCCGGTTTCAAAAGTTGCCAGGCTTGTCAGGCCTGTCAGAAAGGCCAAACTGCCACAAAAATGCAAAATCTTGTGCTGTATAAACAGCCTCTGAAAATAAAAAGTGAAACTATCTTGTTCATTGTTATGTACCAGTTTGTGACCAGTCTGCGTGTGTGAAGTCCATGAGAATATATTCATCAGCCTAATAGAAATGGCTCCCACATGAATGTCGAAAATCTAAATGATTTCTGGATGTTTTCTCCTATTGTTCTTCTCCTCAGGCACGGTGTGATGCCTCATCCTTTGAGAGCGTGCGTTGTACATTCTGCGTGGATTCAGGCGTTTGGTATTACGAAGTGACGGTCATTACATCAGGAGTGATGCAAATCGGATGGGCCACCAAGGACAGCAAGTTCCTCAACCACGTACTTATCCTCCCCTTTACTAAGAAAACTGATCAGTCTGCTGTCTGCATGTTACTGTTATTTCTTTTGTTTTTTAGCTTTTTTCACGTTCTGTTTTTTGCTGTCGGAACAGTTCAGCATTTTTTATGTGTGTGTGTGTGTGTGTGTTACAGGAGGGTTATGGGATAGGAGATGATGAGTACTCATGTGCGTATGATGGCTGCAGGCAGCTCATCTGGTACAACGCTCGCAGTAAACCTCACTCTCACCCCTGCTGGAAGGAGGGTATGCACTTCACACACAGACACGCACAGTTATGACTTAGAACCACAAGACTTTTGTGCCTCATAAAACTCAGGCAAATTCTGTAATTGTCAGTTTAAGCAGTGGAGCAGAGGGGACACCACGCTTTTAAAGTCGGACTCATTTGTTTAGAAATGTGTTATTGTTTTTAGTGTCTATGGGGTGTTTCGTGATTTTCAGCACCCACACGCTGCTGCCTGCCGCCAGCTTTCAGGCTCTGCTTTACCACCCACATGGACAGATTATAGTAATAATAGCTCGACAAGACTTTTTGCTGCATGTGTATTCCTGTTTGTTTTGTTTAGGAGATGCCATTGGCTTCCTGTTGGACCTCAGCAAGAAGCAGATGATCTTCTATCTGAACGGACAACAGCTGCCACCTGAGACACAGGTTTTCTCCTCGGCCACGTAAGTCCACACACAAAGTAAATAACCTTGAGTTATGCTGGTTAGTGTCCCTTATTTACTACTTCCTCTCTCATTCTGTTCTTTCTGTTCCCCTCCTTCCTTTCTGCTTTCATGAGCATATCCCTTTTTTTTCTTACTGTATGACCCTCCATGTATTTTTGGCAATAAACTCCTTCGCCTGTGTCTGTCAGGTCGGGTTTCTTTGCTGCAGCCAGCTTTATGTCTTACCAGCAGTGTGAGTTTAACTTTGGGGCCAAGCCTTTCCGTCACCCACCCCCTGTCAAGTTCAGCACCTTCAATGACTTCGCTTCACTGCTGCCCAGTGAAAAGATCATCCTACCCAGGTGAGAAATAAAGCAAGCTGCAATCTGGGAGATTGGGAAAGAAGTTTGTCATCTGCTGTTTTCCCAACAGTCCCCTGAATAGTTTGCACACAGCCTCAAAAGGCAGGTCTGGCACGAACATGACTCATCTCTTAGGGTTTCTTTAGTGTACTTGGAGCAATTTCGTGACTTAATTTGTTGGCTCCATTCAAACAGCACATTAGATGTTTTATCGGCCTCCGCGCCAGCAACATCCAAACAGTAATCTTCTGTGTTGCCGAGTCTGTGTGTGGAGTATTCATGTTTTGTAACTTCTTTACAGCATCATCCATTTTTGAAGCTTTGCTGCCCACCACACGCTTATTGGCTTGACATTGAGCTTCAGCTGACTGTTTTTGAGCCTTGTGACGACGCTCTGTAACAGTCCTATTAGATTCATCTATGAGCTTAAGTAAAGAAAGGCTTTTAAATTCAGTGTTAATATGTTGAGCTGGTGCTGACAGTTAAGATGCTTAAATAAATAATTTCGATGCATCTTGTTTTGGATGCCAGAGATGTTTAAATAACTCTTGCCTTCAAAGTGAAATCTTTGCTTGAATATCACAACAAGCCAGCATATCAGTTATATCCATGTCTAACATATTTTTATTGAAAAACTGGTCACTAGACTGTAAAATTATAACATTCAGTATAAGCATCTACTTAGTATGTGACATAATCAACCTTACTACAGCAAAGAGGTAAACCTGTACTGTACGACTGTGTTCCATTCTACATACCTTGTGATTTTTCATTTACTCCTTAGAGTAAACGTGTATATATAAATGAAACTATACCTGCAGTTATATTGTTTTACTTGCAATAAAAAGTTGTTTACATTATTGGAGTAAGCTCGCAGTGCGTTTATGTTTAAATGTTAGCAAAATTCATTAGCTAGGCCATAGATACAGTTGGCGTCTCGTCAGCGTGGGGGAAAACAACCCTTTCCCCCAAGCTATGGAAGCCTGGAATGAACACTTTTAAAGCCCAGCAAAACACGAGTTTACTCTCAAAATTGATATGAAAACCGCAGTCATGTCTTATATAGAGCCACTGCCGCCACCTGACAGGGAACAGTGGGAAAAAATAATGTTCAACAGAATCGGATTGGATCGGACTGCTGTCCGTATCAGTTAAAAGAGAAAAAAGGGCAAGAGATAAACTTAATGGCACAAAGGTGTGTTAAACTCAGGCTACCATATTATCAGTACCCTATTAAAGGTTTTATGTGATCAACCAGACTTAACGTGAATTAAATGTACAGATATTCGTCATCCAGTGGGCATCCTATCATTATGTAGCAAGAAAAGACAAAAAAATAAATAAATAAAATAAATAAGAAATTAAGTCATTGTGACAGTAAGTTCAATATTTTACTATTTTATCAGGCTAAAGAAATGTCAATAGTACACTGACATTTCAACAAGTATGCTTAACTCTTTTATGTAGAGCTAAAATTTTCAGTCATGGAATGTTTAAAACAAAGAAGAAGAAAGGCAGTTGTTACCAAATATAACATGGTCTGCATTTGTTACAGTCTGTAAAATCTCTGCAATTCAGTAAAAAGTGCTACTAAAAGAAGAAGAAGACCGTGTTGTTCTCTCAGGGAACAGTGAGGGTGTGTAGTCTGGATAATGTTTGTCTTCATTTTATAAACCCACAGTGAGACAGTGTAAAACATGGCAATAAATAGAGGAGCTAAAGCAGTAACATAACGTAACACATTCTTTAAGTTAATTGGAGGGAGCTAACGATAGTAAGCCACCATTAACTCTACATTTGCTGTTCTAGCTGTTGAGTCTTCTTACTTGTAGTTATGTGCCAACCACACACGTGTGTTTTACGGTCAGATTCAGTAAGCGACCGAGCTCATACTTCTCCACTCCGGTTCTGTAATTTGATTTGACACAATTTAAAACCTTAAATCTGACTTTCTAATTAATTTAAGTTACAGAAAGCCACAGAGCAGCCTCGAAGCACTGCACTTAATTGTTTGTTTTCCCTCATGGACTAACACGGTTTTAACGATTTGTGGGCATTCTTCTGAATGCCGACTGTATCTAAAGACTTGTCACAGTATATGTCTGTCATGTTAATCTGCAGTGCTAAGTTGTCATCATTGTGTTTAGGTAGAAAAATCTTTAAATGCCTCCCTTTAAATGGGAACATTTATCTGCATTTGTGTGTGTTTCACAGACACCGGCGTCTGGCCTTACTAAAGCAGGTTAGCATCCGCGACAACTGCTGCACGCTGTGTTGTGATGTCATGGCTGACACGGAGCTCCGGCCCTGTGGACATGGGTATGTGTGCATCTGGTGTAAAAAATCCAAACTATTCAGACCGTTTAGGTCAAACATTTTTGATAGGATATAAAAGCAGCTTGTCTTAGCAAATAATGTTGGACAAATACTCAAGCCCGCTTTCTTCTGTGTAGCAATTTTATTTGAATCGACTATTAAACATTTCTTTGTTTCTCTGTCTTCTTCCAGTGGTATGTGTATGGATTGTGCCTTACAGTTAGAGACGTGTCCCCTGTGCCGCCAAGACATCCAGACCCGCGTCAGACTCATTGCACATGTCTCCTGACACATTTCCGGCCCCTCGTCTAGTAAGGAGAGAGACACAAGCCCAAAAGCCTCCTCCTCCTCTAATCCC
Source organism: Naso thynnoides (assembly GCA_029783665.1). Classification (NCBI taxonomy): domain Eukaryota; kingdom Metazoa; phylum Chordata; class Actinopteri; order Acanthuriformes; family Acanthuridae; genus Naso; species Naso thynnoides. The sequence goes on from JAQLOL010000023.1 coordinate 1,431,478, forward strand.
CTCTCACCCGACAGGGCTGTGAGGATGGTGCCGCAACGGTGTGATGATACCAGAACTGTGCCTTCTGGGAAGGGGAGGCGACGACGGAGAGCTGGAGAGAGGAAAGAGAGGAGATGAGAGGAGGGGAATTTTAATCACAGATGGATCCCTGCAATCTTCCCCTCATTTACCCGACCCTTCTCTTTTGTATCCGCCTGACAACTCCCTGCAGATGCTGGGCCCAGAATCGCCGACTTTCACCAACAGTGTGGGTTTCTTTGACAAACACAACAGAAGCGAGGAGCAGAAACATTCTAAAAACATTACAGACAGAACCAACCTCTCATCTGCAAGCTCTTGTGTAGAGTTATCAGACGTCCTTTCTATGATATGAGGATGCCACTGCTCTTTCAGCCCCAAGGCTGCTAATGTTTTATCCCATCACTGTCATGCACGTGTCAGCAGATCTGAAAGGGCTGGGTAGCAGAAATGAACACAGCCTTTAGTGCAGTATTAAACCAAGGTACAGATAAATTTGAGCTCTCTCTCTCTTTCATGTTTTTGGTTATAGATGCAAATTAAGGTGTTCTCGAGGTAGCATTTTTGATTCTTTTTTCTCAAGGTTGTACCAACAACTTCCTCTACTAAAGCAAATGTAAAAAACAAAACAAAAAAACAAATCAGCTGATACACAGTGAACTTTGATGACAGAAATCGTGTTTTACATCTAGTAAAAAAAAAACAAAACC
>JAQLOL010000023.1:1436454-1449970 GCA_029783665.1 Naso thynnoides
AACACAGCGATTCTATTCGCTTCAATTCTATGTCTGCAGCGCCGCTTTTTGCTGTGTGCTAATGTACAATTTGTTATCTGTTAATAAATAATATTAAGTAAATTTATATCTGTGTTAATTTGTTACCTTTTATTTAACAAGGCTAACGTCAAGCCTGATGCCTTCACTCACAGGGCAAGGTATACAGTTCATTCATTCAACAGCAGTATCGGATAGGTATCGGATATCGGCCAATACGCTCAGCCCAGGTATCGGTATCGGATTTGATCGGAAAACACTGGATCGGTGCATCTCTAGTATATAAAGGTACAAATCACAGTGTAGGACATCCACAAATGCCATTTTCGACCAAAATATTTCAGGTGCTGCATAGCCTTAGGAAGCGAGGCTGAATCCCAATTCACCACTTAGCCCCACCCCTTCATTTTGCCTGTTCATGTGAAGGGGTAGCAGTGTCCCAGTTCATGTTGAGGCAGAGGGGAAGGGGTAAGTGGTAGGGCTATCTGGCCCTTCAAAGGGAGATTTTTCAGGGGAAAACTACAGACGGAGGGGTAGGAAGAATTTCCCACAATGCACAAATGTAAGTATTTTCCTCAAGTAAATAACTATGACACCCTCTGGATTACCTTAGTTTAATGCCGTTTCAATGTACTACAGACCGGTCGTTTATAAGAAATGTAACAATAATCACTAGTTGTGTGCATGTGCCTGCTCGTGTCCAGCGCGTTACCTAATTAGCTAAGTTAGCATTGTTTTAAGGCTGATTTGTGCACTACGGTGCGGCATTTTAACATATTTATATGATAATTTTCGCCCTTGATGGCAAGTTGTTGGGTGTATTTACTGCGCCACCGACAACTTCTGATGACGTATCAGAGCCTCGAAAGGCTGTCCCATTTCATAGGGGAATATTTCAGCCCCTACCCCTTGCAACTCTGTTTCAAGGGGTGAGGGGTAGAGGAAGGGGTGAAAACAAGAATTGGGATTTGGCACAAGTGTCTCTTTTGGGTTACCACCACATCTGAATAACCTAAAGATAGTTGCTTCAAAACTAGGCAAATAAGTGTAAAAGCAGCTTGAAGAAGAATTTCACTGAGAGCATTCATTCTAATTAGTCCTGAGCCTTTCATTTATGCAGCCGAAGAAGATCAAAGCTGTCCAACTCCACATATAAATGATTAAATTGTCCTGCTAATGAACTCTGGGCACTGTTAGTGTGTTCTCACCTGTATGTGGAGTTCAGGGACACTCAGCGGGATATTGGCCTCGGTCATGATGGGTTCGTTCTCCCCAGAAGCCTCTAAGAGAGCTCTCACTCTGATCAGATGGTGCTCGGAAACACATCTCACATAGTCATCATAGTGCAGGCGCAGAACTTCCCTGTGGGCTGAACAAATAGGTGCAAGCACACAGTGTTGAACAGGAAAATGGTGCACCGTGATTGATAACTTTGCAAAATAAGATCTACAAATGTGCAGGTAAGACACAGTTGTACCCCAGCTTTTAGAGCATGTCTGCCTCACAGGCCTTTTTGGGTTTGTTTATGTCACTAACCTGTGTGAGCAGGCACATTCACACTGACTGATTGTTTCTTGCACTCCCCCCTGTGGAGGGAATTGTAAGTGACAGCCATGGCCAGCATAGTGAGCTCAGCATGAGCGTCTGTGCCTCCTTCATTCTTGACCTGCGGACAGAACAGATTCAAGACTGGATGAAAGGATGGAAAACAGTTAAAGATCACTGTGGTGTTGCTTCACTAAATATAAATGATCAAACTGAATACAAGACGTGAGATATACCTACACAACAACATCCCCAGATTCACCACAGTTATTAATTTGCTTTTTTAATTTCAGCAATCCTGAGCTCTCCTTACCTCGACAATCACATCAAAGTCTGTCCCAAATACAGGCTTAGCATGATTAATTGACAGCTGCAGTTTTGCTGATTCTGCACTTTCATTGGCTGGCTCTGTGATGCGGCGTCCCGCCTTTTCGTACACTTCCCTCTCCTTCATGGAGCCTGTGGAGAAAACGTTGGTCCATGACAGCTGGTCTTAAGTATCAGCCTGTACAGATAACTATAATACATGAAAAACAGTGAAGGTGCTGCAGAGTGCTGCAGCTTTAGAGCAATTAAATCCAAATTGTATGATTGTTTTAGTGACCCTTTTCTGTCTGTGTACAACTCTCCAACTTACCCTCAGGATATTTGTAGTTCAGAGTGACATCTTCTCTCTGGTCACTGAAAACACTTTTGGTGCTGATGTTTCTCCCCACATTTCCTTGATCCACTTTGATCTGTAACAACAATAATAACAATCTGCACTGTCATCACTGCTTTTAAACTTGAGCAAACTTTTTTATGACAGTCAAAAAAAATGTTTATCACCTTCTGTAGTGTACCATCTCGCTGGACGAGCCAGTAGATGATGTCAGCATTCACCTCAGCAAATACAAATGGAGCATCGTACTTTACTCCCAGATTTCCCTCCTTGATGGCCTTCACTGGACATGGACCGCAGCAAAACTCACCTAGAGGGTAGAAATAGATTTTGCCATGCTTCTTTAAAGCATTTCCTGCATCATTAAGTGGATGATGCAGTGACAGGAAACAAGCTTCTGATATTAATTCAGCGATGGACAGCTAGGATGCACAATTTTTTAAGATTTCAAGGTGGACAAGGTGAGAACTACCCTGTACTACACTGATAGACTGCAGAGGAAAGAGAGGGGACTTACATTATTATATGATTATAATAGGACCTCAACCATTTTGGGGGCGGATACCGATACCAGTATTAAAACGCAGTGTTAAGCCAAAATCTAATATATTAGATATTACTAGTTACTTTCATTTGAAAGTAATATTACTCTAAAATATTATTTACTGTGTAGGGTAATAAGTTAATGATTACACTACTTTTGCAATACTTTGACCAAAATAACCACAGAAATATGACTAAGCTTTAAAAATGGAAGCATGTGAGAGTCTTCTTCTCTGTCCAACACAGCAGCGCTGTTTGCATGAACTTTGAGTTTCCATCTTTAATCATTTTAGCCACTCCAATAAATGGAAAGAAAACTGTTCAAAATGTGAGCGTATTTTAAGCTTTAATAATTGCAGTGATTCCCCAGCTGCAGAAAAAGATTAGGGTTAGGGTTAGGGTTATTAAATTAAAAACTACTACAGGTAGTTTTTAATTTTCTGCTTGCTGCAATAATATTACTGTGCGCATGAACATTACTGAAAGCACCCTAGTAAATCTTGAAAGTAAATAATGAGAAAATACACTCATACATCAATACAATGCACAATAAAGAAATTAAGTCAAAAGCCGGAGCTGCTTGACATAATTTGAAAGGAAACTGCCCACAGTCTGGTGCTGTAAAATGTGGTTCCATATGGGTGGAGGTCTTTACATTGGAGAAATTAAAAATAATTTGGATGGGTGTCGTGTGAAGGATATCAGAGAAACGTGTTACTGGACACAGTAACTGTAATAACATTACAGAAATTTATGAGAAACGCGTAATATTACTCTGTTACTTCCTAAAAGTAATATATTAATGTAACACCCCAAACACTGTGCTGGAGTGAGAAAATTATATTACAGCCTCTATATAGTTTTGACTGAATGTGGTTATCAAATACAGACAAAGTCATGTAATGGAGGCAGGATATCTTACATTTAAACCAACTTCATTCCAAAGACCAGTGTACTGAACAGTAAACAGTTCAATTACTTGTAGTTAAATGATGGCCGCCCCCTGCTGGGAAAACTATGTAATTAAACCATTTTAAATCACTAATCCACACATTTTTTCTGGTCTAAATGAACAGTTTAATATTGGCACAGAGTGGAGAACTTTTTTGCTGACACTGATATAGTTGCAATAGGCCAATGTCAATATCAATATATATCAACAAGCCATCATATAAGTCGAGCCTGGATTTTAAAATTAGAATGTACCATCACTCAGTTCTTGAGGGGTGGGGTCCAAAACCTGCCAGCCATCATTTCCTTTCTGCAGATCATTTCTCCTCATCCAGGACTCAACCCAGCAATGGAAGTTCCTAAAGTCAGGAAAGGAGAGGAGGAAATAATGTCTTACATCAGATGATGAAACGTTAATCTTTTTTTTAAACTGAATGATTGTATTTAAAATCTGTTTGTTTGTATGTAGTTCCTACCAGCTACTGTCTTTTCTGCCGTTTCCTTCATAGCTCTCCAGTCTTTCATTCAGCAGAAAGTCTAAAGAGAGGTTTCCGTCGACATCATGTGCTGACTGGAAGTTGGTGATGAGGCGTGTTGGGATTCCCAGACAGCGCAGCACTGTGACCACAACATGCTTCAAATTAGAACAATTCAGTGCTTTGTTTCTATACCCATTTGTCTTTGCTTTCCTTCCTTTCCTTTTTTTTATATCTGGCTCCCCAAATTGGCCTTTGTCTGCTGATACTAAGGTTTTGGAGCAGCGACAAACACTAAGCACACATCTATCAGTCAGAGACTGATATCCTTGTGCTTATCTAATTCTCGGCAAGAAAGCAAAGTGTGTTTCCCAAAAGTGTTGAACTATTCCTTAAAAACAAGCCTTATACAGTGAAAATGCTTGTCTTTTCCTATCACACAAACCACTTCACACTGGCATCTTTAAATCAAACAGCAGTGAAATCTATGAAAGCCTCACCTGTGCAGGCAACGGCAGCAAACACCCAGCACTGTCCATATCTGACCGCCCTCATTCCCGCCTTGCTCCACTGGCGGAGGATCGGCACACTGCCGGTCCATTTATATGGTGCGACTCCATCAGAGTATGGTTCAACCCAGCGACCAGCTAGTACTCCCTTGTCACCATTAGAGTTCACCTGGACAGGAAAGGACAACATGTTGAGCAGACATCTTTAAAGCTGTGTGCATCGTATGATCACATGTAAGAAACACATGTTGCAACAATTCTGTTGATGAAGATTCAGTATTTGTTTTGAGGGTATTTGTGTTTACAACACTGACTTTTAATTGAGCAGCATCCCCCTTATTTTAATTTACCTGATCAGATTTTATTGTTTTTTAAAAAAATTTTAACCAACATAATTCAGCAGGTTTTTGTTAGTGGTTGCGTGTCTCAGACCATCGTATCAAACACTGGTTCTCCACAGGGTTGCGTTCTGTTGCCTTTGCTTTTTATTGTGTATACAGACAGATGCAGAACCACACAGGATGACAGCTACTTTAAGTTCTCTGATTACACTGTCTTCTTATCACTCCCTCAGGGTTCCAATGCAGACCACAGCTGTGCCCTGCCTGCCTTTGTTCAGTGTGTCGACAATTCAACGTGGCCATGGGTGACCACTCCTCAGAAAAAAACAGACCTGGCATGTCGTGTTCCACAGGGCTCTATTTTAGGGCAAGTTCTTTTCAGTTTGGGTATGTTAACAGTCAACAATATTGTTAAAAATCACAACATCAATTTCCAAAATTACACAGTTGACCCCCAGCTATATATTTCTGTTAGCTCAAACGACTACAGTTCCATCAACAAACTGACTACCTGCATCTCTGACAAGTCTCTGGATGGCTAACAACTTTGTTCTACTGGTGGTGCTATCATGCCCTTTGGACGACGATAAATCAGGCTGCTATACACAGAGTAGTTTCTTGGTTTTTTTTACTGTTGTATGGTTATTGTGTCACCTGATCAGCTGATGATGATTTTTTTTACTGTTGTTCCGTCCACTGATCTGTTCTTACTGATACATTGACTTGACATGCTGCTACACTGTTTATGTCTTTAAATGCCTTTAAAGAAATATACATAAATAGAAATCAAATTAAATATAAATTAAATAAAAATTAAAACCTAAAAGACACCAGAATCATCCTAAATATTTTAATTTATTAATTAATTTGTGCATTGGGAAAGCTGCTCAACTGAATTGCCCATTTGAGATAAACCAAGTTGTCTGAATCTGAATCTGACTGTAAAGTTTTCATGAACAGCTAATGATCAATTAAATGTCATACAGTGTGTGTTACCACAAAGAGAGAAAAACAAAATGCAGAGGTATTTTCTTTTATGATCAGCTTGTTATTTTGGTTAAAAAACAAGTTGAGGAGTTTGTCACCATTGCAGTGATTATCCTGCTGACATAGACGGGGTCAGATTTGCGCTCCATGTGCATCTCTGAGTTTTTCAGGGCATCCTTGGAGTTGTCCAAGACTTCGAAACAGATGTCCATCACATAGTCCTCAAACTGAAAGAGAGAGAAAACATTTGAGAAGAGCAAAGAAAAGAAAAGGCAAGTTGTTGAGCAGGAGAAGATTTTTGGCCATTTTTTAAACTGATTTCACATTTGTTTCCCATTGCTTGACCTGTGTGTTTGTCTGTCTGTCATGTATCTGTATGTCTTCCTCTCTGCCCTCTCAGCCAGCTGTGAGGAGACAAGCCCTTGTTTGTGTGGTCTGGTTACATTCTGACACCTCCCGTCCACAAGTTTCCTCCATCCAACAAACAGACTTCCTGATGCAGCCAAGGCCTATGAGCCTCCGCTGTCACACTGCTGTGACAGTTCACATAGGCCACCCACTGACCTGACAGACACAGACACACTCAACCCCTGCACAAAACCTGTGTGTGCGTGTGTGTGCGACAAAGAGAGAGAGTTACGTGTGCATGTGTGTGTGACAAAGAGAGAGAGTTACCTGTCCATAAGTCCAGGGAATACTTCTGATGTAGTCCCAGGCCCCCATGAAAATGACTCCATCTTCATTCATTATATACTCTTGGAGCAGGCTTTCATCAGGGAGGTACACCACATCGTCTAAACCAAACGGACACAGACACACAGAAGGCCAACAGTACATATTTAACACGGATCAAAATAAATACAGCAGCTTTGTTCCCTAATTTGATGCTCCATATCAGAAAATCTAATGACTTAACGACACATTCACGGGAAACAGACACAGTAAACAAGCAAAATTTTTGAGTATGAATTATTTGAGTGTTCCAATTAGAAAAACATGACACTGTTGTTCTGTGAGAAATTCCATCAATTGGTGTTTTGATGATGCTGGTGGAAAATGTTGTCACAGAGTGACAAGTGAATACCTGCCGTATGATTTATGTCTTTGTTATTGGTGCAACAAACTGGGGAGGGGATGAGGTTAGAAACCCCTGCTGAATCACGGAGAAAACATCCAGTTTGATATCTATTTTTTGTGTCTGCTGAAGACTGATCTGCTTGATTCTGGCTAAATCAACACGTTTGTGATACAGAGCAGAAACTAAAAAGAGCTGCATGATGAAGTAAAAAGCTGTTTTACCTTTGCACCATGGGTTAAAGAGCAGATGGAACCCAATCTTGTCGGTCCTCTCTACAATGCGTCCGTCTGGTGACACCACTAATACAGCCAGATGATACTGGCCAATGACAGCATCCGCAGGACTGTGCAGAGTCAGCAGCGTTTCATCCTGAGCGCCCTGCTGGGTAAACCACCACTTGTCTCTGGATTCACGCTCCTTCTGAACTTTGATCACCACCTCGTCTCTCTTACCTGAAGACACATTCAAAAATTTTAATAATTTGTTAATCAGATTACCATCAATTCATCCTCTTGCTGTTTATCCGAGTCAATGTCACAAAATGTAATTGTAGTAAATTAACACAATATCTAGGCGTGCCATTACTTTTTGCAAGAGAATGCAAGAGAAACAATTTCCCACTGTAGATTAAATTAAGGATTCATGGCAATTTTAACGGATGAACAATATTGTTTAGGACCTGACTGATATGAGATTTTTGGGGCCAACGCTGATGCTGATATTAGAGAGTAATAAAATTTTGATATCCGATATATATTGGCTGATATTCTTCATATAATATTTTGAAAGTGGTTATGAAATACCTGTGGCAATGATACGAAATAAAGGAAGGATATCTAACAAACTTTATTCTAAACATCAGTGGACTGAACAGCCCACACTTCACTTATTACCAATTAAATAATAGACTGCCCTTTTCTAGACAAACTACGTGATTAAACCATTTTTAATTACTTGTTCAAGCATTTTTTCAAGCCTTAAAAAACAGTTTTAATATCGACACTTGTTGGAGGACATCTATGCCAATACTGATATATTTGCAATAGGCCAATATCAGCCGATAACATCTGCAAACCCATATATCAGTTGGGCCCTAATGTTGGGTACACCAAGGGCAATTTAGCTCAAATATTAACTTTACTAAATCTGATCACAATGTTTTAAGGGCTCAGAATATTCAAATTCACCCTTGAATATCCCTGCCACTCAAAAAAAGTATGATCCTAAAGATTCAAATCTCAACTGTTCAAACTAAAAAGTAACAGGTAACTGTCAAGCCTGTGTAACCTAAAAGCCTGTTATATATTTATTCCTTTGTGCCACAGTGTGACAGTGCAAATTACACACCTGTCCACCCGGCCACAAACTGCTATCCCTTCACACTTCTTGGTGGCACTTCAGGACTCTCCTGCCATTTCAAGACCAGCAGGCTGAGGAATTGCTTACATCCCAATGGCTGACACCTCCCTAAAGGCTGAACTCTGCACCAGGGTGATAGACCCCCCCCCCCATAACACAGATTCCCTGCCACCCCCCCCCACACACCTTCCACCAGTGACTGCACATTTGCACAATTTCTCACTGACTGGTGACTTAGTCCGCTGTACCACACAACTGTACATTCACCTACCTGAACTATGCATGTATATATGTGTACATGCACACACCAATATATTTACTATATTACATTGTGTATATACTATCTATAGTGTGTAAAACGTTTTCACTTTATAGGTCCAGCTATTTAAGAGTAATCTGTACATAATTACTTATTATTGTCATTAGGCCCACTTATACTTTACCAGTACTTTTACCTGTACTTTATATTTTTCCATAGTGTTATAAGTTATTTGGAAGAGAGTAATTTAAAAAAACTTGAATTTGTAGAATAAAGGACAGGTTGAACAGTTAGTATAGAAAGATCTGTATTGATCAAAGCCTCAAGTTCCTATTATTCCTGAAAGTCATACCAAAGAAATTTCTGAATGAGCAATTTTGTATTTTCATTTCTCTTTGTGTTTTGTTTCATCACCTGATGACAATCTTTGTACTAAAACGTTGTTGTTAAATCCTTTTCTGATTGCAAGCGAAGTGAATAGTGGAGTTCTGTAACTTGTTTGCCAACTTTCGTCTTTGCTCTGTGGCTTTTATGGTTTTTGTAAAATGTGGATACAGAGACAAAATTGCATATATATATATATTCCAAGTCAAGCTGTACTCACCAAGATGAAGGACCAGTTCCAGTTGGTGTTTGGGGAGCAGAGAGTCTGAGCACTGCAAAGTGATGGCGAAGGGTTGACCCCTGCGGACAATCAGGCGCTCCTGATCGATCTCCCTGGTGCGGTGAGCCAAGTTGTTTTCATGACTCCTCACATCCACATGATCAATCAAACCTAACAGGACCAAGAAAGAAGAGTTTTACAGTCAATCTGTGATAAACTCAGTCTGTGGTTGGCTGTGTTGTTGCAAAATAAAATGTTAGCAGTGATGAAAGACTTTCACTCAAGTTGGGACCTCACTCAGAGTTGACGGAGAGTTGCATTGCCGTCTAAAGTCTGAAGTCACGACAAGCTTAAGTTTGAAAAATGAAACTGGAAGAGAAGAGTTTAACATCATAGAAGACACTATTTTTGGTTTTCTTGCTACAAGACAAGAATAAAAAAAATCTGCATAGTAAATATGAGGCTACAGGAAAAAGTTAGCTTAACTTAGCATAAAAAGAAAAGTAGGAATGAGCTTGCCTGGCTCTGACTAAAGGCAACAAAAACAGTTTACCAGCAGCTCTCAAACTCACTTACGGTATAAGGTAAGGTAAAGGTGCTTTAATGGTCACATACACACAATGTACAATGAAATTTGGTCTCGGCATTTAACCCATCCCTGAGGAGCAGTGGGCAGCCACAGCACAGCACCCGTGGACCAACTCCAGATTCTAAGCCAGTACCTTGGTCAATGGTACTGACTGGAGACAAACCCAATGTACATGTTTTAACAGTGGGGAAACCAGAGCACCTGGAGGAAACCCATGCAGACATGGGGAGAACACACAAATTCCACATAGAAAGGCCCTGCCCCAGCTGGGAATTGAACCCAGGAGCTTCCTGCTATGACCTAGGTGACAATGCTAACCACTAGACGCCCAAAAGTGCATTACATTTTGTTTGCTGAATGATCAAAAGTACAACATCTACCAAAAGAACATGTTTTGGTTTTACACTCATTGTTAGACTTTTTCTTGTTCCCAACCTAGAGTTTTGTCATCATCATGAGGTTGCCAGGCAACTAGAGGAGACATAACTAGAATAAGACATAATTTATAACCTATTCAGAGATGCAGGTAATCAGATTTGCTTAGCTTTTGAACATAGTAGTTTTTAAGCCAACATCAAACTTCTTCTTTAAATTAAATTTATTAACTGTGCTGTTGGTGGAACGTTACGTTAAAACCTAAAATGTTTCTCACTCTGTAAACTGCAGCATAAAAATAAATGGCAGTTTTTCTCAATTATTTTGGCTCTTTTTCAAAACAGTCTTAACAATCTCTAAACTGTAATGCAAACTGTTATAAAACCTTAATGGTACATCAAAACTGTATTGTATGTTTGCAAAAGGTAGTAAGTTACCCAAAACATTTCATTTACGTTTGAAAACCAAGTTTTTGTGTCAGTTTATTGGCCAGTGCTACCAAAATGAAAAGCAGTTTTGTTATCATTTGAACCATACTAGTCAAAATGTATTGACAGTTTTTCACCGTGATAATGATTGGCACAAAGTTACATCCTTTTCAAAAAGCAAATTACAGTAAAAGACCAAAAACAAGGGGAAAAAATCCCTTTACATTGAAAATACCTGTGGCAGTTAAATTTGAAAAATAGGAATGCAATGCAAGAAATTATCCAAACATATTAATATCGCAATATAATGTTTTGCAGTGTCGTATGAATTTTCAAAAGCACTGTATTGATTTTTAATTAACAGTTTTCATGGCAGTGATCATTTTCTTTTTTTTTACTGTAAAGAAATAACTGAATTTTTTTTTTCCAGTAAATTTAGCCTGACCAGTCTGATCACTGTTTTTGCTCAACTTCTGCTTGTTGCAGGAATTAGGATGGGTCATGTCTCATTCAAGTGTCAAGTCACACATTAGCACACTTTTCACACACATCATCTCCCACAAAGTTTTTAATAAACACAAAAGGACGTGAGAAAGAAAGGAACAACAGATAGATAGATAGATAGATAGATAGATAGATAGATAGATTCACTTACCTCTTGGGTTGCCCATTGCAGATTTTCCTTATAGTCTGTTAAAATGTTGCTCTGTGTGTCCTCAAGTGTCTCTACACTCTTCTTGTCATGCTTAGAATCTAACACAGTCCTATATTTATACAGGAAGAGACTGACCCTCCCATAGACTCATCCCAAAACACTTGCTCATGCCTACTCACACAACTTTGACCTCTGACATCATTACCCAAAATCAATAGTCTTGTGTGGGTGTGTGTGTGTCTGTGTGTGTGTGTGTGAAAATTGAGATAGGTAAGGTTTAAAGCGACTCTCTCATGTGTCTGAGACACTGGGGCCTCTGTCAGTGAATATTGCTCTTCTTGAGAACAACCAGCTAGTTACAATGATATTATGGATTTAGCAAGAAAGAATAAAATGTCTTAGGAAAACCTTTCCGAAGAAGACAGCTCAGCAGCTGGAGGCAAATGTCTTGCAACTGCTTCATGGGGAAAAAGAGATATATGAAAGTCCTTTGCTAGTCAAACGATGGTCGCAGCAGCAAAAACTGAAAGTGAAAAATTGAGGAAACATCAGCAAAAGTAAAATTGGTCAGGCCAGGAGAAAGCTGACCTTGATCAGTTTATTTGGTCTTTTTCTGTCTGCAAGTGATATGTTGTTGAATCAGCAGATCAATTCATAGAAGGGGGGAGGATATGTAGGGTGGTCAAAGATTCTGTCATTTTAAAAACTTTACTTCAGCCTGGTTGTCTTACAGAACCTCTATCTGAGCCATGAAACAAACTGTCCTTGGGGACATCCAAGAACAGTTAACAACAAATGACTATTCACTACAGAATAAAAATCCACTGAACTGACAAATTGTTATTATGCAAATCTTTCCAAAGAACAAAGGACAGCACAGTATAATGGAAGGAACTGTGTTGAAACTATAATGCCTCTAGAGAAAACATGTTGATGACATAAGTAATGCCCATATTTCATAGGAATCCAGAAGCAGCTGCACAGTTTAGAAAGTGAGAAAGTATATGTGGTTCCTTGTTCTTGTGTATAGAAATTGAAGGAAGGGCACCAAGCCTTTATACCTGGGAAAAGGTGTTATGACCACACCACATCTGAGCCATAAAACAAGCTATCCTCGATGACAACAAATAGAGACTATATATAGTCCAGTTTAGTACAGTAAGTTCCAATTTCTTGGAACTTAGTGCGATAGCTATAGCTAACTTATGTCAATCATATGATTGATTGATTTGGGTTTATTCATGTGTCATGCACCCACATGGGTTTATAAGACGTATTGGCATTATTTAGAATTTATTTTATTCCTGCTATTACGTATTTTACAGAATATGGGTCAGATTTGGCTGTGTATTGATGGAAGAGTAATTGTATTTAAAAGAGAAGTTTGTTTTTTATCACATTAAGCCCAATCATAAGGTTATTTGCGATCACATACAATGGTCAATAGCAATATCACGAAGAACGGCGTAGTCTTTGGAATTTGCACTTATTGCTGGTGTCACCACTAACTTGGCATGGATGACATGGATAATTAATATAAGATGATTTTTCTAACATTTCCCTCCTGTTTATACATGAAATACAAACAATGTCTCACAAAAGGAACTAACAGTGGTTATAACGATGTTGTGATGCAATAAGAAAATGTATACCTCAAAAATAATGAAAATAGTAACACACAGCATATAAGATCAATAACTGTAAAAGAGTAATTGTTGTCATGTAAAAAGGCACGAGGAAGCGAAACCAGGTTGGGATGAGAGGTTACTAGCACATCATCCACCATAGGAGTGCAGTCTTTACCACTGACTCTGAAGCTTGAGAGTAACATATATGGACACAGTATAGGTCAGGCTGGGTCTTCATGTCATCACATCGTCACTTAACGCTCTGCCAGGTTTTCATTAAGTGAGTCATTAGGTGACCCAGTGTGTCCTACACTTCACTGTCTTGTTCTTCATCAGCAGGGATTTTAGAATAATACATGGTTTTTGTGATTGCAGTGTCAATCAGTCTCTGCAAAAGTCCTCAGAGACGGGGTATACAGCAACATCCGCAAGTGACCAGGATACCTGCTAGAATGGCCACGGAGAGCAGGACTGAAGTGATTAGTGATGACCACCTACCAAACCAACTGG
>JAQLOL010000023.1:1476208-1487936 GCA_029783665.1 Naso thynnoides
AGTTGAAAAAGGGGCCATATTGGGGGGTGGGGGGGGGGTGGGGGGGTGGTTGTCAGCAGGATGAGCACAGCAGGTCAGGAATGGTTGGGAGTTGAAGCACTAAAAAGCTTTAGGGGCAACGGTCGCCCTTCTCTTCTGTTTCCTGCGGCCTGGGCAGTGAAGCTGCCTTCCAGAGGGGAGCCACTAAAACACGAGGGGGTGAAGGGTCTGGTTTTTAAGTATTATTGGTTCAAGAATGTGGCAATTTGAATTCCATTTGTTAGAATTTGTAGAAAAAGAGGATATTATTACCTTGTATATTTGGGGGTGGGGTGGGGGCGTGTTGCATGGAAACAGGGGTACAATAAAAGGAACAAAAAACACAGCAGTGAAATTCGTATTTGCTGTTTCCACTCTCAAGCAGAGATGCCAATAGACAATAAAAGATGTTGATAAAGATAATGGTCACAGTTGATTCTAAGACCAGAGTCAGACTTTGACATGTTTTTTAGCATATAAAAAAAAGGTTTAACTAAAGATACAGCCAATCTCATTTATTGCGCTTTATAACAGAAATGGTGAACTACACAAATACAACAAGAGCTATTAAGGGCACTACTGTTGAGATAGCTACAGCCAGCCTTGGCTAAAGCTTGCCAAAACTAACTTAACCTACAGATTTGTCTATACTCGCTGTTATCTGTAATGCGAAAAACATCTCTTTGGATAACCTGAGATCCTTATAATTTGTTTGTTTGTTTGTATTTTCCACATAAATAATGATAAAGCTGCCACTAAGATCTTTCATGGTCGAGAAGACAACGTAGCTAAACTCCTGTTAAAACTAACACAACTAGCTTAGCAGAGTAACAGCGTGAGTTTTGACTGTAGTGAAATTCATCAGCGTGATGTGGTTTAGTTACCTTTAAATGTTGATTGCTGGTAATTACTGCATATACTTCCTGCTCAGATCATGTGTGCAACATAAGTCACAAGAACATACAGATGTAAAGTCGTTTCCAAATAAATGTCTGCATCTGCATAGCACCACCAGTTCTCAGGAGTGTTGGAGCTGCCCGGTGTTGGTGTGTAAAGTAGAACCCATAAATTGGATTTGTGAGACTTCACGGTGAGACGGCCCTGTCCCTCTGCAGAGAGGGCCTTGAACATTTTGTAGAGCTCAATCCAGCGATTAGGCTCGCTTCAGTGACTTTTACAATGTCTGCTCCTGGCTGTGAAATTCACCTGAATGCCAAGACGTCCCCACTCTTACATAAATTATAGCAGGACTATTTATTTAATTTGGTTGCTGTCTGTGGCAAAATGATTTACATGCTGTATTTTATGTGTACAGGTGGTGAAGTTTGTTCTGAATCAAGCACTTTAGGAGACATTTATGTGAAGCTTGCTGCTTGCTTGTCCTACAATATTCTGCCACTTCAGGTTTTAAAATATTCCACTTTAATAAACTGATTTTATCTTTGTATTTTTTTAATCCATAGCCACTTCAAAGGTTACCTTTTTCCTGCTGCAGTTGTTTTGTAACTAATTCTCTCCCGCTCATGTTCCTCCTTCTCCTCACCACTTTCCTGCTAAGCTCGCCCACCTCACCCCACACAGGCACACACACACACACACACACACACACACACACACACACACACACACACACACACACACACACACACACACACACACAAGGTTGTGTAACACTCCTTGTCATGTGCTGTTGGTTTCTGTTATCTGCAGCCATCTGCAGAACTCGGGTCATGCCGCGCCGTTTGTCATCGTCTCAGAGGAGGCCATCGCTAAGGGCATCCGCCGCATTGTTGCTCTGACAGGACCAGAGGCCCAGAAGGTCAGGACACACACACACACACACACACACACACTAACTTGCTTCCAGCATTATGCTCATAAGCGCACATCCACCCACACGTCCATAGAAGAGTGTAGCAAACATTTTGAAGAAAGTAGATTGAATTAATATTCCTCAGGTGCATGTCTCTGTTGGAAACTAAATGATTGCTTGTTGTGGCATATTGATGGGCAAATAATCAACCTTTTTTTTTCATCTTATTAGAAGAGAAAACATTTAAAATTGGAGGACTGTGTGTCTTTTTGGGTCCCTGGTGAGAGGAAAGATCCTGCTGATGAAACTTTAATTAAGCTTGTTTTTAACTTGTGGTGAACTTGGAGGCAGAAAAGAGCATTTTGCATTTTCTTCTTCATCCAGGCCCACAGGACAAATTAATCTTCACTATTTTTAGGCAAAAATTACTGTTTGATCCTCCTCTGTATCCTTTTCTTTTTGTTTTTTCCTCTTTTTTCTTGCCTTCATCACTCTGCTTCATTTTCTTTCTCTCCACAGGCCCAGAGGAAAGCTGATTCCCTGAAGCAGTCTTTGTCCACACTGGGAGAAAAGGTGAAGCAGCAGACTGCCCCGAACAAGGACGTACAGAAAGAGATCGCTGATATGACAGAGGTAAACGGCGTTTTTGTGGTAGAAAGAAGATCCCAGGTGAACAACTCTGTGCTGTTGCATCAACATGTCTGTCTTCTCTGCAGTCAATAGGTGTGGCTGTGATCTCCCAGTGGCAGAAAGATGAGATGAGGGAAACCCTGAAGGGCCATAAGAAGATCATGGATGACCTAGACCGCAACTACAAGGCTAGTATCCAGAAAAGAGTTTTGGAAAAGACCACTGAGGTGATTCAAAGCAACCCCAACCAGCCGCTGCTCATCATGGAGATGGAAACTGGAGCCTCAGCTAAGGTGAGAGTTAATACACAATTTTTAATAACCTCCAAAATTAAATTGTAGAAATAGACTGATATGCATCTGCAAGCAGCATTAAATGACCCCATCCAGGCATTCTGTGCATGTTGCTACAGTTCATCAGATGATTGCGCTGACCCAGTTTGAAGTTGATGTGGTTAACTCTTTAGCAGGAGTTTGGCATTTGTAAATTGCAAAAACTTAACAATAACTTCAAATTATCCTACTTCCTGTGAGGTTTAGTTAATAGCACAAAGAGCCTTTTTGTAGATTTAGGAATAATACAACTGTCTATCAGTTTATAAACATATAAAAATGAAAAGTACCACAAGAGCTACTTAGTTAAAAGTTGGCAACACTTTATTTTTATAGTCCACCTACATTTATTTGTGACAATTCAACAACATAACAGTTGGCATTCAACAATGTAACTGTTTCACCCAACCCTAATTACTTAAAGCTGCAGTTGGAAACTTTTAACGACACTATTTTAATTCCAGTTTGAACCGAGACAAACAGTTGCAGGGAAAGTCGCAGCGGAGTAAACTCGTCCACCTCAGCTCGAACTTGAGCCGACTGATGGTGTTGCTTGCAGACACTGTGTTGTCAGCAGAGGCGAGTCTGAGCATACCGATGTCACCTACAGCACAGAGCAGCCAATCAGGATAGAGAGTACAGAGAGCGTCACTGATTGGGCAAATAAAACAGGTGCGAAAGGATTTTTACCAAACCAGAATACAGAGGCTTAGGAAAACACAGAGCTCTCACGATGCTCTAAGACCATGGCACTTACTAATAGCTGTCTCTGAATATTTTGACATGTATTTTTTCTAAAAAGAACACAAAAGTTGTGACGTTTATCCAAAAGTTACCAACTGCAGCTTTAACGATTTCATTCATCTTTGTTAAACATCCTGGAAACATTCAGAATTCAGAAAATACTGAAAATAATTAAGTAGTAATCAACAATGTATATACAAATGTTCAATTATGACAATAATATGATCAACAACTGATATATTGTTAAAATGTTACAAATAAACTATCTGTAGGTGGACTTCACAAATAATGTGTTATCTAAAATTTTGTGGGAGGTGCAATTGAGCTAAGCCCATGTATGAGGTCAAACATCAGTGCAGAGTTTTGTAGCTTTTTTTAAGCATCCCCAAGGCCTCTGACAAGTTTTTTTTTTTAAATTTAAATTTACTCACTGAATGCAAATATGCATACTGATGAGAGCATCATATTTAAAAAAAAAAGTCAGAGCAACTCTACTGCAAAACTTGAAACTTTGCCTCTTTTTTGTCACCTCGGACACATGCGCCAATTTTTGTGATTTTTTTGCTATCCCATCCCCTCAAATATCTTTTTACAACAGAGGAAAAATCTCTAAGTAGTTTGCTGTAAGTTAGCCCGGCATCCTCAGTGCTTTGGCCCTGATGATTAATCTGACTCATATGAGGCCATTTCTACTCATTTTCATTTTTGAATTTTCTGAATTAACATTTCAGTCCAACATTACACCCTGCATACACATACGAGAGGAAATCTATAGTCCCAACCCCAAGAATTAATCTGCATCATGAACAAAAATAACTGAAAAGTGCAAACAGTATTAAAAATTCAGTATATCTCTGCAGTGTTGCACATTTTATCAGGCAGTCTCATAGTTTATCTCATTGTGTTAATGCCAAGGGACCAAATCAGCCCTGTGGCCCATTAATTCTGACCTTGAGACATCAATAGTGCTGATTAGGAGACTTTCTTCTTTCTTCCCTTCCTCTTTCTACTCTCCTCCTTTGTTCCTCTTACATTTATCCTCCACTCTCCCTCTCTCTCTCTCAGGCACTGAATGAATCACTGAAGCTGCTAAAGTCACAGTCCCCTCAGACCGCTGCAATGCTCTTCACTGTAGACCCTGAAGCTGGCAAGATCACCTGCCTGTGTCTAGTCCCACAGGTAATACTCTCATGCGTTGAGGCATCCAGTTTGCTGGGAGCCTTTTAGGTCATGCCTTTAACAGATCTAAACCTTTTTAACTCTCCTCTCTCCAGGAGGTGGCTAATCGTGGTCTGAAGGCCAATGAGTGGGTTCAGGAGTTGTGCCCACTGATGGATGGCAAAGGAGGTGGCAAGGAGATGTCAGCCCAGGCCACAGGCACAAACACACAGTGCATGGAGGAGGCTCTACAGATGGCCAACGAGTTTGCACGACTTAAACTTGGAGAGAACTAAGAGGAGAGAAGTGGTGGTGGTGGAGGAGGAGATGAGGTTGCAAAGTAAAAAAATAAGGTGTTGATACATCCTGCTTCTAGACAGAAATAATCTCTAAGCACCAAACTTTTGTGCCTCCATTTCCTCTTCCTTTGGGTCAGAAAAGATTAGGAAACGAAATAAACCCAGGGATTTTTCTCTCCCAACATGTCGACAGATGACCACTAGAACTTAGTCAGCTGTAAATGAGCCACTTGTATATTTATTTGGACAATGATTGCTGACAGTGAAAATCAGGTCTTTGGAAATTGCTTGAATATACCATAAAGGAAGATCTACTCGTACAGATAAAAGAAGAGAGAGGCAAACAAATCAAGAAATTTAATAGTGTGTCCACTTCATTGTTGCATGCTTGTGTACAAAGGGAAAAAATCGGGTGTACTTATCAATTGAGCTTCCTACAAGTAATGTGCAGTTTAGATGAAGTGACAAAAACTGGTAAATGCCCCAGGCACTGTTCTGGGCATTAAGTTGGCTCGTCAATGAACTTCATCCTGCCCATGTTTGTGTTTCACCTCATCATTTTTTTATTTTTTTTTGTTAGCACTTTGTCTGTTAACTGCTACAAATGTAACTTTGACTCCCTTTTTCACTTAGGCTCAGGCTCAGAAAGAAAGTAAAAATTCAGCCCAGCTCTTAAATGATGTAGTGACAGTATACGTGGGATGTCCTTGTTGGCCGAAGGCTTTTTACCTGATCTCTCAGCAGTGGCTCCGTCCATCTGTGTGAGCGAAAGCCTCCGTTCTCTCCTGTGATTGGTTGGGCTTGAGTTGTACGCACAGTAGCTGTATCATAGTTGTGCTTTTCACATAAGAAGTCATGACATGATGTAAGTTGACAGATTTAATTAATAATTCTAACTGTATAAAATGATAATGTACCTGTCTAATACTTCATCTGTGTAACTTCATTTTGCTGACATTTAATATTGATTGAATGCAAAATACTGGAAATGTCTTCTATCATCGTAGCTTCTCCGTGTCAGAGAAATGTCACATTATGGGAATGGAATAAATATGACGGGTAAATGCCATGTGCCTACTTCCTTCTTTTCAAATTTGGGATATAATTGCACTGGTGATTAATTTCAGAGAGACATGTACAGACGCTGCAGTTTACTCTGAATTTTAAGTATTGGCTTAGTTTATTTATAACACTTCAGGTTTAGACTGAGGTCAATAACTGTGGATCCCTGAACAAAAAACTTTGGGTTATAAATGAATAAAAAAGTGAGTTCTAGCAACATGTAACACTGTTAAAGACAGTTAGTGTAAGTTTCTTGTTCAACCAGGTGTTTCCCCTACAGTTGCACAATTTGCAGGCAAATTCTTTAACATTTTTGGCCACTTGGGGGCAAGCTGAAAATGCTGTAAGCAACACTTACATATGACCACATACAGTATGAGCAGTGTAGTACAAGTATAAACTTGCATAAAATTATTGACACATACAGGTGTCTAAAAATTGTCCGTAAAGGAATAGTTAGCTCAGAAATGAAAAGTAGGTCATCTACCCGCAATTCATGCTGATGGAAGGTCTGATGAAGTTTTTTAGTCCACAAAATGCTGCTTGAGTTTCACTGGAAAAAGGTGTTGCAGTAATCTTCTAAACTCTTGAAGTGAATGGACATTAATTTTCAAACACAAGAAATTAAAAAAAAAAAAATTGTTTACCTCCATACTGCTCGTCCAAAATACTCAAGTCAAGTGACATGGGGGCTGCACTCATGCACACACACAAACACAAACTGTCTGAAGCCTACAGCAGCACAAGGAAGGACCTATGAGAGCTTGGCTATCTCCAAGATTAATCGGAGGGCAGGTCTGCGGTCTGCTGCTGGCACCAGACTTCCTGGTGGCATGCAAACAGGTCTGCAGATACCTCGAGCCCTCCTTGAACATGCAGGTTAACATGACATGGCATCAGTGACGTTATGCAAAACAACTTGGCACGTCGAGGCTTCAGGACACTCGAATTACTTGGAGGGAGCAGTATAGAAGCATTCCATGATTTTATTATAGATTTTTTTAAATACATTTGAATTCTAGTCATCATTCACTTCAACTGTGGAGATTACTACAATGCTTTTTTGCTGTGAAATTCCAGCAGTGTTATGTGAACTAAAAAAACTTCACATGACCCTCCAGCGTTATGGTGAGTAAATATAGACTGAATTTTCACTTTTGGGTTAACAATCCCTTGAAATATATTACTTACTGTGTACTCAGAAACAGCTCAACCAAACAAGTTTACTACTGTAGTTTTTTTTAATACACATATTTGTCTCTGTAGTCCAGACCAAATTATTTCAGCAGCTTAGTTTAAGTCAAAGCCGACTTTACAAACACATTACACAACACCATATTTCATGAAGCTTTTATTTGTACAATAGCATAAGATACAAAGAGTCATATCACATATATATGTTTCAGTGAAGTAAATACACATGTGCTACCTAGTTAAGGTAGTCCTACCAAAGAATGAGACATTAAAGCCATGATTAGAGATCCAGACAGCAAGGAACCACCCATACAGAAAGATTTCAGCCATCTAAAATGAAACAAAAACAATTCTAATTCCTGGACAAGTCCTTTTCCTACAGTATCAGTTGTTTCATATGAGCCACATGTACGTTTGCTGTTAATGGCAGATGTATTCACTAAGTAGCCTTTAATCTTATTTGATACGTCATACTTGATCGCAGAGTGCAAGCACAATAGCTGACAGAGGTATGAGTTTAAGGTCTCAATCCAGAGACAGTCTGATATATGCAGTCTGCAGCTCAGCACCTGCTAAAGAGTCGTTTCTGTTCAATGCAGACCAGTGAACTGAGGAGAAAAGAGTGGCTTGAGGCTGTGCTCACCTCAGCCCCAAACACCACAGCGAGCCGGCAACAGTCGCAGGCGGTGTCACAGTGCCGGCAGCCTGGACCAGCAAAGTTTTGATCACAATGTTTTCGTGCCATAGAGCTCTTTCTCTAACAGGTGAAATTTCTGTCCCTGCTGCAGAACTTGAAACCTAGCCTCCATAACCACAGAACACAAGCTACAGCAATGCTTAACATAAAGCAACTGAAAAGAGACTTTTTAAGATATGAGTGGTATCAAAATAACAAACCACCAGTTGTGATGTACTTTTGTCGAGCGCAGGTTCTTTTTCAGCCAGAAACACCTCCTAAATTGTTTCCCTCTACCACATCAATTAAAACACATTTTCTGATTTTGTGTTAACTCTGGCTCATTATTAGGGTTCTGGTTATTTAAAATGGAACATAAAACATAAAAACCAGCACGTATGTACTTTGACATTTTGGATAAAAAATGCTTTTTATCTTTTGTTAAGAGCTGGATGAGAAAATTGATACCACACTCTGTATGCTTAAGCATCATCCAGGACTTTGTTAGCCACTAATCTAGCTAACGCCAAGGGTACTAGCACTCTTAAACTCACAAACGGTTGTGAGTCAGAAGGTTGTATCTTGTTTATTTGACAACAAAACAAACATCAATTTGTAGTTTTGCTGTGGGATATTTACCTAAATATTTTTATTTTTGCTTGAAGCAGCACATTTGGATTGGCTAGCTGGCTAGCTGTTTCCACGTTTCCAGTCTTCAGCTCAGCTATGCTAACTGTCTCCTGGCTTTAGCTCAACATTAAACAGACTTGCACAAAAAAATTGCACGTGTATATTCCTTTAAACTAGATTCATGTAAGGGACTGAGACCAGATATTCCTTCTATGACAAAGAAACATCAGTGTCCACTTTACCCAATCTGAACAGGTGTGCTTTCACGCAGTGTTCATTTTCACTTTCATTTTATTAAATTATCCAATACAAATGAAGTATAATGAGTTTAACATCGATCTTTTTCTACCCAAAAAATAAAATTGTGGTAACCTCCAGTTGTTTGTGTCTGCTGCTTTATGCAGTGGCACAACACGTTTCCAGGCAATCAGTAATTGGGTGGCTTACTGAAATGTGCCTCAGCACATAATGAGTGCGACAAAATGATGTAAAAATAGTCCTGGATTAGGGAGGAATCTGGATCCCACTGACTGCACAGATGAACGAAAATGATTTTTTTTAGAGGAGGGATATTTTTTTAAGGGTCTGGCTTGGAATCTAAAAAAAAGAAAAAGAAAAGAAATCAGGTTCTCGTTGCGACAAAAACTTACCGCACGAGTCCACTTCCCTTGACCTGTTTCTATCGTCATTATCAGAGGACTGAACCCCACATTCGAAATTCATCTGAGAAAACATGCCGCTCCCTGGACATCTGTCCGTCACAATCAAGGACCACGTTTCCCAAAATGCTTTCAACCGACACAGCTTTTTTTTCTTCATATGTGGACCTGAAAATGGGTACTTCTAGTTATTTTAAGAATCAACTCCAGAGGAAAAAGAACTAGTGTATTGGGTCATCAACAGAAGAAAAGACCTACTTTAGGTTAGAAATGCTACAGGGAACACTCAGATCTGTGTCATGTACTGCAACTCTAATTTAGGCCGGCACGGAGCAGAGAAGGATCACCCTGCTCCGCCTCTCTATCTGATCACAATGTTCTGGTCCACAACTGAGACAAGACTGAGGAAGATGATAACAGTTTCAATGCTGGAAATGCTGGGCAAACTCAACTATTAAGACTTTTCTACCCACTGCAGGCTGCAGGAATGTGATAGGAATGTGTTGTCGTCCTGCTAGAGAGCCCAAAGATGTTCTGACATTATCTCCCAAACAATTTACACATTCATTTTGAAGTTTAAAGGAGCATCTTGGGAAACAAACATCAAAAACACAGGGCCGTGGTAGCTGACAACTCCAAGAAAACACTGAGTCATGACAGCAGCAGCACACAAGGATAAGTCTAAACGTTTCGATGCTTTGTAATCTTTAACTCATTTGTAGTTCAAATCTGACACAGAAAGAAGACAAATACCTGCAACTTTATGAGCTTGAACATAACAGATCATCTTTCTTCTTCATCTAGAAAGCAGAAATGCCTCAAAAGTACACACTACATGTTCAAAAAAGTCCTCTCCTTTAGCCTACAGTGATCTGTAGAAAACAATGTCAGTGTACAAAGCAGTAAGAAGTGACAAGTGTGAGGCGTCTGTACCCGCACACAAGGCAGAGTGTCTGTTTTCATGTAGGAGCTCAAAAGGCACAGCTCTCAGCCAGAAGATGCGGGTGTGATTAAAAAAATGCAAAGGAAGTGGGTGTGTGTTGCAGATGGAGCAGCTGTAGGCGAGAGACGTCCAGCAGCAGGACAAGGCACAAAAGCATGAATGTGCATGTTTATGTGTGTGTGTGTGTGTATGTCTGAGAGAGAGAAAAAACAAACAATATGTCCAGTGTCAGCCATACTGATCTTTACAATGAGCCCAGCTCAAAACTACAGCGTCCCATAAAACATATTAAGTGCAAAGAAGGGTAAAAACATTGAGTGCAGATAAAGTACAACAGTGATACATGAGAGTCATATGTGGTTACACTATATCATCCAAAGATAACACAATAATGCACCAACTGAACTGGTATCAGTACAGGAGGCACAGTCCTTCACACGGCCTGCTGGGGGCAGTGTGACATCCCGACCCTCCTGACTTTGTGCTGAGTGTGTCTAACTCAAAGCCTTCTCAGCACAGCAATGATCAAACTACAAGTAAACAATAAAACATTTTAACTATGAGCTTCATAATGGTTAAACCAATTAACTTTTGTCAGCGGACTGAGCTTTCACACATACACACGCAGGTGTTAATTCATTTATAAACACTGTGCTGGAGCAGTATGCACTCACGGTCCCTACACAGTTTCTTTTCACAAATACTTGTACATACAACTTTTTTCTTATTTTGAAGGTGGCAGATTTGTTTATAGTTTTGCTCACTCTATAGAGTCACTAAAACAAAAAACCTAAATCCTTACTCATAATTAGGTGGAGTGTTTGCTTGTTTTACCAGGTCACTGTCAACTGTGATCAAACACACAGAGACCTGGATGAATCATATAAGCTGTTTTTATGTTCCAAATAATTAAATTATAGCTTAGTTTTTCCAAACGTAAAGCTATGATATGTAAGTAGGGTTCAAAGGTTCAAAAAATGGCATAACCAATGCTATATATATTGTTTAGTTGTGTGCTAACAATATTCCAAATGTTTCTATCAATTGTCAATCTCGGAGAAAAGATGAAATTTAATTGGTTTCTTGTAGATGATGATGATGTTCTGAGGCTTGTGCAACCCACCTACCCTTCTCTTCTTGCTATTAGGCTTGCCATGCGATAGTCGGTGTTCCAGGTGTTACACAGTAAGGCCTGCACAGACTATGTTACTTGCCCACTGTCCCAAATGTCATTTTGCCTTTTAAAAAATCAATAGCATCAGACAGACAGATGATACAATTACATCCTGCTGCAGGCCTCTCAATCACTGATCTGTGCAGCAGCAGCGAGGCCAGCAGCCGAGTTGTTGGAGACACACTGACTTTTCACTTAGGTTTAGTATGATGAGAGCAAGGAGAGTTGACCAGCAGGACGACGGCAGAGGATTACATGTCAAAGCGAAATGCAGAAGGCACCTACTTCAAAATATTTCAGATGTTCAAAGGGAACATGAAAATTTTAATAAGGAGAAGGTGTTTGTTAGATCACCTGTCTCACCTGCAGCTCTTCATCTAACAGCTCCTTCCTGTT
>JAQLOL010000023.1:1499840-1524334 GCA_029783665.1 Naso thynnoides
AAATGAAAGTGGACTTAAAAATTTAAAAGTTTAAAATTTAAAATCACACATTCTCAAACAATGTAATACAGTAACAATAAAAAACAATAAAAACAAAATAATAAAACAGCATTAAGAGAAAGCCAGTCGATAAAAGTGGGTCTTAAGAAGAGATTTAAAAGAAGCCATTGATGTATATTACTATTTAGTATTTAGTTAGCATTTACTTGCTAATGTGCTCCTAAAGGTTTTTTTTTCAAGGCTAAAGATTATTATGTAATTCCTAATTTTGTTGTCCCAAATAGTGGTAAAATTTATCATGGTTGCTTTTCCCATGTCAATGCAACAAAAACCGCATTTAACATTCAGGAAATATACACAGAAGAACTTATTAATGTAATAATAAAACACAAAACAAAATCTAGAAGTGCCTGGGCAGACATAAAATGAAGCACCTCAATGAAAATTTAGATAATCTCTATTTTTTATAAAATCATACAGTGCCTATATTGGCTGCATTGGTGGCTAAAGGTTTAATTGATGCTGGGATAAATTAATTTTTAAATTTATTAAGTTTGCTACAGGAGACTCTGAACCTCCTGGAGGCAACAGCTGATACATAGCATGTAGAACATGGGATGGGTCAGCTGATATTCTGCTGGCTCGCCTTAGGGTGGCCTGTTCATAAGTACATAGACTGCAGGGGCATTGCTGTTGTATCCCTTTATTCTTCAACGCAGTCTACATCAGACAGACCGGTTTACTTTGGACTTGCTGCGCGAATACGTTACAAAACCAAGCTGTGACGTCGTATCTGATGAAGGTCTCTATAACTGCCTGACAAAAAACTTGTGTAGATTTTTGATCAGCACCATGAACTCCAAGCGGATAATACGATTGGAAGCCCATCAGCTAATCAATAGTCTGACACTAGATAGCAGTTACTAAGAAATTAAGACTTTATGCGCAAACTAAATTGAGTACTCAAAAATAGCTGCAGCAATCAAATCCCGGAGGCCGATCTCCAAGCCTCTAATCAAGCATCTCTCTATGTATTTTAGCTCTCCATATAAAAGCTAGGAGTGAGACATTGCTTCCTTTAATTTAAAAAAAATGGCGGTTGAGTGTTTATAGTCTTAAATTTAAAAATCTTTTACTAAACTAACACATTTTTCTACAAAATAGAATCCTTTAAAAGTTTATTTCAATTACCGGTTGAATCTTTCCTCTCCTGAGGCAGGAATGCACAATAACACATTAGGTAGAGTGGAGAGCTCACACTCCACTCATGGATAGAAGTAATGATTATTGTTTTTCTTTCCTCATAACATTGGCTGATTTGATTTGAATCAAATGAAATGATGCATAAGAAAGAAGAAAAGAACGTGGAAAACAGATACGGTTATTTCAACACTTGATTAGTTTCTTAATATAAACTACTTCAGACTGAAGAATTTCCCTCAGAGCAGAGAAAAACAAGCACTTACACAGATATTTCTCATGGTGCAACAGTGATGTGCCCCCAAGAAACATCTACATCTATATGCATCTTTATAAAAGTAACATTTCCATCATAATCCAATCAGTTTTTAAAACTTAAAAAAAAATTAAACTTGAGATATATTAAGAAGTTACAGAATTGAATACTTTTCTAAGACTTTTTAGGGACCAACTGTGCTTGTCTTCCTGAAACAGTCCTTTGTAGATTTCTCTTGATGTTTTTACACAAATGCTGTTTTTCCGGCAATGCTGTGGATTTGTTCAAGATGGTTTAAAGATAATCCAAGTTTTACCACTAAAATGCCAAACTGAAAACCATGTTATCACATTTGTCTTAGTAGTGCGTGCAAAGTTGGTCAAATCCATGGGCCAAACCCACTAACAAGTCTAAAATCTTTGGAGTGACATTATACAGTAATTGCAAGGGTTTGTTTGTTTGTTTTTTTAAGGAGAATAAAACGGTGAAATCCGGCTGGGATTTAGGAATTGTGTGCAGTATACTTGCACACGAAGCAACATGTAAGTACAAGACAACTCCATGCTTTTGACTGTGATGTACAGTTTGATACAGAATAATAGACAGGCACGTTCTATATTCTTTCTTAATTCATTTCTCTCTCTGTATCCCCTACCTTCTCTATGCTTTTTGTTCATTTGCAAATATGTTTCATCTCTTACTTCCCCTCTTTTTTAATGTCACCACTCCCATTTTCTAAGCATCCATGTTTCCCCTTTCTTTGCTTTGTCAGATTTGATAACCTTCATTTTTTCCCTACACAGTCCCTCTATCTATGGCTTTTATGTCTCTCCTTTATTTCTCCTTCCCTCTCTCTCCCAGTTCATCACCTCACTGTTGCAGTGTGACCTAATGACTTGGCAGCTGTTGGCCTGTGTTTGCAGTTTTCTGCCATTTTAGAGCTGGACTGAGGCTACAGCTACGAATAGGACTTTCAACCAGCTGCTGAAGGACACCAAACGACACTAGAGATTACACAGAAAACACACACAAACTTATTTACTCATAAATTTAAGTGGACACACACACACACACACACACACACACACACACAATGCAAGGATTTTTAATTAACTGCATCCTGTCTCTCTTTGGTTCTCCTCAGACTTATTTCACTTTTTCAGACATCACTCAACCAACCATGTAATGTTTCACCATGACATACGTCTGGCAGGGACACATGAGGAGCATGTACTTGTTATAAGAGGGGATTGCTTGGCTTAATGACAAGCAAGGATGAGGAAGATGAACGGAGATCTGTGATCATGATGTATTACTCCCCAAATGATGACTTCCTAATAAACATGTATCTGCCCTGTCACTGACTGCCCCCCTCTCTGCCAGACACACAAATCAAAAGTGTGCAGTGGTGCCACAAAAACAACAGGTAAAAGAAACAGACTGAAATGTCAAAAATTATGTTTTTGTTAAAGTTCTGAGGTTATGGCAGCACCCGCTAGCATAACACAACAAGCTAACAGTGATAACAGGGCTCTCTCTCTCTCGCATTTGACTGGCTGATATATTTGACTGACTTCACATGCTCTCATGCCACACCTCCAAATTTATCCAGCACCCCTTGCCCTACCTTACTCACATTACCCCATATTGCTATGGGTACCGGATCAGCATCTGGGGGGTGGGGGGTAGGGGGTGAGCTGCCTTGGCAGAGGTCTGCGCTCTCTGAGTGCTTTTCTAGTTAAGAAATTTTTTTTAGACGATTCATTGAAAAAAACAACCACACATTGACTTAATTTATTTCACATGTTGGTATACCTGCTTATTGATTTTCTCTCTTGGAGCCAGAAGTGTAAGTGAAGGAAGATCTACACCATCCTCATGCTAGTATGTTAAAAATGCAGCTGGAACAAGAAGCCAATTAGCTTAGCTTGGCATATAGACAGGAAGCAGGCGAAATAGCTAGCCTAGCTCTGTCTTAAGTGTAAACTTTGTGTATATACATGTAATATCTTGTGTGTCTAATCTGTGAAAAAAAAGTGTAAAAAAGAACAAGGCTAGCTGTTTCCCCCTTTTTCCAGTTTTTATGCTAAGCTAAGCTAAGTGGCTGCTAGCTGCTTTGTATTTACTGTACAGACATGAGAGTGGTATGAACTTTTTCATCTAACTCTAAGGAAAAGGTGCATGTTCTTCTTGCTATAACCTTAAGACGAGTAAATTCTGAACTTGAGCTTGAAACGTTTATCATCCAAACTGAAATCTTCTACATGAGACTCATTTATACTACTTTAATATTCACATTGCTCGTCACCAAAGTTAATGAACATTATTTGTATCATAATAACTCTTGCAAAAAAAGTTAAATCAAATTGTTACTTACCACCCACCAGTAGTAGACATCAGAGGGCAGCTGGACGTTGTCTCTGGTCCAAACAGGTGAGATATCTGGGTCGTAGTTCTCATCGAACCAGTCAGAAACGCCGGGGTCACCGACACAGCGAGGGCAGGCACATGTCTTCTGCTGTGAGGTGTCAGGTGGTGACAGCTTGTGAGCACCCACATAGCTGGGCACTAGTTTCACTCGCCTCGACTCCTCCCACCCAGGTGGCTCCAGGTAGTTGAAGCCGACACCCCCACGGAGCGAGACCGAGAAGAAGAGCGAGGTGAGAAAGACGAGAGCCAGCGAGCCGAGGAGAACCCAGACTCTGCGGGAACATCTCAGCCTTCCTCCTTTCTCGGTCCCGCCTCCTCCTCCTCCTCCTCCTCCTCCTCCAGTACTACCTCCACTTCCCGGCATCCCAGCCATCCCTCCGCTCAGCCAGGGCCTTAGCTCGGACAGCCTGGAAGCTCCCCTGGATGAACCCCCACCCCAGGACCCCCAGCCCCACCTCCTGTCCCGGTGCAGGGTGGAGGACGGGATGCGGCCCCCCCATGGCCATGCCCCCACCCCTAGGCCTGCCACTGTCCCAAGTCCACCACTACCACTTCCTCCTCCGCCGCTGCTGCCTCAACGCAACAACTACTACGGCCTGATCAGTGGGACTGAGATGACCCCGAGTAGTGCAAGATCACCCACAATATCAGACTAGTAAACATACACACACACACACACTGATGGGACACAATGTGTCAGATACAATTTGTCTCACAGTCAAGCTGTGCACTCCGCGATGCTCCTACGCTTTTTCTCCGTCTCCCGCTGGATTCTCTTTCCTTCACAGCTTCATGTACTCGTCTCACACACAGAAATCTCCTGACACAAACACACACACACACACACTGGAGTCACAGCTGAATTACAGCTATAACCCGACTGCTTTCAATGAGAGGTGCTCTCTCCTTCAGCTTCAATCAGTCTCCTCTTTTTCCACCTTTCTATCCTGTTTCAATCCCCTCCTTTTTTACTTTCTAACTTTCCCTTCTCTGACTTGCACTGTCTTTACATGCACCTCTCTCTTTTCCCTCTCTCTTTTAACTGCAGTGTCCATCTTTAGTGAAATCAAGCGAACGGCATGGATGGATGCAGCAAGTCCTCGGTTTCTCTGCCATCTGTGTGAATGCTGAGCTCGACTCGAGCGCTGTGCTTTCTCTTTTCTGTCTTTCTCCTTGCACTGAAGCGATGTACCCGAGGAAAGCTGGCAGACTAGTTGAGAGCAGCGGAGAGAGGGAGGAGGAGCGGTAGAAAGGAGGAGTTTTGGCATGGAGCATGTTCCATCACGTCTCTAGCCATCCTAGACCCAAAAAAAATTCCCCATTTGGCTTCTTTCTATAATCCCTCTCTGCTCGGTCCTCTGTTATCGGCTCAGTATTTTATCTTCTGTGTTTTTTACTCCCCTTTTGGTTTTCTCTCCAGATTTATCTCTTCCAGCCACTCTCCATCTTAAGATCTCTCTTTGCCTCTTTCACCCCTTGAAGTCCATTGTCCGTGTCTGCCTGTTTCACTGAGGCTCTGAGAGCTGCTCAGTGAAAAGCAGTTGTGTCTTTTTTAATGTGCTCCTCTGTTGGCGTCCCTCTCCACAATTTCCTCAGTCATGAAGTTTGAAAAGTGGGGAGAGAAAGTTTCAATTCTTTGTGGTGAATGATGAAATCTTAATGAGACAAAAAAATTCAACACACCCAGAGAGAAGCAGAAAATTTCGGGACGCTGCTCTGATGAGAGCACAGCATTTGCTGCGATCACCTTCTAGATGTCGACTCTGCAGTTGAGGGATTCTGCCAAGTTTGTCTGATATAGTTCCCCCAAGTCATAAAAAAGTCAAACATGTCAAGAAGTCCTTTCCCTTCTCCACTCTGTACCCATAGAGAAGACAAAATGAAAAACAACACAATTAAACAAAGATCAAATTAAAAACTTTTTTGGGGGAAGGTAATTAAAGCACTGTCAGTGAATTTTCTGATGTCCTTCTGACAGAAAGACTTTCATCACAACGGCCCATCAGGGGATGAGGCTGCACCAAGGAAAGGCAAATTTGGTGGATGGAGTGTTGCACAGAGGGTGCGATGGAAAAAAAAGACAAAACCAATCAGCCCCAAATCTCATCTTCTCTCCAGCTGGCTTTGAGAGGACAACGGGAGGAAGGGTGGGGGCAGAGTCTGTCCTGCAGTCCTGTGTGAGTGTGTGTGTGCACGTCTCCTATGATTTAATGTGTGTGTGTGTGTGGTGTTAAGCTAGGATTGCACACCGTCTGCCAGCTGCACTAATTTAATTGTGTTCTACAGCTGCGCTGCTGTGCGTGTGTGGGTTTGTGTGCGCCCTATTGGCTGGCGGTGCGCGTTTCATGGAGCTTGAGGTGACTGGTGCTTAGCTCTAATCTGCCAAGCTGTAATCCAAGGGTGAGACCCTAGCAGCGCCCACTTTATGCCAGCTGTCCGCCCTGCCCATGTTCACTTAATGCTCTACAAACACCTGCTTCACTCACCTGCACCCACACACACTGATCCACGTTACACTGCTGTCTTTCTGCTGTATAACTAGCTGTGATGTGTGTGCATTTCATGTGGAACCTGGACCCGAAGGGAACCAACCACTGCTCCCAGTTTATTATTACATGATCAGACGTGTGTGTGTTTGTGTCTAGCGTGAAGTCCAGCTTCCTGTTCCTGAGGAAAACCTGTGGAGACAGAAAGAGATACAAGAAATAATGTTAATGGCTGGCCATCAGCCTCATTGACCATATAGACATGTTTAATCCTCATTTCCTTTTCCACTGTCATCCTCTTCTCATTTCCTGCTGTCTCCTCTCAGTCAACCAGGCTCACCTCAGACTATTTCTTTTTTTATTTGTCTCCAGTAGCCGTTTTTCCCCCTTCAGCTGTTTCATTTGCATCAGTTCCTTTTCATTCTTCTTCTCATCCCCCTTGCTCAGTATATTCCAGGCTGTCTGTCAAAAGGGACAAGGGCAAGCGTGGAACAAACTCCTGCCCCATCCTGTTTGTCTGTCTGTTGATTGGTGCTGAATAAATTTCAAAATGTCACTATGCTGAATTGGAAATGCTGAAGCAGACTGACAGGATACAGATTGAAATAGTCAGGGCAGAATACGAAGCAGAGAGAGAGAGAGACCTCCTGTACAAACTCCCAGAGCTGATGGCTGCTCTGCTTTCAGGGGTTGGATGACATGTTCATGCATCTGTAGGTTGTGACTGAGAAAGATGTAAAAAAAACCCAAACAGCTTATTTGAAGTTTATCTAATTCTAACTCGCCATCTCAATCAAACACTATTTTCTCAAATAGAGTAATGTCCTCTACCTATGAAGATTTGATATCTGACTACATGAGGACAGTCTACCCCTCTGTCTTGCTACCAACCTAACAAAACACCCACCCGGCTGCGATTATTTTCCACTACTCTATTTTTGATGCATCGCCATGGCAGCCACCAAGTAATGCAGGGTTGTTACGGCAACAAAAACAAAAGAGTCCCCCAACCTTGTCCCATGAAATCAATACCAGAAAATAAGGACAGACCTAGCTCTCTTCCAGTCGACCTATTTTCTACATTTGCTGCATAACTCATGCGTTCCATTACCGTGAGTTACACACATTCACACCTGGAGCCGCAGCTCAGTCTGTCCTGGTGGCTTTTCAGCAATGTACTCTTGTCACTCCGTGTAAAAGTGCGGTGACAAACGACAGACAGATGCACATAAACACACATACAAATATACACCCGACAGCTGACAGAGCTGTTGGCTTTACCACAGCTGAGTCCCAACAAGCTGCACATTTACAATATATGAACTGTAGCTGGTTGGTTTTTCCTCCAGTGCACCTGAAGGAAAAATTTTCATTTTTTAAAACTGTGTATCCTGCCTATTAATCAATGACGGCGTGAGAATATGGATACAATTCATTTGAGCGTGAAACTCAGCTCTGCTCTGTTGACTTTAATAAGAAATGCTCCCAATGCAACGGAGAAGATTCTTTATTAAATTCATTATTCAGTTTGGAGAAAGTGAAGGACAAATGTTAATAATTGCTCTTTATCTCGAAATAATTTTTTTCGGGGGCTTTTGTGCCTTTTTATTGATAGGACAGCTTAAGGATTGGTCCGGAAATAGGTGAGGAGAGAGAGGATGACATGCAGCAAGGGACTACAGGGTGGAATCGAACCAGCGGTTGCTGCAGTGAGGGCACAGCCTCTGTATATGGAGCGTCCATTCTACTGACTAAGCAACCGAGGCGCTCCCAAATAATTGTTCTAATAGTAGCTGTGAGTGGAAACAGCTGTCAGTTTTCTCCACTGTATTTTCACTACAGTCCGTAATGTCCTCTAGATTCCACATGGCTGTCAATAAAATCTTCCTTCAGATGATTTATCGCATCAGGTTTTTAAGGGGATGGAAGAAAACAGATAATCTACTGCAATGTTGTTAGTAGAGTTGTACACATTCTGCAGCTCAAACATAATATTTGTTTTTTTTAATCAGTCTGGAGACATCACCTGTCTCGGTGTGTATATATACAGCGGAGGAAGTTTTCAGTATGTGAACTGACCTCCAGCGTTTTGTATTCTGTCCACTTTGTGTCCACTGCACTGCTGTCTGAATAGTAACATTCCTCTTGCATTGATTTCAGAACAACTTAGGAGTTCACCACCTTATACCACCAATTATCTCCCTCACCTTTCCCCGCCTTCGCTTTCTCCATTTTCTACTTCAGGCGTACCTACTGTCCTTTCATAATCCTGAGAGTCTGAGGCCATCACATTTTCACAGCTAGCAATTATCACTCCATACCTTCTGCCATTCATCTTTTTGGTAATAACAGCTCCTAACAGGTACAGAATTATTGCAATCTTTTCTCTCATTCGGCCTCCTGTTGAGTGATCTTGTAAATGACTCTCTCAGCTACTTCCTGTCTTTGTTCTGTAGGAGAGGGTGTCTAAAAACAGAATTAAACAGAGACTAACTCAAGCAGAAGTCCACCCTCATACAAGCAGCTTTCAGGCACTGGTTCATCCAAATCTCAGGCCAAGAGCCACACACTGTACGTGGCAGACGGATCTTGCACATCTCGGTGCAGAACAGTGAGCACAGGCATTAATATTATTGTCACTGAAAACCTGACCTGGGAAACTGAACAGTTCCGCTCCAGCTGTGCGTTCTGTGAAAATATAAGTGTGAAGGAGGAATGGTGCAACTGTCGTTTTTATCTTTCGGCGCGATAAAAAAAACTCAAAATAATTTAATTGTGGAGAATTTTCATCAGACATATAATCGTCATAATCTTGAATTTAAGGTTCTGCTACGAAAAACCGAATGTAATCCTGAACACTACAATGCAATTTGGAACTTACGAACATAGTAGACTTACTAACACAGTATTTTTTTATTTATCCTTCATTTATACAGGGATATTTTATAAATTATCATTACCTTATTTAGTTAATGCATTTTTCTTTTATTAGGATTTGTCCCCCAATGAATGATGATTTTGTAAAGGTTGCAAGGTAGAGTGATTACAGTATGTTCTATTCACATTCTCTCTTTTAAAACAAATTTCTCAATGTTTTTTTAAGAGGCTATATTTACTTAGATTATTTCACTTTTTTTTTTTTTTTTTTTTTACATTTATCTAAGTTGAACACTGATTTTTGACAATTTACACATTGTGTACTTTAACCAACTCCTCCTAGGGATTGTATCAGATTCACATGAAAATTGCTGTGAGTACTCTTGACCCCTTTGGGATCAAAGGTTATTAAAATCCTTCATTTTGGAGTCACGATGTGGGCGTGGCGGGGCCACCATTTTGAGCGTTTCTCCATGAAAAACGAAATGCTTCTAATTTCAGTGTCCATTGTGCAATATGTGTCAAACTTTATATGTATGATAAGAGTCTCGCCCTGAATCCATTCACATGCTCATATTCAGCCATACTCATAGCACCCCCTTCTGGCGACAGGAAATTACCAAAATTTGACACGTGTCACACTTTAACAAACTCCTAAAAATTTGATCTGAATGTCACAAAAAAAGATGTAGACACTCTTTCGACCTTTGACATAAAAAGTTATCAAAATCTTTTGTTTTGGAGTCACAGCATGGACGTGATGGGGCCGCCATTTTGAGCATCACGCCATCAACAATGAAATCTGCATAACTTCAGTGTACATCGTTCTATTTTCACCAAACTTGAAATATCTCACAAGGGTGCCGGCCTGAACACGTGTACAACAATGTTTACTCACGCTCCTAGCGCCACCTTTTGGCAACAGGAAATGACATGTTTTATTCTATGATTTACAGCTCTTTAGAGGTTTGACTGATTCTACTTAATTTCGATGTGAATAATGTTTACACCTTAATGATGCTGAATAATTAACCATGGGAGGTTTCATCCAACATCAGCACCACGATGATGGTGGTATTCGCCATGGACAGGAAGTTGTTGTAACTTCACTTTACGTTGTACAATCTGTCTGAAATTTGAAATGTATGCTTAGAATTCCCATCTGAAGAGACTGACATGCCAATTACAGCTCACGCACATTGCACCCCCCCCCACTGGGGACATGAAGTAAGCCTGTTATTAAAGTATCATTTTCACAAACCTGTCGTGTTGTAGGCATCGCTCATTGCCTCTATGTGCATTTTGCCTGACTGCAGCTCTCCCTGACGGATACTGGGTTGCGAGGGCCCGTTCAAAGCTCCTTGCAGCTTTAATATTTAAAATATTTTTTAAATTACTGCAAGTATATTATGTGTTACAATTATTTTGGCCACATTTATTGTGACATGAAATTTCCTAATCGTCCCTAGCATGAAGACAGTTTTTTTATTCCTAATGTTGCTTCTCCAAACTGTGAACACATCAATGTAGCATAGGGTCTAGACCACTTCACACAAGGGTGAGTCGGACAAGATTCAGTATTTTTCTTAGTGAAGTAGAGTAAGTGTTATAAATCGCTGTGCTGTGTGCAGTATTTTGCATGTCCTGGGTTGCATTTCATGTCTCAGTGGTACACAAAGCAACACACCCTCACCAGTGCCTCAAGGTGTTGTTTTAATCGCTTAACATTAGACTAGCACTGACATGACCGAAGTCTCTGGTTCCTGCTCTTAACTGTTGCAGATGCTCAGAGAACAGCTAAGCAATTAGCTGCTTTAGCCAGCCTGCATATCTGGGTGCATTTATACACTACTGCATCTGTGTGACTTCCCTTCCAGGTTAATTTCCATATTTCATTACTTCAATTACTCGCCGTAACTGTTGCTGTCACTCAGCGGGTTCGTGCCAGCCTGCCATTAACCTGCCAGCATGAGTCAAATCCTCTCAGTCAACTTGCCTCTGATTTTCTCCATCTCTTGTCTCCTTTTCTGTCTTTATCACAGTTTAAAATACGGTGTCAGCAAAATTCTGAAGCAGAAACATCTGTTATTAGCAGCTGTTAATGTGGAGCCAACCATTTTCAATTACTCCTCCCCAACACCCTCTCATAATCTACTCCCCCACTACCCACTTTTTCCTCTGTCTCCTACAGTTATCATTTGTTTCTCATTATTTTCTAGTCCAATCATTCATCCATTATGACAATGAATGATTAATGCAGATTATAGGTGTGTAGCGACACATAGAATGTCACACATCCTCCACTACGAACACTTGTATATCTATCTGCTTCCTTCCTTTTCGCTGTCCATTCTCGCACTGGAAGCATTTTTCAATAGCAATTAATCTCTTTGATTTTTCTTACATGTTCAAACAAGGTAGACCTTTTTTTAATCAATTTTCTTTCTTTGTGTTCCTCCATATGTCTCTTTGTCCTATTTCTATGTCATCATTCCCTTCCATCATCTCACATCTTTTCTATTTCAGCCACTGCAGCAGATGACATTAGTCCGAAACAATAAAACACAGCCGTTTTGTATGTGATACAGAGGCACAATTTACCTCTGACTCCCTCCTCACCCATCCTCCTCCTGTTTTGTTTCTCTTTACTGCCCTGTCCCTCGCTCCTGCGTTGAATTATAGATATATTTTTAAATGGAGGAGTTAGTATGATGTAATCTATATTTTTTTCTTATGCAATTCTCACTATGCCAGCGAAGCCTGCAAAGTCGTAAGTTCAGATTACATCCACACTATTACTTTTTTATTTTAAAATGCATAAGTTTTGCTATGTTCGCCCTCCCCTGTTAGGGTTTAGAACCCCTAAAACACACTTTTGGAAACCTGCTGACCCTGACAGTCTGACAGGCAGAAACTGATACTTTTTGAAACTATGGCTCAGACACCCACGTTTGTTTTTGATTCAGACTTATCAGTCACAACATGCCCTTCCCTGATTCGTCACACCCACATCATGCTATCTTTTATCAGAAGACAAAAACAGCATTTAATAGGAGCTAATATCGACAATGAAATACAGGCGTGGTTGACCTTTCCGTTCTCTTCCACAGTAGACTTTTCTTCAAAAAACCAATCAACCCTTTGCGCGTGCCAACAAAATGTGAAAGGTCATCTTTTATGTTTTCTTGGCATGTTAATAAAGATGGAGATTATTTCTGAAATGCTGCTAAAAGACCCTTATCTGGAGAGAGATTGTTTTATTTTTTAGGTAAAATCGTGGTGTAGGGTTAGGGTTAAGGTTATGCAAGGCCCTTCCATACTTTCCACCTTGCACGTGTGGCGGCAAACTCGTTCTGTCATGCAGACTTGAATGCAGTTTCATTCATTCTGAAAACGACAGTCCATGACAGCCTGGCGTTACATGATATGTAGTGTGCAGATTGCAGCAGAATAAACAAAAGATAACAGAAGACATTTAGTGGCTACACTTTTATCTTTTTCCAGTCAGACAAAAGGAGAAAAAAATAAAGGTTCCGCAGACACGAATAAGAGCACATTCTTACCTGAATGGAGGAAATTATCTATTTTTGTGGAACAAAATGAGAGATCTTTTCCCTTGGAATAAGTGGTTTCTGCACAAAAACAAGTCAAGTCAAATCACTGCTCTTTTCACACATGTGAAAGTTGCTTTCAGAGGCTGCAACAGAGTACAAGCCTGACATAAAAAAGGATTGTTGACAAGGAAGGCTGACAGGCGTCACACCGAGTGAATCTAGGTAGAAAATAAAATTAAACAAAAAGTCAATCATGCTGTTCTATCAACTGGACCGGAGGATGGGCGCTTTCCACACAGGCAATCTGTGCGGTCACAAATATTGGGCTGCACGCAGACATCTATGGAGGGATCTGTGTGGACCCTCGTGAACATGGGAGGATGGCGATTTTTACATCAAGCCTACCAAAGCGGACCCCTGCGGACACGCGGATGCAGAAAGTATGAATAGGGTCAAAAAAACATGTTTTTTTGTGGTGGTGTGGGATTGTTCACTGATTTTCAGATGTAAACTAAGTCTTTCTACTCCCTCATCACAGTTCTGCTTGGTCTGGCTACTGGAGCATGATTCACGGTTGCATTCCAAGCCTCCAAAAATTGACTCTTGACTTTCAAGTTTCTGCCACAGGGTCACACTGCTGTGGCGTATTCAGATCACCAAAATTAAAATAAATGTAAGAATTTGAATTTGTGGTCCAATGCCTGATATGGTCTGAATGGGCCCTTAGTCAACCTCCACCTTCTTTCACTGAAGTGCAGAGCTGTACGTAGAGTTATTTTTCCACATTTTAAGTCTCTGTTGAGGTTTTCCATTGAGGCTGTTGAGTCATATTTAATTACGTCATCACCCCCATAACACCCAACCAGATGAGGTGAATTTTTGCCCGTGTTGCACAAGTTTGACCTCTGGATCACTTGAAGGTTATAATGAAGATAAATCCTCTTTTCAGCCCTAAAAGTTTCCAGAACAAGGCACAATATGACTCCAGGTGTTTATTGCTCCAGAAGCTCCAGTCGACCCCTGACTCTCTTGCAGGAGTAATTATCATCAGCAGCTGTCGATATAACGACATTTCAAGTGGGAGGTGTTTAGCTGATGAACCTCTGGAGCTTTGCTCAATTACAATTACTGCATGTACCACCAAAAATTTGTCAGTGTCTCTTGTTTGAGAGTGACTACATCTGAGTCTTGAGAAAAAGAGTCTTGAGCAAAAGACCTTTCTGGATTTGTTAAAAAACAAACAAACAAACAAATTAAAAAAAACACCCTCAGCAACTACCTGGATCTTATGTCTCTGCTTCGATGTAACTGAGACAAACAACCCTGCGACTTCCATTGCTCTTGTCATCTAATAAAGAGAAAGTCATGAGTGACAGTCACTGAGCGACAAAGTGAAGAGAGAAAATGAAAACATGAACTAAAATAAAGGAAAATGAGAAAGTAATCCCTGACACAGCCAAAGAGCAGCTAATTTGAAAAGAAGATAATGGGGCATTTATCACTGAATTCATGCGACTCCATTTTTATTAACTGCAAGCAAGAAGCCTCACTCTGCAACTGGGCTGTAGCCATGGAAACCCACTATCTGTATCATATGGAGAGAGATTATTCTTTCATTCCTGTCTTAATTGTATCATACAGACACTGTGATTACACAAATTACAGTAAAACTTCCTTTAAATGTACATTCTTTAGTGTGTTTACTAACTCTGATAATGTAAAGCATCTGAAATCTACTCTATTAGTTTCTAGGGAATGATTAATCCTATCTGCCGAGAGGAGACTGTAGCAGATCACTTTCCTAATGATAGAGGCTATATCTGAAAAAAAAAAGGCTTTAAAGCTCAGGTGTAAATATACCATGATACTAAGGAAACAATGAGCAATGTTTTAGAATTAAGGAAAACCTCAGTGTTGTTTTTTAATGAACTGTATGATGGGAGATGTAGAGAGACGACAGAATCTGGTTCCTGTAGGAACAGTCTGATGCATGCACAGCAACAAGACTCAGGATCCAACACAACAAACCGCTGTGCTTCAGCTTCAGCTAAGTTTTGCTTGGGGGAATGTCGCCTACTGCAAATGCAGGTAAATAAAGTTGAGCAACTTAAAAGGTATCTTTGTTTCAGGAAACAGTGCCGCTACCACCATTAGGAGAGATGAGTTACCTTCCAGTCGACTACATTACATGTGTACCATACTAATCATAGTTGATTAACAAAAGGTGTTGCTAATGTTCACCATATGTGAGACACTAAATGAAAAGAGTCTTAATCTATGATACTTTAACTTTAGGTTCAGCAAGATAATCTTTATAATACACAGATAATGTTGAACATTATTTATCTCCAGTGCTTTAAGGGGGGAAAAAATAAGTTCTGGTACTCCCCTTATTCACCTGTTAGCCAGTACCAGCAAATCATCAAGTAATAGTCTAAGTTCAGAATTTCTACAGTGAATGAAAGATACTAGAAGGTAATGCTGATTTTCACAAAATTAATTTATTAAACAAACTACTTTTAGTTTTCTGCCTCAGTATTTGACTGTATATATTTGACTGTTGGAGAGCTGTGTCATCTTTAGAATCTGTTCCGGTTCTTGGTCTCTTTGTGCCGTTTTGGATCCGTGCCAACATTAGTGTTGTGGTTTGGGTTTTTTTCTGTGTTTAGTTGTTTGGTTTTCGTGTTCTCTCCTTTTCCTTTTCCTCCCTCCCCTTTGTGTCTCTGCTTCTGGTATTTGTGTGTGTGTGGCAGGATGTGTGGCTGGCTCATTCCTGCTTTGGAGGCCGAGGCACACCTGGGTTCAATCATCAGCTCATCAACCTGTCCACATAAACCCGGTCTTCACTTCACTCCGGTGCCAGATAATTCCGTCCTGTTCTGTAGAGCCAGTGCCTCATGTTTCTCTAGAGTGTTTTTTTTTTCCACCTGTGCCTTCAGCATTCGCGAGTTAACCTCTTCTATATTGTGTCCTCCAGTGTGTGCCTCTCGACCGTGACCATCTTCCTGTGTTTTGTGCCTTGATCAACTCACTATTTGTTGGTCATTTTTGTATTGTGCTTCCATTTCTGTATTTAATCTCGTTACAAACACTTTGCCGCTGTCTCTGCCATTTTCTGGTCCAGAAATTCTCACCCAAACCACAACAATTAGTGTCATTTTTTGATTCCTTGCGTTTCCCTATTTATCCAACATTGTTGTGACTCATGTGTTAGTGTCAATGTAACATTACAATTCTGTAAGAACAAACGAGTGAGCTTCATGTAGTGCACTCTAATGTAATATTAGCATCATTATGAATCGCTAAAAGACATTCTGTACTGGTACTGAGAGCTTGAGAGACGTACCGGTATGCTGTAAAATGCGTACCAGCCCACTTAAAGCACTGTTCATCCCCACATATGACAACTTCCATTAATATATATCAGTCCGGGCCATAATAGACTTGCCTGGTCCTGTTTTGATTAAACTTTTGGTTTGATTAAAAAAAAAAAAAAAGTTTGACTGCCAGGCCCAGGAGATGTATTATGATGTATTTTTAATGTCCAACTGTGATTTCAAAACCAAAACTAGATTTTTTAAGAACTGAAAAAAAGTAATCAAATTTCTATGCAATTTTAACAAAATTTAAGAACTAAAAAATGTATTTGTGTTGTAAAACATAACTTGAAATAAAAATCAGCTCCAAAAACTAAACCCTAACTCATTTGGGAAGTTTACTGTTTTTACTTTCTCTAAACCTTTAAAGCAAATAACAGATGGAGCTTTCCGTTCTTAAATGGAGCAAACATACACAAACACATATTTCTGTTTAAAGTGTAAACTCTGTCTGCCTCCCTCTGATCCCCAGGTTATCTCTGTCTTATATCTTAACACCCAAAAGAGAGATGGGTGCAGGCTTTAAATTTAGTGTGAGATACAATCAGAGGACGAGTTGAAGTTTAGGCATCACAGGCAGGGAGAAATCTTTGAAGGAACTATTTCATTAAAATCTTTCCAGATAATTCAAAGAGTGGCCAAATAAATTCTAGCTGACACAAGAAATCAGTATGAATTAAATAGAATGGGTGTCATGTGGCCTTTAATTGTTGTCTTGGCTGTCGTCCTGGCAGCAGCATTTAGAAAAATTCCAAAGTCGGCACTCGGCGAGTGCAAATTCTTACTTTGGTACTGTCAGCAGGACTATAATTAGCTGTGGTCCTGTGGCCCTTCAGAATAAAATCTCCTGACCTGAAAAAGTTAACACTGTACTAAAGCCAAACTATGTGCCCAACACTTAGATCATAGTCAGACAAATACTTTATATATAGAAAAAACTAACACTGATGCCTTAAAGAGGACAGCTGTGGACACCGCAGACTCGCAGGACACTTCCAAGACGCATTCCTGCCTGACAAGTTTGCAGCATACTGGAGGTTCATGGATGTCTGCACAGAAGCTATAGGAACACCCTCTGATGAAGAAGTGTCCGTCACTTGGTGCACCATCTGATACAGAATGTATAATTTCAGCTTATCATGACATTGCTTCGACAAATCCTTTTTTAGTGGAGGTTATAATGCTCATTTTTAACTGAAACTGTTTAGAAGGTCTTGGCATTGTTTGCCTGAAGATTATTGGCAGGAAGAACCTTTATCACCTTCTTTAAAATAGTTTTCAATTTTTTCTCCCTCACTGCATGATCAATCCAAAATCGCAGCCAAGTCAGTCCATTGTTTGTGTGTGTGTC
The DNA here is from genome assembly GCA_029783665.1 of Naso thynnoides. Classification (NCBI taxonomy): domain Eukaryota; kingdom Metazoa; phylum Chordata; class Actinopteri; order Acanthuriformes; family Acanthuridae; genus Naso; species Naso thynnoides. Next base: position 1,517,372 of record JAQLOL010000023.1, read on the forward strand.
AGTCCAAAGGTTGTTGGAAACTCTTTTTTTTTCTTGTGCTCTTGAGAGAAAAGCAATGACAAAAAGTTTTCTGGAGGTCTCAGAAACTGACAAAGAGTCACAGAGACAATCAGGCCAGATGGAAATTTGCATAATAAGAAACAATACAAGAGGTTCATTGGAGCAGCATGTTCCCAGCATAGGAAATTTAAAAATGGTGAGGACTCGCAGAAGTGACATTGTCAATGATAATTTCCAAAGGGGCGTCAAGAGAACATTCGGTATGGTTCATTAAAATTAAAGTCAAGAGCTAAAATATTGCTGCCCTTTAAACAGCTGACATTAATTACTTACTGTTATTGCTTGGCAGAGAGGTGCTATTTCCATATTATTATCCATAAGGTTTCTGGTGTCTGGAACCATCCTTAGCATCATAAGCAGTCACTGTACAGTCAGGCAAGTGGTTAGTTTTGTTTTGACAAGAGTCAGGCTTCATCTGAGGAAAGCCTTTTAAAAATTCCCAGGAGCAATCCTGACCTCTTCTTAAAAGATGCATTTGCTTATGTTGGTGAGACAAATTCAATTTACCTCATCTAACATGAAACCTTAAACCAATCGCAGTACTGTGTGTCCATGTGTCAGGGTTCGGATTAATTCTGTCAATTCAGAGACTGCAAAAATGAATTTGCAGATAAAATATTCCAATAGCTTAAATAGATTTGCAAGTGGCTTATTTAAATGGAGAAGTGAATTCAACCAGAAAATTAATTTTAGATGTCAACCTATTTGGAATCGAGTGATTGAAATTCATTGTATTCTGCCAAGCCAGTATTGTCAGGGGTGACTCTGAATGAAGAATCTTTGTTTTCAGCGAGTTTGGGCCTTAATCAGCAGTCAAACAGGGGAAGGGGGGCCGAATGAAAGCTATATCTGAGAAGCAGAGAGAGGGCGAGGAAGACTGTGAAACAATGACAAAGAGAGAAAAGAGAGAAAGAGAGAGGGAGAGAAAGAGAAAGTGAAAAGTCTGTCCAATTGCTCCCTAGTGGCCAATTAAACACATGAGACATCTTTCTGCTGGAGGAATTTAAATGAGTAATTCGTGGTTGTTTGTGTGTCTCTAATGTTGTGTGGGTGTGTTCGCGTGTCATATGAGCTGGGGTTTTATCTGTAATTTTGCCAAACTGAACACACAGGATTGTGAGTATAAATGTGTGCTGTGATCTAACTAACGGGGCGCCAAGTTGCAAGAAAATACAACTTCTTGCATAATGTTGTTTTAACTCAGAACTTCTCCACTGGCACTTTTGGCCTTACCAAGTCAAACCATCGAGATGGTTCCTCTCAGGGGGGAGGGCTGGGTATGGGCAAGGACTTCATGGTACAATGCCCTACACGATACATGGGTCGCGATACGATATATCAACATACATTAGGATACAAAGCATTTTGAGATATATAACGATATTCCACATAGTTCATTGAAAATCAGAGGTGTGTCTAGACTTTTTTAACTGCGGTGACCCAAGAGGGGCACTGATTTTTGCATGTGGGTAGCATGTAGCATGTGGGATTTGGCGATATATCAATTGCCGTACAGTGGCTTCGAGTACCAAAACATGTGCACATGCACATACAAGCATCTAAATAGGATTAATTTACCATTTCTGTCTCAACTACCCATGTCTACTTAAATTTATCAACACTCCAGTTTTTAAAGTTTAATTTGAAAGTAAAATAGACCTACCAACCACAACACAATGTAGCTCCACACAAATGTAATATAGCCTAAAGCTTCCATCTGTTACTCTTAGAAATTGCACTTTTAAAAGATGGGCTGAACATATATAAAGTAAATTTACACACACACACATATATATAAAATTGAAAATAAAATCGCAAGTACCAACAAATTAAAAATGAAACCAAGCTAACTTAATGACAACACAATAATAAAGAACAAAAAGTTAAAATATATACTATACAAAATTGTGCAAAACTTACAATGTGCTTTTACTGCCTCTCAGATTTAAGATTGGAAATGGGGTGGCACTTGGGGTGCCCAATCAGATTACAGGAGTGCCCTATGCCACCCTGGCCACTCCCTAAAACCGCTCCTGCTAAAAATGTAAAAACAGAGCTGAAATACAAGTTGCTGAGTACTCTCTGGGTAATTTCAATACAATCCATCACGTTATACTGATAATTCAGCAGGCAAATTGAGTCAAAACAATTTATTTTAAAACATTGTTTCCAATTTTTTGAGTATTTGCAAATTAGCTGCCAGAACATCAGAATTAAAAATGCAATTTAAATGCGCTTTCGCACTTTAACAGGACAGGACACATCAAAGCAGATGAGGCTGTAGTTCACCACCTGTTTAAAACATTCTTCTTCTTCTTTTTTCTTTCTCCAAATTATCGAATTTTGGATCTGGAAATCGATACAGATATCACAAAAATAAATACTGCGATATATTGCCGGATTGATTTTTTAGCACAGCCCTACTCAGGGGTTGGGCCAAAGTTCACCTGATCCTCTTTCCGGCAGGTTGCAGTGATGTCTTGCCAACCATGGCCAATCTGTGTCCCTCAAACAAACTGAACATCTCACACCACAGCAGTGATAAATCCACATTCTATCAGGTAACCCTGACCATGTCGAACCTCAGTCCTAAGCACTAAGACAACAGTGGTAATTTGATTTTACTGTGTGTATATGGGTAATCTGTGAGACAAATCTATTGGCCAAGTGAAGGCCATTAATGAAATATTTACAGCTATGGCAGCTTTCTGCTGACCCGTGCAGTATCTGTAGCACTGCGCACATCAGCACTCGTATGCCGTTTACAACTTTTACCAAAATGAATAAGGCCTAATTAATATCTGCTGATTAAGTAATGTTCTTAGTAACATGTAAACTATCCATACTTTAGAAGCGGGAGTACTGCTTTGAATGATTTGTTGTTGTGGTTTTATAAATTGCTGCATTATGACTCATTGGGTTTGCCTCATCAACAGCAACAAAACAAAATGAACAAATGAGCCCAATGAGAAGCAAACCAGCCACTAATGGACTTTTCTTTATTTTGCAGCTCATCAGTTTCCATTACTCAGGCAATATCATACTTTTATGTTGTTATTAAAATAATAATGTGTGTGGGGCTAAAAGCAACAGTGCTAATGGACAATTACTACACAGGAAAGAAAACAGCGAGTAATTTCTGAAAGGTCTGGAAACCTCGCTTCCATTATCTCTCTCTTTCTGTTGTCCATTTTGCATGTTAATAGCTTATTTTGCACGGATACAAAATTACACATAAATTGAAGGTGGTTTGAGGCTGCTGTGCATAAAAGCTCGGCAAAAAGTCAAATTTTATTTCATACAACACAGTGATGAGACTTTAGCTAGTATTAAAATTAAAAGCAGGCATGCTGGTTTGAGTGAAAAAATGTGATGCGTTCTTATTCAATCTTAAAGGATATAAAGGGCGGTGAAAATAAATCGATTCACATAGGAATCTAGACTCTCATCAAAATTGACACACAAATACTAAAAATTTATTTTTAATAGGTTATATTTAATATATATATATATATATATATTATTTTATTTATTTATTTTTTTTACTAAAAGGCTGATAAATACTTGATGATGAATATCTTAGATTACTGGTTGATCAACTTCAGACAACTTGTTATTGAATTTACTGATAATTTAAAAACTGTTAAAACTTTTTTGTTAAAAAGTCTTTATTTGTGCAAGTTTAGTATAAATTAATGCCACAATTGAGCATTTTACAGTGTAATATGTTAAAAAAAAACGTATACACACTTTATTGGCGTAATTTGCCACTCTGTCTTGCAAAACAGACTAAAGTAGATTCTTAAATTAAACCCACTATATACTGAATCAAGAATCTTTTTAAGGCATTACAGTCAAGACAAGTGATGTAATTTACTCCACTTAATAAAAAGTTCTATTTCTTTTAATACTTGTCTTTACCCACTTATTGATTATATCTGCATTACCAATGATTATTCATCAAAAATGGAATTGTGTTAATATTTTTGAAATCACCAATAATCATTTATTCAACCATTGTCAAATCGGAGGGAATTTGGTCAAAACACTTGTGATGTTTGATTCTTTGATGTTTGTTCGAAATAAATTTATTCATTCATTCATTCTGTCTTCCAGTTCTAATATCAATGAAGCACTTTTGAGGAGATTTAAATCAAGATGTATGGAGATACTGCCTAAAAAAAACTCATGATTTTTTCAGCCCACATCATCCAGCCCTGACTAAATACATCTGAAATGTAGAATTGTTGTTTTAATGATACTTAAATTTATGCTTTCATTCTTAATTATTCCCCACAAACAACACAACTCAACCGAAATAAAAACCAAAACTGAGTACAACACACTTCACTACGCAATAGAAAAATCCCAAAATTACGGTATGCAGGCCAGATAATGATAATTTAAAATCGTTGGCACAGCCGCAGAGTTTGAGTACGGATCCACGCCAGCACCCTTTGTCTCTCTCTTTGTCACTTTAATGCAAATCTCGTTTATCCGTTTTTAACATTGGTCATGTTCACACCAAACACCCGCACTTTTTCTTTTACACTTTTTTTTAATTACACATACACAAACAAACAAACACACACTTTTTCACCCAAGTGCTCTCCAGTCATACATGTCGTACTGTCTTACATTTAATTCTCCATTAGTCGCTGTGTCACAATACCTTCACCTCTTCTCTGTCTCTCTCACTTCATCTTTGAGCCTATTATTCAAACCATTGCTGTCTCACAAGTTTTTTTCACAATCCCTTTCTTCTCCCTTTTCAATCTTTGCCTCATGCTATGATTTTCTTTGTAATTTGAATTTAGGTCAGCGTGGATACCGATACACGTTACAAGAAGACTGATTGTTTCCAAGTCTTTTAAAAATGACCTGTTTACGGATTACATGCCATCAAGGACTTACTCTACTACATGACCAAAATGCACTTATCTGTGATCATGGAATCTCAGTTGAGATTATATGATTGTCAAGCAATTGGGACATTTAGTGCCTAACAACCCTGATGTCCAACAGATGGAGTTGTTTACAAATTTTCAATGAGAATCAGTTTTTGGCCATTTAGAAAACAGAAACAGCCCTTGCACTTGCTGAGCTATGAGATTATGCACCATCCGAAGCTTGAAAAGTGCAGAAAATGGTTTGCTCACTTTTAAAAAAAGGCCATCAGTCTTAGTGGGACAAAAAGAAAACGGACCTATAGATTTCTGTTGACTGACCTGGACAACCTTTTGTGACTTTTAATCTGCTGGCATGTTTAACAGAAGCTGACTGATTTAAATAATGACACTGTGGGTGTGACACTAGTTGGTAACAACTGTTACAGTGAACAGGAACTTTATTCCATAATATTATACTCCAAAATAAATGTTATAAATATTCCAAAATAACATTTGCTAACCTTGAAAGTTGTAGAATCTGTCAGTTAGAAGGAGAAATGCAAAGGAGGAAAATTAAACTAAGAGTGTCTGTCTTCACAGTATTTTAAGCAAAGGCTTTTAATCTGCTGTAAAACAATCAAAAGATAACGTCGTTTTTGTTATTCTCACTTTCCACCACCACCTTTGCTATCTGTCTTTCTCTGTTGCTTTTCTCTCAGCTGGTGTTGGGGGTGGCAGAAGGTGCGGTGCAGCAGCAGCGTCAGACCTCATCATATTTTGTTGCCAAAAACCTGGTTCTCAAAATTTACACACCCAAAAACATCTACTCATATTTGGCCTTTAGTAAGTGGGAATTCACCAGACATTTTGACCAGCTATATTTAAATATGCAGGATGTAAACAGATTTTTCTGATCAAAGACCGGTAATCACCGGACAATGTAAGCTCTGCTCCCGGATACAGAGGCAAGGGGAAAACACCAAGATCTTGCGATACTCTCAGACACGTCACCTCTAACAGCTGTAAGGGTATTATGACAGTTTTTCCAAATAGGACACAAAAAAGTAATTGATGTTTACCTCAAAGTTACCAACTGTGGTTTTCGCAGCAGTGAGATTGTGCTGGTCTCTCTTCGTTATTTAACATTTCTCCAGTCAGACTGTGAGGGCAACAGACTCACAAAAAATTATCCCAGGGGATATTAAGTGTTTTTGAAAAAGCTGACACAGTCAAAATTCTTTTTTGGAATGAGGATTGTTCACTAATGGCCCAAATGCACTGAATGCATCTGACACAAGTGAACCTGTTGAGCGTGCACCAAAAGCATTGGCACGCTTGGTTCAGTTTTCAAGCTTCGAATTAAGAGACAGTCACAAAAACTGTTCAGAGAATGAGAGAGAGACAGAGAGACACACACACACACACAGACAGAGAGACACCGAGCTGGGCGGCGCTCTGCGCTGCGTGCTAAACAATACTGTAAAATCTCTCATCAGTAATGATCTAATTCAGCTTTTCTGGACATTTATCTCAGTGCCATTATGCTGAGATAAATGTAATTATGTTCTGTCATGACTGCAAGGAGACGGGAAGAGAGGAGACGTTCAGACTGATGTAACAGTAGAGCCAGTTTAATCGATGGCACAGAGGATAGATGTGTTCATGTACAGTGTATGTGTGTGTGAAATGAGGTCCTTTGTGTCAATATCGAGGAACATGAGAACATAAACACTAAGGCTGGGTATCGTTCATAAAAATTTGATAGCGGTACCAGTATCGGCGCATTGCCTTCCATACTGGTTCCTTAATGATACTTTTTTCCATAATAATTTTATTTAATCTGTTTTAACAAAAGATTATATTACACGTACTTATGGTCAGCCCTGTGTCTGGGTGTAAATCTGGTGTTTTTCCTGCAAAGCACAAGAGTACAGCCAATCAACAGTACTATTAGATCTTGGCACAACAAGCATGCTGCATGCGTATTGGCTCACTGATCAGTTTATTAATCATG
>JAQLOL010000023.1:1550509-1569244 GCA_029783665.1 Naso thynnoides
CCAATATATTGGTTTACCAATATTATCGGTAGATATCGGTATATGGCATATTTGTTGTCCGATAAGTGCCCATATTAAAACTGTTTTTTAAGGCTGAAAAAATACTTGGGCTAGTGATTTAACATGTTGTCCAGCAGAGGGCAGTGCTTTATTTAATTGGTAATAAGTGTTTACTGTTTAGTGCAATGATGTTCGGAATAAAATTTGTTAGATATCCTGCCTCCGTTACATATCTTTGTCACACGTAATTGATAACCACATTCAAAATACTAAATTAAAAATATCGCCCAATACAGCAGATATTTCAGAATTTTTTTTACTGCCTAATATCGTTATCGGCATCAGCCCCAAAAATCCCATATCGGTCAGGCCCTACTTTAGTCCCACATTGCCTTAGACTTTTACCCGGGAAGCCACATTAGTCAGACAACAAGCTGAAGCCCATTTCAGCAACCTAACCTACAAAACAAACCGTGAAATGACATGAAATAAGGCAGAACTTAACAGCCTCCAAGTGTGAAATTGGGTCCTAAACAGCTGGTTTCAACTCTTCCTTGAACTTGTACTTTTAACATAAATCCACAGCTAAGCTTCGCCTCTACTCTCAATAGCTCAGCTCAGGGGCATACAGTTCTGTGACATGGTGACACAGCTAATTGATTGAAATACAGTTTGAGCATTTTCAGACACTGCAGAGTTTTCTGTGGGAGAAAGGAACTCCCTTTGTTGGGCTTTCCCTCTTTCAACTTTTTACATTCACAGACAACCTATGGAACTGTAAAGGACAGGGAAAAGTAATATGGCCTCTTTGAAACATCAAACAGTGTGAAGCTGGCAAGTTTGAATGATTCAAGTTGTTGCTGCTATGGCCAGAATGCCAATACAGGACTCTGACCTGATTCACTAATCGGCCCCCTCCACTGTTGCAACATCTAAAAGTCATACCACACAGACACTACATGCATGCACATACAGAAACTGCATAACTCCATCAACCGCAAGGACACCTACTCACAAATTCAAGTGTGTAAACATGACACTTGCACAAATTTAAGAAAAACATTCACAGTAGCTCTCATTCCATATTTAAATTCTGGTCAAAAACTGTTTAGGTAGCAGATAGACTGGGAAAATCCCTCCAATTTAGACATTATGAGTCGCTCCCTGTTGTCTTTGTGACACGGTGTTTGTCAACTATTTCTGCTTCCATGCACATTGATTGAAAATTTCGTTTTTTGAGTTTGGAAATTTACCGTGACTGTTTTTAGATGTGGTTGTGGATGCCTGGATTTATCCTTATTCAAAATGTCTTGCGTGCATGTTTGCATCTGGCTGGATGAACTTAATTATCCATACATGGCTGAGCTAAATGCTCTCTTACATTAAATTAAATGCATTCCACTTAGATTTGATTAAGGTATCTCAAGAGATAAAGGTCAGGGAGAAACAGCTGTCTGTTGAGCAAAATGAAAGGAATGACTTTGAGGCATGCTTTGTGATATTGGGTTATAAAAAACTTTGAATTGACAGTCTTAACCCCAAAACTCATATAAGCTGTGTTTGCACCAATGGTACCTAAAATCTTTAGTTATATAAACTACTTCCAAGTAAGTAAAAGGTTCCCTCTGAATAAACAGTAATAACTTTGGTGACCCCTTCACTTAATATTTTGCGCCATCAAGTCAAAATATTAGTTTTTGAATTACATTTTTTAATGAATAAATAGCTTCAAGACTAATTACATTTCCTGAAAAACTTAAATTCCAAACACTGATGCCATCCTTAGTTATTTACTTTGTATGTACAAATGAGTGTTTCATGACTTAATGTACAAATGATGCTCATCTGGATTCATAAAGTGAGTTTGTGAGCTCATCCAGACCTGTTGTGTCCAATCAGAGAGAAGCTGTTCTCTTTACATGTCTGGCTTAGTTGTGCCTGGGGCACGGAGTTTATTTTAACTTGACCTCTGCTTTTTTTTTGGTCTCATGGCGTCAGTGTCTTTTATGTTCTGCTTGCAGTTTGCTCAGACTAATACTAAGAGTTCATTGGCTTTCAATGCTGCCTTTGTGTCTAAGGGACATGTCGATTATTACCCCTTGTTATTGGAAAAGCAGTTTTTTTGATGGTTATTGGATTAGATCTTGACCATCTGGACCAATTTCCTCTTAGCAAAAGATGACAGCGTGTGTCTTCTCTGTGACCTTGGCTCAGATTCTACTGTTAATGTACGAAATGCGTAATAGCAGTTGCCAGGATGAATAATCTTGGGACCTGAAATGGCTTCAGTGACATGTCTTAATTGGGCTGGGCAGTTTGCCCATATTGTGTTGATATCATAATGTGAGTCTAGTTAGAGTGAAACGTGGTAAGTGTCGTTTTTTCCTTGCTATAAAGTCTTCATCACAATAAAGTGATGTAATTTCCCAATCTTGTATTATACTGTTGTATGTATTCTAATGGCCTTTTTGGTCTTAAAGTCATTAGATTCACATTACTGATGTTTACTTATCAAAATCTCATTGTACTTATATTTGTTAACACTTTCTTTAGACAGTCTCCCTACAGATAGTCTATTTAGTATTTATAAAACATTACAAAAACGTGTCAGTTGGCATTGAACAATGTAACTGTTTCAACCTAACCCAAACTGTAATCATACTCAGTTAACCCTTTCATAAATCTTGTTTGAACATTCTGAACACATTTAGAATAAAATTCAGTGAGCATTCTGAAAATGTTAAAATAACATTCAACAATGTATATACAAATATTCAACAAACAAATATGAAAGTAATAGTATCAAATTCTGATTTGTTGATCAAATGTTACAAGAAATGAAATCTAATGATTAAAACAAAAAGAAAAAGTTTAAAATTCTTTTGAAAATACGCATTTAAAAAAAAATATATATATCAGCATATTTTTCTCCAAATATATTAATATCATTTTTGCAATAATGCTGTAAATGTCATTAGGATTTTTTTCAAACAAAATATGATTGTCAGTCAAAGAAAGCAGGTGTGAATCCTACTGGAAAACAAAATCAAATGACTGTCTTTCTGTCCTACTGTTGTCCGTCCAGGCTGAGGTGGTAGTGAACTATCACGTCGGAGAGACGGTGTTGTCCCTGCAGAAAACCACTCTGATCCCTGGAGGTTCGGAGTCTCTGGTCTACACCACCTTGTCTGGAGGCATCGGGATCCTGGTTCCCTTCACCTCACATGAGGTATAAGACAGATATCCACAACACTGTATAAGAGGCTAATTATACTACGTAATATTTCTTCCATCAACCCCTTCTTTTCAAATAAAGCATCACTTCTATGTGTTTTTGTCCAGGACCACGACTTCTTTCAACATTTAGAGATGCATATGCGCTCTGAGTTCCCTCCTCTGTGTGGCAGAGACCATCTCAGCTTTAGATCCTACTACTTCCCAGTCAAGGTTGGTATCAAATGTCCCTTTATCTCATTTGGATGTGCAGGTCAGCATCACGGACAATAAGAAACCGACATGTCATGAGTCACCTTTTTTTTTTTTTTTTTGTCTCTCTCTCTCCAGAATGTGATTGATGGAGATCTGTGCGAGCAGTTCAACAGCATGGACCCTCACAAGCAGAAAAGTGTAGCAGAAGAGCTTGACAGAACGCCACCCGAGGTCTCTAAGAAACTGGAAGACATTCGCACTCGCTATGCCTTCTAAATGAAACAGCAGGGATGGACAGTGGCACTCAATAGGACAATCCTGCTGTGCGACAGTAAGCCCATTTGGGTACATATTGACAGACACGTATGGATTGTTATGTGGATGACGGGTCAGATACACAATTTATAACATGGAAACGTCCTGTCACATGCTTTTAATTCCTGTAAGTTGCTCAATTATGAGGCAGCTCACCTCCTCCAACTCAAAAACCAGCGTTCAAAAGTGTGAACAGTTAACCCACACAACTCTGTCAGCTGCATTACCGTCATCCCCCCCTCATACATACGTACTTAATGCCCCGATTGCTGAGAATTGTTTGTTATTCACACTTCCTCTGTGCTTTTGTCAGCAAAAAAACCCACACATACGTGCTGTGATACAGACACCATCGGATGGTGATGTGACAGGAAGCCTTGGCCAGTATCTCTCTGACTTTGCAAGATCATCAAGATTGTATCCCCACTGTTGCCTCTGTTCACACGCTCAGCAGTGTGAACAAAATTCACACGCACCCGATTCGTAAAGGGCAACCACAGTGTCATCTGCACCGTCAGGGTGCTACATGCTGAAACTATTGGCGGTCATCTGTAAGCAAGTGAACGCGTTTTATTTAAAAGCCTTTTAGCTCAACATGGACATGATGCGTAGAGACTGATGTCGCACTGCCTGGATGGAGAGATGAGAACATTTTTAGTGTCTGTTATTTAGCAAGAAGGTGTGTCCTTCTATGATTTCAGCAAAATCAAACAAGTGTTTTTGTATGGTATGATTTTTTTTTTTTATATGTATTGATTAGAATAAACCGAAATAACGGATATACCACAGTTCAAGGTGGTATTATTTAATCTGACATAGCATCCTCTTGCCTACCCGTCTGTTTGATAACCCATCGGCCGTGCAGGCTCATTAAAGGATATTGCTTACTGCAACCAAACAGAAGCCCGACTATTTCCTGCTGTAATCCTCAGGCCAAGGTTGAAGAAGAACTGCCGTAGTGCAGCATTAGACGGCAGCTGACCTCAGTCTAAATAAGTGGGTGGAAGAATACTGAAGGTTTGAACTGGGTGTTGTTCTTCTCAGTCCTGTAAATTCCCAACCTCAGCCACAGGCACAGACATAGCATTCCTCAGTAGTCATTGAATTTAGGGGTTTGTGGGATTGGGGCAGTGGTCTGTTTTTGTAAATAAAGTTGTTGTTTTTTGTGCTTTATAATACCATGTGTTTGTGTGTCATTTCCTGCCACTGTGTGTGAGGACCATCACTCAACTGATGGTTCATGACTGTGTTTGTGTCACCTATTAACACAGAAGATTAGCATTAAGACTTATGGCTTTGTTTTTGTCATGACTCTGACAAACACATGCAGCGCTGCATTTTTATTGAATGCGCAGAGAGAGTGTGATGACGTGTCAACATTTGTCCACTGCCATCACCTGAAGTTGCAGCTTTTATGATGCATGCCCCAGGTTGCAAGGATTTGTTCACAATTCCTGTAAGCTGAAAACATCCTGATCCTTGCATGGCCTTCGGTCTCACGAGACATGTTACCGATTGAACTCATTGCTCTGGATCAGCGTGTACTACATTGTGTTCCAGTTCTTGCCAATATCCCAAAAATTTGTACATCCACTGAAGGGGGATGGACCATCATTCCAGAGAAAACTTTCAACAGCCCCATCAGCTATGCACAGGAGATGTTTTAAAAAACGTTTTGGTCTTTTGCATCATAAATACACTGCTTCTTTTGTGATATGTCATGGTATGATGTGGTTTTTCCCTTTACATGTTTCAGGAAAGGTTTCAGACAAAGTAAAAAATTACCATCTGTCGAAATGAAAAGTGATCGTAATCCTGTTGGCAGTATGTTATGTTTTTTCTCTCTACAGCTGGACACAATTTAATCCCAAATGGAGCAACGGCCTGACAGCTCTTGACTTCTGTCTCTACTGTCTTGTGTGTGACAGGCTCGCTGAAGTTGGTCCTCTGTTGTCAGCAGCTTGTTTAACTGGCGTAATGACAAAAGGATAATGATTCGCAACATACTACAATAACAAACACTCTGAAACAACATGGTTGACACATCTGGTTCACTGCGCCTGCACATGTAATGGCTTTTGCTTCTGTGGAAGAAAAGCAGAAAACCTGGCCAGACTAAACTTTCCCGGTCAGAACAATGGCATCGAAGAGTTTTATAGAACTATAACCACATGGGCAGCTTTCTGAAATATGTAAAGGATAACAAAAGGGTGCCCTGTGGTAAATTCTATCCAGAGGCCATGTGTTCCCAATTTGGGGAGGAAAGTGTATAGTGCACAGGAAAGAAACATCTGGACTTGTGAAAATATCCATCAAGAAAAATCATCGGTTTTTCATGCTACTTAAGCAATAAATTTTTTCTAAATTACCCTTTTTTTGAAGGATTTGTTGGCATTTAAAATAGCGTTCATGTAAAACCTTGTGATGAGGGGATATGATGGAATAATCAATCCTGTGTTTTTCTCCAAAACAAGAGGAATGCCTGGTAACAAGGCTGGTGCATGTGGGGACAAAAGCCATGTCCCCATAGAAAAACAGCTGATTTTTGGGTCAGTGGTTAAGGTTAGGGTTATGGCAAGTCTCCAGGAGATGAATGCAAGTCTATGAAATTCCCCTAAAAGTGAGTAAATAAGTAAGTGTGTGTGTGTGTGTGTGTGTGTGCGTGCGTGCATGCATGCGCATGCGTGTGCTAATTTAAACCACTAAGTGATTTGCATCATATTCAACTCAAACCTTGTATCTGAAACTTTCCCCTCAGCGTGGCCCTTTCCGATGACAGAGATACTTTTTTCTGTTTTAGTTTCACTGTTTCCTCTTCCTCTTTAATGTACCTATTACACCTAACATAATTTTTTAAAATCAGATTTTGAGAAATCATACTTTTTTTTACTGATGTAAACTCTTTAAGAGGTATCAATAAAAATAAACTTTAAATTACAGAAAACAAAAACCAATCCCTCTTTTATTTTTTTTATCCTTTAAACACGTAGTGTAACAGATCTCTTTTTCAAGAGAGACCTGTGCACAATATGACACAAACATATACATTTTAAGCAATATCCGAAGCATAGATAATTCAGACACAATGTAAATTTAAAATTAAAAAATCAAATTGAAATTTACAGTTTTCAAGAGGAATAAGAGAATGTAACTACTGTAATAACGACAACAACAATAACAATAATAGATTTTAATATTAACACTTGAACAGAAAATACAACAGTCAACAGTTTTTATTTGCATATCTTCCATATAAACACCCACAGTGATTAACTGCTAATCAACCAATATCAGCGAGTAACTGTGAGCTGCCTTTGGTCTCACTTTAAATACAGATAAACTCCGTAGAAGCTTTCACATTTGGTCATACTCTGTCACACAGATGCAGTTTATAGATGACAGGCAGGTTTCATGAATAAGAAATTCCCTTTCAAAACATTTGTTACACTGATGTATCAGGTGCAGTTTACAAAATCTGCCAGTTTATACTGACTAATACAAAAGGCAACTTTTGGTTACACAACAAGCCAAAGGGGAACTTCTGCAGTCACTGTGATCAGACGAGACGCTGCCGCCATCACACCTTTTGGACTGCATCTGGGTGACATCATGACATGATTTGTAGGCAATAGTTGCACATTAATCACACTGCATTCCTCTGCTGCCTACACTTAACTCTTTACAGATGCCAAAAGCATTGAAGCGTCACTGTGGCTTTAAAGTTGAGAAAGTGTGGGTGCTTTAGTACGCCCTGGGTACTTTGTCCTACGATGGTGTTTGGTGAAATCTTGGTTCTAAGTTGGTCTTTGGATTATTTTGCATGTTGCAGCTCCAGAATTGCATAACTTCATTATGATGAAAACATTCATTATGATCTTCGGCTTGGCTCAGCTTGTGAGGTTGGTTGTGAGGAGTGGTGGCTTAAGAATGATTGTTTTTGTAATCATAGACTTTACTCACAGTCGTGGTTTTTCGGACAATGTCAGAAAACAAAGGAGATGTTGGTGCGGTCAAATCATTTTACGTGTTGTTGTTGTTGTTGTTCACTTAAAATCTTTATTTTATGAACTGAAGGATAAATGCCCCTTTAATTGACTGAGAAACTTTCAGATGGTTAAAAATACCTTTACAAAAAATTATACCTAAAACTGCACACTCAAATTCAGTCTCAAAACAAATGGTAAATGGACTGTATTTATACAGCACTTTCCTCATATTTTGACTTCTCAAAGCACTTTTAGAACACGAGTTTGAGTTCAGTGCCTTGTCCAAAGACACTTCAATGTACAGGCCAAAGGAGCCAGAGATCAAACCACCGACCCTCTGATTAGCAGACGACATGCTCTAATTCCTGAGCTATCGCCACCCCAAGATACAAGTCTGTTTCTGTACTGATACCTTATTTTAACTGGACATGAGCCATGCAAAGTTAATGCACAAAAGCATCTGTACAAGTGGCCAGTGTTTTGGGTAAAATAACAAATATCACAAAAAGGGCTACTGAACTGTTTTAGCCAAAACGGTTGTTGTGGTACTGACAAATTAGCGATAATGGAAGAAGTAATCCTGCATTTAGAATTTTAGTTGAGTCAAAATGTTACTTAAGTCACTATTTATACACTGCTGGGTAACTTGTTAATTTTTACCATGCAAGCAATAAAATTCACCTTTATCTATAATGATATATCATTATTTGTTGAAATGTTACATTCTGCCAATGCTAATTAACGAAGGTTAGCTGCTAACATGCTAAGCTGAGATGGGACCAATGTAATCTGCTGAACCTGTCACAGATTCACAGAAAGGGATCCAAAAGCAAACACAACGCAAAAAATAAGAAACTGAATGCAAGTATTAATAAGGAAAGTGCAAAATAAAAAAACGTTCATTGAAAAATGATGTAACAGCTAAAGGCGAAAATGAACAAAAAATAACATTGTAAGTCTACAACATGAGGAGCAGGAGGACGCAGAAACAGGACTTGGCAGCTGAAACAGGAGGTGAAACAGACAAAATGACAAAAAGGAACAACACAGGTGAATCATATGAGGGCGGGGCAGGTGATCGCAGGGGGGACACTTGACAGGATGTGCGATGTAAAAAGACAACAATTACCAAAATGAAACAGGAAACAGGAAAAATGCAAACTCAGGGAGCTTAAATTAACAGGAGAACACTTAACTGAAAACACAAACCATGACAAAACCTGTCAAACATCACCATGACATTATTCTCTGTCAATGAGCACATTTACATGCACACTTGTAAACTGATCATTATCTGATTTCTGGAGTTACCAGATTATTTAAATGCTCATGTCAACAACATAAACTGATGCCCAGTATTGAATAAAGGTCATTATAGTATTGTGAGAAATCTGATAAACACAGCAAGTCTTTTGCCCAAAAATCCATATTCTTCGGCTCATGTATATCTTTAATCCAGTTTCTTTTTCGCTTTTACATCTGCATGTGTTCAGTAGGCTAAACATGGCAAGCAGCAGTAGTAGAAAGCATTTTTGCAGCAATCAAGAAGCTAATTTTATAAATCTTAACATCCTTTATCTCATAGACGGATGGAAGTACCGAAATGGAGACATACGGCAGAAAGTTACTTTGAAAATGGCTGAGACGGACTTCACAAGAAGTGCCAACTTCTCTCAGATCAGGTTATCACAAAGTCACAGAATCACAAAGTAAAGGAGAGCGTTATTCATGTTTTACAAGCCTAACAACTCCCACACAAGGACAGCACTGACCGGCTTACAGGATATTTTGACAGTAGGTTTTAATAAAACAAAGTTTTATGTCATGTACTTTTTTAAAAAAAGAAATCCCCATAATTGACTGAACTATGTAAAGTCTTTTTTTTTTTTTTTTTTTTTTTAATTTTCTGTTATCGGACCACAAAAGTGAATGTAAATGGGTCCGATGAGATTGCTACCATTACTGATTATTCCCAGTTATCAGATTGTTGTGGTCATGTAAACAGGCTCAATGTTTGCATCTGTCTTAAAGCACAGCTGTATCACCTCCCGCATTGACAGAAACCACTGAAATGACCAGTGCCAGACATGTGCAAGCAAAGCAAATGATGCTCAAATGATGCATTGACTAAAACGGAACTTGACAAGTGCCCGACATAATCACAGGCATGCTCTTCATCTTGTTAATTCAACAAACATAGCTTTAGAATGATAGATTAGAATTCATCAATTCATTAATCAGTATAATGGGTCTGCTCTTAAGGAGCATTTGTTTTTTTCCAACACATTGCAACACCCCTGTTGTTACAAAGAGTTTTGCATGTGAAGCATCCCACAGAGACTTCCTGCTGTGTCTGGAGCTCCTCTTTCTCCGTGTTGTGACTTGAACTCTAAGGACACGACCCTTGACCTGAAGTCTGCCATCACTCTAATGCCTCCCTTTTGTACTTTCCCATGGACATGCTGTTGTAAACAGACTAGCCATAAAGATGGACTGAGCAGGGAGGGGGAGCTGATGCTTTGTGTATTTGATCTTCACACACTCTCTCCCTAAACTGATCTGCATTTATCACATACCATCTCCTCACATTAGTAACAGGAGTAACAGGAGTAACAAATGACTGCCAACAGGCTTCAACATGCATGAAAGTGCTCCAGCCACATTACATGTTCTGTTCTGCTCAGCGGTTACAAGCATCCAAGACCCCATACGATGGAATAAAACCAAAGTAACACATGCACTGCATTAGCACTGTTGCTCGGGAAGCAAGTTGTTAAAGTTTAATGCTTGTATTATAATATTGGCTTTATTATTAAGACAGTGTATCACAGTGAGCATGAGTTAATGATACTTTAACAAGAACTAGACTTAAGGGGGATTTCTCTTGTTTTAAAACCATATGTAGGAGTTTGGTGGACTTTTCTGAAGATTTGAGGATTTAACAGCTATGTTATAAACCCTAGACAGGATATATTGGCTGTGTGTAGAGTTTTTTTAAAGACTGTATTGTAAAAATGCATAAAAAACAGTAAATATCTGATCAGTCAAGATTTTTTTTTTTTTGTGGGGGGGGGTTAATGGTCATGAACATAGATCCTGTTTCAGTTTAAAGTGCGTCATTTCATAACCGGACCTTTCAAAACTAAATATAACAATTCAGAAAACTTCCATATTTTACATACATTAAGGTTACATAGCCTATAAAAGATGACAGAGTAGATGTTAATGTCAGCCTCTGAGAGCCAAGGAGTTCACACAAGGAATTTATTGCATATTGAGAAATGCTGAACGTCTATCACTGAATGTCTCTACGGTGCTCTTCATTTTCAGAGGAGCTTCTTGACATTCCATCACGACCCTTTCCAGATGGCTTGCAAATAAATTCATAACCACACCACACTTGTATGAGAAACTTGCTGAAAACATCGCATGAACCAGCATGTCCGCCACAGCATGTTCACTATGTCTGATGTCCGTGCTGCTCCTGCAGGAAGGGCTATCTGAGGTGAATGGCAGTGAAGATTGTCACCAAGAGTGACTTCATGCATCGTTGGCTGAAAGAATATTTGTAAGACTTTACATTCTAACTTTTTAAACCCCCTAAGAGTTCCAAATAATAAGACTGATGCTAATATATTGAGACCACAAATGTTCAATATAAGGTAGCTTACTGTATATAGGAATAACTTTGATGTGGTGCTGCCTCTGTTCAGGGTCGGGAGCCTGGGCTAAACATGGCAGTGACTGTGTTTAAACTGGACATGAAGACGACCTAAGCTGTCCCAAATGACTGGTTGACCAAGTAAGCAATTTCGTGGATGGAAATCTCACGATTTCATGAACAGTTCATTCAGTTTTGTGTACACAGCCCTCTTTTTTTCTTAGTTTTTAATGTATTATTTGGTGTCACAAACCCTTTTTCTTTTTCCCATACTTGGCATAATACGAGTATACTTGATTACCTGAGTCAGGAGAAGTAGGGCGGGGTCATTGTCATACCAGACCCATACAGGCCATCGGCTGATACCCCCACACTCTGCTCCCCACTGCTTAATAATTTTATTACAATATAAATCACATACATGCATCACATACAAATGATCCATTCAGACAAACAAGGTATACTATTGAAAAAAAAATACTCCACAAAGAAACATACATCCCATTAGTTTAATGCCCACACCAACCAAATTACAAGTCAAAAACCAACCCCTTATCCGTGCACATCTCATACAAATCAGTTTCGATTGCTATTGCAGTTTTCAATCGGATATTATCTTCTCAAAACTTAAATGACAAACCAAAACCCCTTGCTTGCCTCAATGCCTTCAGCTTTATAAAGTTTTTCAGAAGTGTCTGTTGATTGACACAAAATCTGCTCAAGTTTCCGTTCCACGGTGAAACTGCATATGTGCACATACCAGAGGTTACCACAACACATGCAACACAGGTACTGGTGTTTATCAAGGGATGAAACTTTGAACACCTACCCACAAACGTTGTTACAGTTCATTTGCAAAAAAACAAAAACAAAAAAAAGTCTCAGAACTTTTTGATTGTGCCTCATATTGTCAGACATTTCATGATCATAGATATGCAGGATTATTATAGGAATACTCAGGCAACAGTGTGTCTCCATGATCCTTGTTTTTTCACGAGCACATGTAACTGCTTGTCTCTCTTATCACAGAGTCGACTTTATTCTTCAAAATATGTTAGGCTACAAAATTCAGTATTAAAGTATTAAAGTATATAGTTCAGAGAATGTTATATATTCAAGATTTAAAAAAAAAAACGACAGGAGGAAGGGACTATGAGAAAAAGATGCTGTTACAAATTTGTCTGCAATTTCAGCACCATGGACAGTGCCTTGAATTAATTGATCTTTGTCAGAGACATGGTCAGGGCCACATTCAGAGAAAGGACAATGAATCAGCCAGATCAGACGCACAACCCCTCGGCCCCTGCACTCTGCTTCATACAGATGGACAGCGGGGTGGCAGGTTAACAAGGGGGATGCATCTTGGTCATTTTGCTAACAAGGGGGATGGCAGGCAGCTCTCCTCTTCCACTCTCAAATCAACTCCAGATGTGCAGCACTGCTGGGCTAAATAAGCAGAGGTTAGTTTCTAGGTGTGTATGTAGTCTTGGTTGTCACACGTGGGCTAACAGGAGCTAAAGGCTGAAGCATGCGATTAGGTGGTGACAGGACCACTCGTGAGCAGACAACTGCAAAATAATAATATCACTAATTGTTCACTAATTGTTTATTTCATTACATTGTTTAATTATCAGTATTAAATTTAAAAAAAATAACAATAATAAATAAAATAAAACAATAAATATTTAGGTCTTGCTCTTCAGTAGCTACAAAATATCAAAGGTTTGCTCGACTAGAATCTGAGAAATGCTCTTCAGTACTTTTGAGAATACAGCTGCTTGCTCACAGAAAAATCCTGGTTCCAAAGAAATTCAAGTCAGGTGAAATCAAGATTAAACAGCTTAACTCAAAAGCTTTGTTTCTACCAAGCAGTTCAGTTCAGCTCAGCTCAGTTCTTTATACGATAGAACGATTATTTTGCATTTACAAATGCCGTGGATGACAGAATAACTACATTTTGACCTGTTTTCTTTACTCCTTGGTTTAGGTTCCAAGCAATTCTAAAAGATGGAGTTAAAACAATACAAACCTCTGATTGCTGAGAGAAAACTGGAGCAGCCAGAGTCATCTTGTCATCAATGGCCTGATGAAGGATTTCCCAACTTTCTGTTTTTGCCATTTCCTTTTTTTTTTGCCCTCTCCTTCAAGCAAAGCTTATCACCTTGTTGTAAGAAACGCGAATAAGAAAAAAGATTAATGGTAAATGTGAGCAGGGGAGAGGAAAAGGTTGGCAGCAGGTTCACA
Source organism: Naso thynnoides (assembly GCA_029783665.1). Lineage (NCBI taxonomy): Eukaryota > Metazoa > Chordata > Actinopteri > Acanthuriformes > Acanthuridae > Naso > Naso thynnoides. The sequence continues at coordinate 1,564,145 of JAQLOL010000023.1, forward strand.
ACTTAGCTGTAATGTAATACAGATTACAGTGTGTTACTTAATACATGCTGCAGCTTCTCAAGAAAAAAAAAGTCTTTGTTTCCCAACTGCTGGATGAGTCATGGAGGTGAACATTTTGTAGAAATGTCTGGTGAAACTGCTTAACAGATCTCAGGTTTAGGTACGATTTTGTACAAGTTAAATATAAATTTCAACGGTGCCAAACTGAAAATGTTTGGTGTAATTGTGGCTACAGCGAGCTGTTATCTGCAGTAGTCCTGTGAACGACTGGTAAAGTGTCCAAGTTTCTGCCTTACCCTTTGCCCTGTGCATGCTGAGAAAGGCCTCACCCTCCATATAAAGGCAATAAATGCTTTAAGATAGCTTTATCTCCAAAAAATAAAACAATTCCTCTTTAACCTCTCTGTAAGATGTCCTGTTGTTGTTTTTGTAAAGGTGTCTAGTGTAAAATGAAGAGATTGTGACATAAGAACCAAGAATGCACTGAAAATCTGAACATCGGACACATGCACTAAGAACTGTGATAGTAGAGGATTTATTGTGCTATTTTTTACATGGATTTTATTTTGAGTTTTGTTTGTGGAGGCTTGCGCTTTGTGTTTCAGAGGTCTGGGCGTGGCTTCCTGAAGCTGGAGATCGGGAGAGCTCACCTGTGCCTGATCACTCATCAAGCTGCAGCTTAAAATCCCCACTCTCATTCAGTCACACTGCCAGAGTATTATTCGTCACTCGCGTGGTAATGTTGGCCCACTAGTCATTTGTTTTTTCCAGTGTTCCTAATGAAAGTTCCCAGTGCTACCAGTGAATTGTGTGCAACAACCTCTTCAGAGTGAACTTTTCCTGTGTTTCTTGTCCAGTGCCTCCCGTAAGATTTCCCGAGTCAGCCACACCGACCAGCTCTCCAGCAGTTCTGTGTCATAAGCCATGGCCTCCCCTTACCTGCATCACAGCCACAGAGTATCGAGCCACAGGTGCTCCCTGCAGTCACTCGAGCTCACCCCCTCAGTTCAGTGCAGCAGTGCAGCAAGTTACGGCTCTTCTATCAACGTTTCCCCACCTCCTATCTCCACCCTTAAACCTTCCCGTTTGCTTCATTCTTGCTTCTGGGTCCAACCTTAAACAAATTACACAGAACCAACTTAACCAGCAGGTTTTTCTTGTGAAGCTTTTGAGAAACATTAGAGTTTGGTCGTTTTTCCTAGCTGAAATAAACATCAACTGAAAAGGAATATCCAGTAGATCCAGAAAATCAGAGCATCAGCTTGCTGACCACTGTTATGTCCAGAAGGGACATACTGAATTGCGCTTACAGCACCTATGAGTCAGTGAGTTTACACTCAGTCCCTGTTACAAGTTCACTCTCATTTTATTGTATCACTTCTTTTATTTAAAGGGCAGGATGGTCAAAGGCAAAAGATGGAACATATCAGTTCCGTTTGTGGTGATTCTGTTCATAATGTGTTCACTGAGACCTTGCAGCTATGCAGGTGAAATAGATGCGGAACAGTTTAACCTTCAACACTTTGCCTTTTAAAAATAGGGGCACAGGAGTTTTTCTAAGGAGCCACATTTTAAAAATAGAGCTGACAGAACTACTCGGCAAAGAAAACCAAGTTCAGTCAGTTTTCTCAAAAATTCTTCCAAGCATTTCACTGATGAGTATGATGACTGCTGTTGTTTCAGTCCATGACGGACACATGGGACCTAAATTGTTTTCTTTTCAACTCATATGACACCCAGCCTCAGGCCTATGAAAGACGATCTCTAACATCAACACCAGAGAGAATAAAGAAGCTTACCTGAACTGAACTTTAAGCAATGAAATGATCCTGCACTGCTTATAGCAGTGGTGGTGAAACTGAAGTTCAAGGGTTTAAATCTAGACAGAAGAAGGTAGGCACTGAAAAAGCTCTCAAGTTAAATTACTCGTATAAAAAAATTATTCAATCAAATTTAGTTTATTTGCACATCAAGCCTTATAATAAGGATTTTATACAATCCTATGCAATTTTTACATCACTTTTATAGTGATGACATGTAAGAGTTTGGTCTTCTATGGTAGCCTTCAACCTCCCATTACAAAAAAAATCGTGGAAATTTACAAACGGCTGTGAGGTGGCTTGCTGGAAATAGTCCCATAAGTAAAACTCAATGCAAAGCATACTATGTGACGATTCATGTATCAGAACACCAGCTGACACTATTGGCCACCAGTTTGTTGTCTTTGAAAATGAATGTTTGTTGTGTTTTTTGGAAATTCCCAATTGAATCTATTGTGGAAGCTAGCAATAACGCACAGCAATAAATCACTCAAAGTAAAAGCTTCTATTTGAACATTTTTGGGAAGCAATATAGTCACAATCTGCCTTTTAGTTCCTGAGTGATGGTATTGAATAATGTCACGAAAAGTATTTTTGCAGAACTTGATGATACCACGTGACTTTTTTGAGATAAAATGTTATCACTTTGTAATCCATTCAGACGTGTTATACTGTTGTCATAACAAGCATATGAAAACTTGAATTTTCCTTGTGCCCTATGACCACCAGAGTCTAATCAGGTCATCCTTGAGTCAAAGCGACATTTGTAACAAATCTGAAGAAATTCCGTAGAGCATTGTTGAGGTATCATGTTCACCACAATAAGACGGGCTTCCAACAAGAAAATATACTGGCCCTGAACTGGCGACAACACTGATGGCGTTAATTATCTGCATCTGCTTAAAAGAAAGCAGACAGAGACCACGCTGACATCAGATTTGTTAGCTTCTAAGTGACAACTTCAGCTGTTTTGACTACTTTTTGATATTCTTCCTGTGCTTATAATAATCAGTGGTTACCAAATTGCTTAAAACAAAAACTTCTTTTTATCAAAAAATAAAAAATAAAAATAAATAAATTAAAATAAAATAAATCCCAAAGCAGGTCCTGACTGCACTGTAAAACGACTAGAATTTAAAAAAATCCTTTTTGAACATTTTACACAAAATTACGAGGCTTCCAGTGCAGACATCTTAGAAATCAGAGTACTGTAAACTCTTTTATGGACTCTGTAGGTTCCTGCAGAATTTCCAGATGCAAGATAATATTAACACAACATGGAATAACAGGACACATGGTTCATCCAGCCAACTCTGATTGCCTCCATTTATCTTTCAAATTTCAATACTTCAAAAGATTAAAAATAGATTTGACACTCACACTGTTTTGGTGGGTATTTTAAGGTCAATGACTCCTTTTGCAATTTTATTTTCGTTTTGGACTGAAATAAAACAGAATAAACAGCTGGAGAAAGGAAAAGTACACTAACAGTCTATGAAACATGTAGGGAGTTTCCCCCCAAAGACAGACAGATAATGTAAAACACGTAACTCTCTTGGGACTAAATTTTAAAAACAAAAACAAAAACCGATCATCTTATTTCCTCTCATTAACCTGCATCTTGTGCAGCTGTGTTGATGATTAAAGACTTCTGCCATTTGTGATCTATGTAGCCTTTCTGGTAATAAACATCTTAAGACAGAAAGTTGGGCAGTTTTTCTTATGCCACCGACACACTTTGGGATTTTGGGCCATCCCAGATGAAAGGTCACAAAATGTAGTGATATCTTTGGTTGTGGATCCAACGCAGTGGTCCAGCGTTGCACAGTGACAGAGGATCACAGACGGCCATTGTCCTGGTCTTGCGACCAAGGTTGGACTGAGTGTCATAATTTGGAATGAACATCTAATAATGACTTCGTTTACTTGCTTACGATAATCAGGTTACTGACCAGGGAACTGAAGTATTCTGGTAACTGTAACTGTGCTGTAACTCATGTAAACACCTTACTTCAGTAAAACATTTCCCGTCGTATTCCGGTAATTAGAAACCAGAATAAGATGTTTGGGTTACACCTGTATTAACCGGAATATTCAGACATAAACACACCTTACCCCACTAACAACTGGGGCGGGCTCTTGTGCACATGCTTGTGAGTGCAATAACAAGGAAGACATGGGCAGAGCTCGCCCACTGCTCATTATCTTAGCTCAAATGGTGATAGTCAATAGAAATTGCTAGCCTGATCAGAAACAGTCCTGTGTGCTTGTTGCAGCTTGTTTATTTTCCACATTATGTTATTTTTAGGCTCAGATTAGCATGTTATGTAATTTTAGAATCAAAGACATTTGCTGTTGTTTTAAGTTACTGTTCAGTGGCGCACATTCCTCCTGCAGTTTACATTTACTTCATCTTGTTACTTTGTCTCCCAGCATATGGTGGGAGCATACAGGACCATTACCATGGTATTGCTGGTCAATGTTAATGTAAACAGGTCTGTTCCTGGTCTGACTGTAACTGTAGTTAGCTCAGTATCTGTTATACTGTGTGAATTAAAATGTGATAAATATGACCGCTGCTGTGACCCATGTCTACTAAATAACCAATAAAGATGCACTGCTGACCGTGTGATACTGGCACCTAACAAACACGGAGGGTTAGTATGCTAATTAATACTTACCTCAGGCTCTCTATGCAAAATTGGCATCCCAAGTCGCCCTCTTTTCACTCGCTACGAACGTGTCCACATTTTCCTCCTCTTCCTCTTCTTCAGTGTTTATTCCACAAACATAATTGCTACTATTGCAAGGGCTCGGCTCTCATTTAGCTACATTGTTTTATATCAGCCAAGATAGCGGCTTACATGAATGACACACACTGACGCGATGCGTACAAAAGACGTTACATTGGCTTGTATCGTCACCTGTGATTCAGTAAGTGTTACCATTGCACATTCTGCCTACATCAAATATAATGTCTTACCCAAGTTGATTAGATGAAACTTGCAGTGTGACTTGCAATAAAGTTTAAGACTGCTAAAATCACACAATGTGTAGCAGACTCTTTCTTCTTCTCAACACATAAACAACAACAACAAAAACACAAAAGTAAACAGATAAATGAACAAATAATTTGTTTTTGTACTCCGCACATGCCTCTGTGATAATAAAGACAACAGAAGACATGCTTAAGTTTTTGAAGTTTACCTTTACATGAATTCTGTGTGCCAATCACACAGAACATGGATCATTTTAGTGAGCTGGGATTTTAGTGTAAGAT
>JAQLOL010000023.1:1569344-1585356 GCA_029783665.1 Naso thynnoides
TTAATTAAATAGATGTAGACAAATGACACACCAATTTAAATGAAAGAGATGATACAAAGCCTCCTTTATAGTACAAAAAGCTTAGTCTAAAGGATTAATAACCCTGTTTCCTTTGCTGAACATATTTAGTGTCTCAAATGTCTTCATTGTTGTTCAGCAAGTGGAAATACATCACACATTCAACCCTCTGTTTTGTAATCTGAGCAAGTAAAATGTGCCCCAAGTGTCTCTCTTCTCTAGTAACTTCAAGAGTTTGGGAGAACATTATGTTAAATGGAGCTATGCAAATAAAACTATACAACTTTTGGAGCAGCAGCAGGATAAATGGCCACACAGTCAAGTTACATTATAAACCTTTATTTGCAAAGCTGTTGGGAGGTTGTTTTGTTTGTTTGTTTTACTAGTCAGTTTTATTTGTTACAGTGCTTTCAATTGCAGGATATTTTGTTTAAAAACATCTGGCTTCAGCAACTCACATTTGACATGTTTCCATGTAGTATTTTTATTTTCAGGTGAATCATAGAACTAAACCTCCTTCAGTCAGTCATTGTAAAGTCATATCATTAATTCACTCAGAGGGGCCATATACACATGCTGTATGCTGATGAGGAGATAGTTAGAAATTTTTAGTCACAAGAGCTTAAAGAGGTGCCACAGCAAACACAACGGTGCTCACATTTTGCCTTCAGCTTAAACCTTGAGTAGTGTCACTCACCTGAGCTATTGACAAAATCAGACAGGTTGAAAGTTTGGGCCCTGCAGCTCTTTTCTTTGATGAAAAGAGAGCTGCAGGACTTTGAGATCCCTGTGAGACCACACGCTGGCTTTTTGTTTTTAGTTTAAAAATGTCAAGTTACAGTTTAGTCAATTCTAGGCACCAAAGTACTTGGTTAAAACTACTTTCAAATTGCTATGGATACATGCAAACACGTGACATCTTTCTTTATTTTGCAAGTAAAAGATGGTTAGCAATGCATCAGTGGTTAATTACCGGGTCAATTGTCAGGGAGGTCAGTGTTGAGTGTCAGATTTCCTCCAGCACACGGCCTTATCTACCAAAATAAAAGACCATTCTGAAATTCCTTCACATTTGCAGCACTTTGTTGACAGTTACAGGCAAGTAGGCACTTGACTACTGTCAGTGATTCAAGTGTGAGAAAAAATCTCATTCTTGCACTTCTTTTCAGCCAGTCAATCAAGTCATATCTCATGTGATTTTCTTTACATTTAGTTTATCTGTCAGCAGTCAAAGGTCTTAATGGCAAAGAAAGTAGAGCTCTGTTGATTTTAAGTATCTTGTTGCCTCGAGCTAAAGACTTTTTGAAATTTCAGATCATCCGGGTTTTGCCAGAGAGACATCCTTCTCGTCCGTACATTGCTGAGCTGGAAACGCGCTTCAGGGATGCAGAGGGAGTCTTTGTACAGTCACACCCGGCTGAGGTAAGACAAAGTTCACAAATTTGTATCACAGCTCTGTTAAATTCCTGGAATTATCTGGAAAGTGAATTTTCCTCAGACTTTACGGATCAGAAGATATTGATCTTTTTCAGTCATATTGGTAATGAATGTCCTTATTATTCCCTAATTCCTGGAACAATAAATGTGTCTTTTATTTTTCATCGAACAAGAGTTCAGTGAAGTTGAACACTCAGTACACTCAGTGATCATTCATTAAAGTGCAAATGAGGGAAGTTCACTGAACTTAATTGCTCCCCTCATAATGGGTCACCTCCGTTGGTGTTTAATCAAAAATTAATTTTCTACTCTACTTCATTCTGTTTGAATGTGTCCTCTCTATCCATGTTAGCACTGCTGTAGCAATGTTTAAAAAACATTTTCTACACCAATTTTTTTAAATGTCAAACATGAATTATTGGAGCTTTATGAATTTTCAGTGGCCATATCAATCACAAAGTCCCTGTGACCTTGTACTGAAGTGAACAGAGAGTCTAAAGTCTGCAGACAGGAAATCTAGACTTAGCAAGATCACATGCCTCAATGGTGAACCATATTTAATTTGGTCATCCTTGTTCCTTGCAGTTAGAGTAAACATACTGTATGTTCTCTCTCATTAACAGCAGCAGGACACATAATGTACATAGTCGCGGTATTTACAATTAAGATGATTGTGTGACTGTAGAGGAAGTCAAGTGAACCCGAGTACAACCAAATATTTCATATTTTCTCATTTAAATGAGGTCTTTGGGTGGATACAAGGTCAAAGGAAGTCATAAGTGCGACGTATGTCTTTGAAATATGAGGGATTAAAAGCATCTGTTGGCTTTTTCTAAAGGGTGCGGGATTAAGGAAAAAGTGGCAGATGAGGAATTAATCTTCCTTTTTTGCTTGGTCTTCCGTGAAGATTATCTTGTCTTTGTGGCCTCTCATAACCAAGGTTGTTATCGTTAACGAAAGCAAACTAAATAATGAAAACTAGAATAATTAACCAAAAAAAAGACAGAGAGAGGGAAAAAATATCCCCCGCTTTCATTTTTGTCATGGTATTTTGGGTGGATATTGAATCTTTTTTTCAAGATCTATGTTCCTTCTTCCTCCTCTCCTTGTGATGTGCCAGTGTGCCAGTCAGTCCACGCCCCTTTCCTGGTGAAGTAAACCAACCTGGCTGGAGTTTTGCTGGTGAGGGCTAAAGTCGGGAGAAAGCAGCAATCCCTAAAACAATCCCTAAACTAAAACCAAGCATTTTTGAAAATGAAAACTAGTTTACAAAACTTGCTTTAAAACTAGTTAAAACTAAACTGAAATTGAAAAATAAAGTTAAAATGAAATCAAAACAAAAACTACATATATGATAACATAGTTTTACATATTTATTTCTCATGATTTATTCACATTAGTAGATGCAAAGCACCTCTTGGACCCATATCCACTGACTCCCATTCAGGTTTTACCTGGCTGCCTCTCATTCGTGCCTGTGTGTCTGTTATTGTGTTCTCTTCATGTGTGTCCAGGTGTTCCAGCAGGAGCTTCCAGAAAGGATCCAGGACACTTGGGATCATTTAACAGAAGAGCCTGACAGAGTTCCACCATTCAGATGGCGATATGCTACACCGAAATCCCTCATGGACAACTTCTGCCACACCATGCACTGCCTCTTCAGCGAGTGCTTTGTGGGCACAGAAGGGCAGCAGGACTGTGAGTACGACAAAGGAAACGATTAAAACCCTCCAGCGATACTGCAGGCTGTAACATGGTACTGTAATATCAGAGACTAGCACACAAACAGCCCACGATGTGAACAGAACAATTTAATGCAAAGAAAGAAGTTTAGCAAAGCAAACATGTTGTATTGGATGTGCTTTTTTTATGTCAACAGAAATACTGTATGTGTGTATATATGTGACAATGTATACTACTGTTGGTACCTTGGTATCCTTATGGTTCTTACAGTAGATAGAACTCCTTTCGTACCCCCACCCCCATAAAGCCCTTTTTGTATATTTTATAAGGGTCCCTTGTTATGACCCAATAAAGATGGAGATATTTTTAGACTTATTTTACATCACACTGTATGGAGATAAGAGAAGAGGGGAACGGTGAAAGCATCGCCGGAACCTTAATGCACACTCAAAGTAGGTAAGCCGCTTGGTTGGAAGAGGTGGACTTTGCGCACGAAATGTTGAAAAGGCGACTTTGGGAGAGTTTGCTTGACGTGTGCAGATGACAGCATATGAAGTCAGCTGGAAGATATCTGGAAAAATCTGCAACTTTCTTCTTGATACATCACAGAACAATTGAACAAGTCGGGACAAGATGGGAAAAAAAATACAGTTCAGTATTTAAAAGTATTGGGCACACTCCGATAATCAGGCAGTTCAGCTCAGGGTGCTCAGGCCAGGTTTGGCTGGAGCAATGAGTCACAAGTGTGAGTGCATCCTTAGATAGCCAGGATCCTTGCTTGAGCCTTGACACATGCACAAACACAGGTTTACGCAGAGATTCTCTTTAGGACTTTACATTGGCTTCCATTCAATTGTACAGCCTAACCCAAACGCTTACCCTAACCCTACCCTTAACCAATTTATGCCTTAGCCTAACCTTAACCTAATCTCAATTCATACCTTACCCATAAATCTAACCAGGACCTCAGAAATCAAGGCAACAAAAACCAGCGTGCGTACACACACACAAATATTTCCTTCATCATAGAGCAAGAAAAATAATACCTGAATTGTATTTTTATTACCAGCTCAACAAAAGCATTGTGAAACAGTTTTAATAAATTTTCTGGAAATGGGGGAAATCTTTGCATCACCAAACACTGTTAACAAAATGCACTGTGTATTCTGTGTATTCAGGGAGTTGAAAAGGAGTTTAGTTGGAAAAGAGTGCATTGGACGATAACTGGGAACAAATTTCACAGGCAATTTAACTCTCACAAGCCTTGTTTTCATTGCAGTGTTACAGTTTAAATTTGCAACTTCCTCCTCACAGCCAACTAACTCAACTTGTTAAACGGGTCTAAAGCATCAGGAGTTCATTTTGTGTTTGTGTGGACTTAAAAACAAGTGTGTAACTGAAGTTGCTCCGCTCTGTGAGCGATGAACATTTGGTCCGACAGAGCTTTTGTTCCCCCCGTCTACGTTCAACAAGGGCCCGGCAAAGCAGCGACAAGGCGACTGACGACGTGATGACACAGCCAAAGATGCACATGTTGTTTATGTTTACTTTAAGGGCATTTCCTTGTGAAAAAGAAATCAGTTGACTTAATGTGTGCATGCTTTTGCATGTGATGTAAAGAGAGCTAATGTATTTTCATTAAAGATTGATTTTGCATTAACGTATCCAATTTAAGATAATCAGTACTCACATGGGCACAGCACAGGTTTTCTAAAATCAGAAGGTCTAACTCCATTTAACCCCTGGCCATTTTCTCTACTTCAGTTGGCGGGACATGAATGGAATGTTTGTTTGAAGGAAACCAGAACCTTTATGTAGGCGCCCTGGTCATACACAGATGATATTCCCTCTATGTCAGGATATGACCATGGTCAGTGTAAGTGAGGCCCTAACATGAGGAGATTGAACACATGTGACTGCATTCATCAAGAACAGTGCCACACTGTTATGTTTATCATGTGGACTTTAATTTAGACCTCTAAACCCCTCAAGGAAGAATTTAATAAGCAGTCGACATCCAAAGCTTTGATATTTATCTTTTGTACTTTCTGTTTCATGGTTCTGTGCAAATATCAACTAGCATGTGCATCACGATGACAGAATCTGTTCGCAGTATGCTGCTAAAGCACAAACTGTCATCACTACAACATCCAGCACATTTTATTCACAGATGGCAAATTTATGAGCAGTAAGATATCACTGCCCTCTTAGCAGAGTGAGTTGGCAGGTGGTCCTAACATTTAACACAAGCCACAGTGCAAACCATGAGTGATGTGCATCCTGTTTGCTTTTAACAAGAGCCCAACAGAGCAGCCACCGGGCAAAAGAAGAAGTGACAGAGTCACAACGCTAAAAGATGCACAAACTGTTGGCAAAAAGTCAGCCCTTTTTTGTTTTAACTCAAGTAGAAGTTCAGATGCTTGTGTTAAAAAAGAGGGCATAATAATTCAACTGCCTTACTCACATTTAAAAATACAAAAACAAGAAGTAGTTTCTGGGAGTTATTTCTGTCTTGATGAAGACCCACAAGCTTTAATATTTTGCATCATCAAGGTCGTGAGACTTTTCTTAGCAAATCTGAAGTGAATTATGTCAATTATTAAAGTCTTTTTATTGAAGCTGATTAAGTTAGAAGTAGACCTGGTTAACTTAGGGGAATTTGTATAACTATGATCAATGAAAATGGCAAAAATTACATAAAAGATTCGAAATAAATTCAAAATGGATAACTGTAGACATTGTAGGATTCTTGACTTCATCATTACAGATCTTTTACATGCACAAAAAGCTATTTCATACACTAAATGAAAAGGGAAACCTAAATTGCATACTATGGCCTTTACTAACGTGCTCAGCTTATACAAAGTAATCAGTTCAGCACAGCTGTGAAACAGAAAGTTCAAACCCCAGTGTTGCGGTTTTGTTGCAAGGTGAGCCAAGTGCAGGACACAGAGGTGAGGTGAGGTGTGAAGGTTTATTGTAAGGTATCGGGAATGGAGGTTCTGTGGAGACTAGATGATGGCAGGTAGAGGGCAGATTAACGACAGGATGACAGAGCGGAGGCAAGTGTGTGAGCACGGCCAGGTGGAGACCTGCTGTGGTAGCAGGCAGACAAGCAGGCAGATGTGAGGCGATCCAGAAGCACATGTGGTAAAGAGTTAAAAAAGTTAAAAGACAACTTTCAGTGATGGGAAGGAACTGGTTCTCAGGCAGAGTTGGTCCTTACCTCACTGGGACCCAAAACAAATTTTCTGCAAAGGGGCCCTCCTTCCTGACTTTTGAGGCATGTGAACCGTTTGTCAATAATGACACACCATCCTGCCTGATACGCCAGCTCTCCAGCTACAAACATCCACCCTCTAAAAATCTTTGCTCATCTTTCAGTCCAAGAATAAGGAGACCTATACAGAACAGAATGAGGTATAAACAATATTTATTGAATATATTTTATGAGCAAATGTTAAAATTACATTAAATGCTATGTAAAAAATAAAATAAAATAAAATATATAAACACTGAAATTTGGCTCTGCTGCCTTGTCATGCATGACTCTACACCTCACAATAATGTACACTTAACTTTAGATTAGCAATAGAAGCACAAGTCTATTGGTTATGGTTGCAGCTCTACAATAAAACCTTAACAGCTGTGTTATTAGCTTTGCCTGTACAAGGCACTGTTCACTATACATAAAGTCCTGACTGAGGCTGGATGTAGAGCAGCTGAGTCTGTGCTTGAATTGGCTGATGATCCAGAATCTCCTTTACTGACTTCTGCATACCACCTGCACATTTTACTTAAACAGTACGATAATTAAATTAAGCAGCTGCTTCGGGGCCATACAAAACTGCTTTTATGTAGGGGGGTCTACTAGAAAAAGTTGTTATGTTGACTCTGGTGGCCCCTGGGGGCAACATCAGTATCAGCACCACCACGTAATGTCATTTCAATCAGGACAGACTATTAGGAATAAAAGAGAATGATAGGTTTTGAAATGAGATCAAGTTTATTGTGAACAGAGAGGTAGTCTTTGGCGCTTAGGCCCCACAGGAAGATCATCTAGGAAGCAGCTTGTGGATTGGATGCTTCCTATGTAAACTTACTTGGAGCCTAGACACTGGTGGTGGTGAAGGGAGATGATCCTTCATGCGGTAGAACTTCAGAAAGAAGGCTTGATTGAAGGCGGCCAGCTTCTTGATTGAGGCAGCGGATGGGTGGAGGTGGGCTTAGCAAAACTTTCCGGGCTAAATGACAGCAGAGAGAGCATTTTTAAATTTGACAGCTAATGACTGATTGGTTAAAAGAGAGAGGGTGGCAGATTGTGATTAGATGAAGAGGACAGTGCAGTATAATGATTGCATGGTCTCTTAGTGGGCATGCGCAAAGAGATAGTCTTCCTGACTGAACTTCCGCAAGGCTTCATAAAGATCTTGATTAGGCTGGAATTTGCATTTATTTCAAAGGCAAGTGAAAGAAATATGAAACTTTTTTTTTCATATACTTACTGTTCTTTTATAAATACAGCTGATGCTATGCAGGATGTATAGAGATGAAGTTATGTAATGCATCTGTTTGTGGCTAATTAAGAAGAATAACTGTAAAATGATCAGTAATAGTGACTATCCTCATGCTAAAGCACTGTCATCAACATTCCCTTTAAATATTTAGTGTTTATATTAATGAGCCAACAGCAAGATAGCTCACGAGCAAAGCCAAAATAAAATGTTGCATTTTAAGTTAGTTGTTCTGCTGCTTCTGGCAATACAGAAGTATCTGCTGCTCCTCCAGATTATAGAGCAGCTGTGAGACACATAAGTCATCTTAATTTTCAGTATCAGATCAGGTGGCAGGCCAATCTTCCTGATGATCTCCTTTGCTTATGTAGGTCATAGACGCATTAGTACTAAATTGAGCCTGCTTCAGAACTGGTTAAAAGTTGCATGCATTATGTTTATGTTCCAAAAGTATATTTTTTATTTCTGTAGTTATGGGACCTCTTTTCACTTTCTGCGTAAAACTCTTCATTTTGGCTCCTATCTTTGTAAAGCTCCCCTCCTGAGAAGCCTCGTCTGCTCTGATTGGTCAGATATCACAGGCTTGAGCATGCACTGCAGCCCAAAGATTTTGCGGCGTCCTCCAGAGCACTTTTCTACAAACTCACAAGTAGCTCGGTTCCCTTTGCTAACACTAAATACCCATATGGGGATGACAGAGAGGTGGTCCACACTAATAAAGTGATATTTCACCACAAAACAGTTTTTGTGTGTCATTTAATCACCCTTTAATGTCTTGAACTGAAGAGTATATTTTTTCAACACTCACCCCCAAAAATGTGAGCCACTCACTTAAGCTGCTTTTGCTGGCAGTAGACGGGGATACAGTTTCAAAACCTCAAAATTATCTAAAAATGTCTATCTAAAAATCTCAAAAGCTTTATGGTATTATCCAAGTCTTCTTTATCATGTTTTAGGCTCAATACTTTAGAAACAGGGAGACGGGTTTCATCATTTAAGCTGGACAACTTCTAATGCACTTGCTTGGGAGCCTTGTGCCAGATATGTTGGATTTAGCAGCTTTTTAGCTGAAATAAAAGTGTTTTGCAAGTACTTACTGAGTATTTACTTAGTACTTACTGAGCCTCCCACACAGTAAAGAAGACTTGGATTATTCCACACAAACCTTTCCAGATTTTTGGATGGACATTTTCAGATGGTTTAAATGCTTTGAAACTGTATCTTCATAAAGCAGCTAAAGTGAGTGGCTCACATTTTCGGAAAACACCCGTTTACTGTGGAGGAACACTGAAAGGACAAATATATATTCTTCAGTTCAAGGCATCTAAGGGTTAGTGACTGATACACAGATTTTTTTTAGCAGTGATCTATCGCTTTAATGTGACTTTTAAACATGTGGCAAGAAACAAGAAATAAAAGTTATGTGAGTCAACCGGTTAGTGACAAATGAAGGTGCAAATTAAATGAAGTTTTTCTTCTCTTCTGTCTTTCAGACTGTCGTGTTTCTTTTTGGAGGAAAGGCAGGAAGAAAGGCTTAAAGCCTGAAAGCTGAGAGGAAGACAGCGGGCTGAAGTTTGTCCCTGTTGATACTGATAAGGGATTGGTATCATGATGGAGGGATAAAAGGACTATGTGTAGGTACAGTAACAGTACCCGCTGTGATTTTAGGAAAGGATGGACTTTCTGAAACATCTCATTTGAGAATAAAAGCTCCAACTCCTAAGACTTTCAAATCCTCTGTCAGTCAAGAAGCCTGAAATATTTGTCTCTTGACGGCAACTGAAACTCATGCTTTGATACTTGGGTTTCAAGTTTTGGAAGAGTATTTTTCAACTTGCCATTTATCAGCAAAATTGATCTATAATCAGTACATTGAGAAACTCCTCTCTTTTTTGGAACTTACTTCATTTTTCAACAACACAAGACATTCCCTGACTTTGGTACTAATAAATTTTAAAAAAGAAGAAGAAGAAAAAAAGAAATGTATGTAAAGTTTCTATTTTCAGTTGTAGACTTTCAGTCTCCTGCACCTATTAAGTCATGGTTGCTGGTTTTGCATCCCTTCAGCTCACAGCTTTCATTTTCTAGATACATTTTATTCTGGTGGATTTTTTTAAGGGTATGGCACAGGCTGCTAATTCCTTGTCAGTGTAACTTCACCTGGAGTGAGGACATTTCTGCCTAATTTCCACCCAAAAAGCCTGTGACATGCTTGTAGTTCTTGTAAGAAACTAACAAGATGCAGTACGAGAGACTATACGTTGGATTCCTTGATATTGAGAAGCTTGAGCTAATTTTGTATTATAGCCAGACCTCCTTCAGCCAGAGTTTCTTTAAATTTTGACCTGAACTTCAACTTTAAAGGCCACAAATAACTGCTGTTTTCTCTTTCCACTTAAGTTGATTTACACATATTGTACCCACAGCCTAAATTTAGAGTGTATTTTCAGAACTATGCTTGTGGGCCACATTGCATATACAAAAGCTGTAAAAACAAGGTTTTTCTTTTTTTTCAGGGTCAATGTACTTTTCTCTTTGTTAACCTTACAGCCATCTCCCTCTGTTTGAGTTTTTCATTTTTATATTTACTGTAGATCTGTTATGAAGGTTTTTTTCCCATCAGGCAACTATTGAACATGTTGTTTGCTCACTGACTTGTGCAAAGCTTAATGAGTTACCGTCAGCATTGTAAACATGATGCGATATCACAGTCAAAACTTTTTTGTTCAAAGTTATTAGGCCTTAACTGAGATCAAATTCAGAATTTAATATTACATGGGAATCTTTTTGCTAAAAATGCACAAGATGATTAATTACATTCAGTCAGAGTAAAACACTTCAGCATCCCAGGTTTAAAAATATCTGCATCTGCAAAAAATCCCTACCTGCAACCTTGACCTTTAACTCCCATGTATCACTGTAGACATTACAGAAATGAAATAGTTTCACTTTAAAATTTTTTATTCCATTCAATTCTGACCAAGATTTTCTTAAAAGCAAATCAGTATCATGTTTTTTTTTCTCTTTGAGGTTCTTTTTTATGTTGTATCATCTTCATTGTTTTATTTTTTTTATTTCACTCAAGGCTAACTCCTGTCAAACAAAATGTTTTAACTAGTCAGGTTTGTGGAATTAAGACGAAAAGCTATATTGTAAAGATCACTCTTTAGATTAATAGGCACTATTTTAGTGAGGCTCATCATATTAGCCTATTTATAATGCAGATCAGAGAAAAACTTTAGAATGAAGGCATGTCAACATTATTTTTTAAATACAAATTGATGGAATCGGGGACAGTTGTTGAAATAACAACTCAAAATTAACCTAAACCCAAAATGTGTACATTGGAGAGACAAGTTCAGATGAACAATAAATGAAAAATAATGTCAAGAAATAGGAAAATATTGGGTGTTAAAAAATGTCCATGTGGCAATTTTATTAAATTAGCAAAACATGGAGGGCTGTCCTCATCTTCTTTTTCTTCATTTGTGCTTGTGAAGGAATTATGCTCTCAATTTTTCTATGTTATTATTATTGTGGGTTGAGCATATGGTATCCTATTTTTCTATTTGTGTTGAAAAACTAAAATGCTAGCTCGCACTCCTGAGGTATTACTTTTTGTGTCAGCTCTTATAGATTAAGTCCTTTGACAGGACTTTAAATACAGGTGTGACTCAGAACTGCTGTAGACATATAGATTTTATTCTGCATTTACAAACATACACTGACTGATGTAAGTAATTTTTCAAAGAATTTTATTCCTTGTAGTAAGCATACTGAACGTACCAAAACAAGAAACTCACTCCCCGGCTGTCGCAACAGCAAACAATCTGCTTCCAGCCACAGTTATGTTGACCAGTTATGGTCAATTGCAAATTAGCTTTTTTCACAAACAGCAAAGATGTTTCTGCAGTAATGTTATAGATAGTTCACAGCAGGTTCCAAATGTGTTGGACACGTTTTTCTTCTAAAGATGGAAAAAAAACAGCACCAGTTATGTTGGTTTAAGTCTTCTTCATTGTGCTCTAATTTTAAAGGGGACATATTTTGCTTTTCTGTCTCTTCAACCTATAAATGATGTTATATAGTTTGATTGCTATTTTAAATGATGCCAAAGTGTGAAACAATGAGGTAAGAGTATGTAGCAGTAAACTCTGTGGGCCTTTTCTAATGGCTCTGAAAGCTTCGTTCTCATCAGTTTTTGTTTTTTTTTTCAATCTCAGACCACTAGTGTGTCAGAGTGTGCTGGGCTTCTTTATAGGTTCATCTGGAAGGTGTGTGTTTGAACTGGCCAATCAGAGCAGAGTAAGATTTTAGAGGCGGGGCAGGAGCTAAAACAGATCCTCTCAGTCAGAGGCAAAAATCCTGGACAAAACAGGGCTGCTGCAGTCGGCTGTTTGATAAAACAGATGAGTTTTTTGAGCATCAAAGCATGTAAACCTGTTCTAGTAGTAACCATGAATAAAATATGGACCCCAAAAATGAGCATAATATGGCCTCTCTAAACTTTTAATTGGCTAACAGAAATCTGTGGTCTCTTACTTTAATGAGCCCATGGATGTGCAGCTAGCCAAAACCAGCTATTAGCCGCCTAATGAAAACATTCCTTCCTGAATTGTTTAGTAATTAAAGGCAAACATGAGCATGTTTACTGCATTCTGTTGAGATGGCTGAATTGTTACTGTGGGAAATTCAATTGCCAATTCTCAGCTATTGTTGACAGATGGCTGCTGGGGGCTGCAGTCTACCCCTTGAGGCTAATCTGTATTTTCAGCGTTAAAATTGATTCTTGACCTTTCAGTTTTGAGGTACATACTGTAAGTCTTTACTTATTAAACATATTTTTTGTCTTGATTATCAGTGAGTTAGGTTAACTGTTATTAATCTGGTTCAACGTCAGTACATGTTAAGTAAAGTCATGCATAATGCTTTGGACATATAACATGAGATGCAAAAGACTGACTGAGAATCTTTTAAGTGACTTGTGAGGCGCTTGGCTTATTTTTGTAAGAAATAGGCAGAAAAAAAACCCTGCACTTCCTTTTACCATGTTTATTTAGTCAGATTCAGCCTCTTGTGAATGGCTTAAAATCCATCTTTACATAGAAAATCCTCTACTGAAAGGTGATAAATGTTGCCCTAAGGGTAAAGAGGCTTTAGGCAGGGCTGTTAAAAGCAAGATATGGGAATGAATTAATGCCTTCATTCTTTCTTGCTTGAAATTTCACTTATTCAAGTGTATTTAAAAAATAACTTAGGATACAGTAGATTCTATCTATTATCTGCTGATGTTAGTTTTGTAACTGGAAATAAATTTTTTGATCACCAGGAAATGAACATGAGTGCAATTCATTTACTGTTTAGAGTGTTTAATATTTTACTGGTATGTGAGAATTTAAATTTAGATAATTATCAGGCATGGAAACTTGATATACACAACACAAGTTCTACAAATGTTTTAGTTGACCAACTAAATGTACAATCTTGGATGTTTTTAAGCTTGAACCAGATGCTAAATGATGAAGACCCTCTGTTATGCTGTTGTAAAGCTTTGAGGATGCAAATACAAAACAATTAAACAACATTATTAATCCCAAATGCAATTTGGTTTAGGGCAGACATTACAAGTCACGATACAGACACAAACAAACATTCACACCATCAATAAAACACAACAAATTATCATGAGTTAAGCAACAACAATTAAATGATAGCCAAGCTTTCGGCTGAAAAATGTCAACATAGCTTGTTGAAGTAGGGTGAAGTGAAGTGCTGTGTTTATCATGATTAATGAAAGCATATTTCACAAGCAGCCGTCTCCAAAGTTGGTTTCAAAAACCCACTCGAAATCCTGTACAAATGGAAGAATTTGTTATCTTTCGACTTATCTGAAACAAAAAATGAAAGGTTTTAAACCCCCAAAATAAATCACACGGTCATATTTGAGAAATTACATTTAAAAAATGTACATAACATAAATTACATCTTACATTCAAATAAGAAGTGCTGTTTGCGTAAAGGCCATTTATCCCCTATAATGTTCATTACTTCCAAGACTGCAAAAAACTGTATGCTGAAAGTAATAGTCTCAGTTCATGTGTTCACTCCTGACTTCATATATGATGTGTGTTCAAGGCTTTGATAGTTTAATGAGAGAGAATAATGATACTCAGTGATATAAACAGCCATGAGTTGAATCTGAGAGGAACTCATAGACAGCTTTCACAAGTTTTCATGGGTTGAACTTGGCCTTATATGCATATAAAGCACTATAATGATGTAACAGATGAAAGATAATTATTGGTGTAATGCTATAAATGCAGTAAGTGTGTTTTTTACTATGCTTTATAGCAACTGTCTGGCTATCTGTTTGTAACTCTAAGAGCATATTAAGGTGTATTCAAAGATCCCTTATTGTGAATTTTAGGTGATATTTCCCACAGCTGACTGGCAACAACAGAGACATGAGAACTGCAAACATGTGGAACTGTTGTCCATGGTCTTATGAAATCTTTTATACACAAAATATTGAATTTATTTATTTTTTGGAAATGTATATGCTACATGATAATACTTTTATTGAAGAAATGAAAATTAAATTCCTATTTTTTATCAACTAACCTTGTGTTTGGTGTCCAGTCATTATTCATACATGCTTTAGATATTCTGTCATTTGCATTTCAGTGAAAATTGTCTCTCATAATAAAACACGGTCTTACAATCTTCTGTTGGTCATTTTAGTGCATCTTTAAAGATCACCCAGATATCCATCTTTCTTAAGTCAGGGACATAAAAGTAATTCTAGGTACTTAATAATATAAGAGATTTTCGTTTTGTTTTTTTTTCCTTGTAGGCCAGAGTATTAAAATTTGAAAAAAATGCGAGTCAAATGTAGGATAATGGAATGGACATGGTCTCTGTCTTTAATAGTGAATTAATTCTACAAGTGACAATTGACAGTAGCCCACTTGGAACCTGCAACCACGTGAAAATGTGCTTGTGTTACAGACTTTACAGACATGGAAATAATGAGATAAGAGCAATAAACATGCTGCAAATCTCCGCTCCTTTCGCAGGTTCACCGTTGCGCAAAATTGTAGTTTTTGTCCCTCTGTACTTCCCGTAGCCAGTTCAGCGAATACAGGAAGTCAAGAAAGTAGAAGGAAGAATAGAATAAGTAGCCTAATAAATATAATAGTGATAAACATAAGTTTTCAGGGCATCAATTTGAGCGAGAAATATTATGTAACAATACCATTACGGGCTTAAGCAGAAAACATTATCTTTAAACTCGTATTTCATTTATTTATACACTGAAAGGTAATTGTGTTCGTCCTGTCAGTTAGAATTTTATTTTGACAGTTCTAACAGGAAATGTTCACACTCGGTTCGCCCGTTTGACAGTTCAAAGAGTAACGTTGCGTATTTGTTTGAGGGTGTTGTGATACGGACATTTACCTGGCTTCGAAAACATTAGAAAATGACGTCCAACGACGGAATTCTAATACCGAGTCGTCTGCCGCTGCTGCTGACCCACGAAGAAGTGCTCCTCCCGGGCTCCACCGTGAGGTTCACCGTGAACTCTCCGCGGAACATGCACCTGGTCAGCCAGCGGCTGCTAAAGGGGACTTCGCTAAAAAGCACAATCATAGGAGTGATTCCCAACACCAGAGACCCAGAGCAGGAAACCGACGACCTCCCCACGTTGCACAAGTAATAAACATTTTGCTATATGGCTGGATAGACACTGAACGGTTGTGCCATTTCCAGAGTTTAGGACGATTGTGTTATTGTTTTTTTTGGAGGCAGTACAGAAGAACGTACAGCGTGTACAGCAGCCCCAAGCAATTATCATACTCTTTCCAACAATTTGCAGCCGAGGAGGGTTCAGTGGGAACAATAGTTCTGCTTTACAAAAGAATTTTTTTAAATGCTCTTATATGTGTCCTTTCTCGCAAAAAACGATATTTGCAACTTTCTAGGCCTGTAAAATTATTGAAATGAAACAATCTCTAGAGGGATAGCTACTTATAAGGTAAAACTGCTAGCCTTTGACCAACATTAGTTAGATTTTAAGACGCATAGATGAGCATATCATGTTGACATTTAAAAAACAACACCCCCCCCCCCCCCAAACAACAACAACAACAACAAAAAACAACTTTTCATATGGCCTAATGGTCTTAACACACCTTTAGCAATCCCAGACCCAACTGTGGGAGACACTAAACACTCAACTTCAAATTCCGTGTAGTTTTAGCAGCTGAAGTCTTGTTAATGTTCATTAGCTTTGAGAGTAAACATAGGCTAGAAAAAGGTTGTGACTTTTTATTATGTGTTATGTCCCATTCGGTCAAATT
>JAQLOL010000023.1:1596448-1614755 GCA_029783665.1 Naso thynnoides
GATTCACTAGAGAAGAAATTCTTCTAATAATACCATATGACTTCATTATTTTCTTGCACACCAGCTCAATATGGTTTTTCCATGTAAGGCCTTCGTCAACAATTATACCTAAAAGTTTAGCATGAGAGACGTGTTTAATTTCAATATCATTGATATGTAATTTGAGATCCTGTTTTGAGTATATTTTGTTTTTATATCTGAAAATCATATAGCTGGATTTGTTGACATTTAAGGAAAGCCTATTCATCTGAAACCATCTCGAGGTTTGTGCAAGTACAGAATTAGCATCTTTAATCAGGGAACCAAAGTCAGAATGTGAAAAAATTAAGTTTGTGTCATCAGCAAATATTATAGGTAGAGCTGTGTCAAACTGTAAAGCAAAATCATTTATAAAAATAAGAAACAGAATAGGCCCAAGGATTGAACCTTGTGGTACATCATAAGATACCTCAGTTCTGTTGGAGTTCATACCCTCAATACAAACATATTGCTGCCTATTACTGAGATAATCACTAAGCCAATGAATTACAACATCCTGAAAGCCATAATGAATCAATTTGGATTTTAAAATACTATGGTCTACTACATCAAAGGCTTTCGATAAATCTAAGAAAGTACCAATTGCAAACTTGTTATCATTTAATGCTTCATAAATTTTGTCAGTAAGTTGGAGAAGGGCCATATACGTATGTTGAATGATTTTTTCTAAATACGGATTGATGCTTATACTGGATGTTGTTATCACTGAGGTGTTTTAACACTCTTGCATAGACCAACTTCTCTAGAACCTTTGAGAAACAGGGTAAGATCGATGATTCAGGACTACACCAGTTTTCAAAGAGACCGCAAGTACATGTGTAAATGGCAGGATGATCGGAGATGCTACTTCCTTGAGAAGCTTGGCCTTGATTTCATCACGACCTGCTGTTGACTTATTTAAACTATTAATCATATCAAGCACTTCAGTGCATGTGGGTGGTTCAAAACTACATAGAGTAGCAAAATGGCCCTTAATATTATCAATAGGTCAGTTATAAGTAGCTGAAATAACTTTTCACCTCAAAACACCTCTTGTAAACTAAGAGGGTAATTTCACTGAAGTTTTTTTTTAAATTTAATAAATCTTTAATGACATTCCATGTGGCTTGTATGTCATTAGATGTTTCTGTAAACCTGTCAGAATAGTACTTTTTTTTTGCTATACAGAGTAGATGTGTATATTTGTTTTTTTATTTTTTATAACTATCAGCATTATTCTGTGTTGGGTTAGACAAGTATCTTTTATATAATTTATGTTTTTTAATGGAAGATTTCAATAGCCCCAAAGAGAGCCAGGGTTTAGAGTCGCAGGCTTCCTTGGATTTTAGACTTGAGAGGGGGAAACAATTATCAAATATATTCTTGATGATTTGAAAAAATGATTGGTATGCCAAGCTAGCGTCATCCTTATAAATATACACATCGTTCCAATGAGCGTCTTTGATCATTCTCCTCAAATGATTAATATTAACTTCACTGAACTTGTGGTATCTTATTCTGATGTTTAAATCCCTATGTTGATTTGCATTTGTCTTAATGTAAAATGAAATATAGGAAAATGATCTGAAATGTCACTAAATACTACCCCAGACTTTGAGGAATACTCAAATGAGTTAGTGATAATATTATCAATTAATGTGGCTGAGTTTCTTGATTCATGTTAGTAAGCCAAGTTTCTGAGAGTGCAGTGATCGAGAACTCATGATTTAAAGTTGATAAGTAGTGAATAAATTGATCCAAGTTTTTAGGAAGGCTTCATATATTAATATGAATTGAGGAAAATATATCAGTATCCTTGTTTGATGACTCAATTATGCTATGAAATTCTTTTTCTTTGTAGTAGTTGCATAAATTAGATCCAATGCTCACTTTGCTAAAAAAGTGCACATCGGGATCATACAAATCAGTATATTCAGATGATATCAATGACAATCATCAATAGAGAATGGATTAAAGGTTTCAGTCATTAAAACAAAAAGACTCAAACGGGTTTAACAATCACGCAAACATACACCTGAACGCATGCATGCATGCATGTGCGCACACATACACATTCATTGTCACTGATATTTGTCCAGCTCATCCAAACTCCTGATATAAATAACTTTGGCTTGTTTGGGACATTCACCATTTAACTTGATAAAGACTTTGCAGTTGGCAGTCCATGTATTCTGTATTTTCTGCAACTTTCTAAGGTAACGCGCTTTCTTAAAGATTTCACCATTTCTTTTAGTCAGATGCTCATTGAGGTAGACACGGGTGCCTTTGAGTGCTTTACCTTGGCGAAGCAGATTGGTTTTGTGCTTTCTGTTGTCAAACCTGAGGATGACAGCTGTATTGTCCGTGCCCTTCCTGGGAAGAGGATGACAAGCTGCGATGTTTTCATTGTCGATCGTTATCCCTTTGGAGTGAAGGAATGCCACTACTTCCATCTTCGCCGAAATCCGATCCTCCTCACTGGGTAGGAGCCCCTATCCGGCTGTGGCAGCTCTGGCAGTGGCAACGTATGATCTGGGTCTGATATCCAAACCCGAGACAATAACGTCATTCATTTTGGAATACTGATCCATGTCATCTACTCGCTTTTCAAAGGTGTCAACCCTTATTATCAGTTCAGAGTTCTGGGTTTTAAGCTGAGTGATTTCTTTCACTAGTCCAGTAATGACAGCCTGTTGCTTGGCAATGGTATCCACATTACTGGACAGCATATTTATCGACTCCTTCAATTCTTCTATCTCCTTCTTTAGTTGCTTTAAAGACATGTTTGCTGATTTACTGTAGCAGATCTAGATTAAATATGAATCACACTGCTGAGCCACTGTTGACAAGGAAGTGGCTGGTATAATTGCCGACTCGTCTGCAGTTTTGTTTAACAATGATCAAACTGATAATATGCTGCAAAAAAGACCAAGATCCTTGATTTGGTCTCTTAGAGTCACTGTAGTCTCCCACTTAAGGGCGAAATCACATAGCAATAAAGAAAATATTACATTGTTTGAAAGTCAGTCTCTAGCGTATTCTCAAGTTGGCGTGTGACGTCGCCGTCAAGGAAAGTAATCCCTTGGAAATACTGAAAAACATATTGAAAATGGTCATTTAGCCTGAAAATATCAAAATATAATTTTTGGTACCACTTGAAGAATCTGGATGATATCTTTTCAGCATTCCTTGAAGTGCTACTGTGTGTAATTTAAAAGACAGATTAGTAAAATGCAGATGTGCATGTGAAGGTCCTGAAGATGAAAGGGCAGCAGAGCTTCTTGCCTGAGGTGAAGACATTTGTAAGATTTGACAACACATTAGTAGGTTGTCCACACACACTCATCACATGACATGACCTCTGGCAAGTAAACCACACTGCCAAATTACGCCATCAGAGACCAATATGTCAGGAACTTTGTCAGCTGTGTCAGCAACAGCTAAATCAGCCACTTATGTCATAACCTCAGGAAGACATTAGCTTTGTTCAGCTGCAGAAGAAGGTCATCACTCATGTCTTTTCAGTGTCAAAGGTTGAGTGTGTAGGATTAAAATTGAGCTGTTGGCAGACATATAATATAATAATAATGTAGGATCACCTTAAAGTATCAATTGTTGTGTTTTTATTACCTTATCTTACTTTTATATGAACAGAGGGAGCCGGTCCTCTACCACAGAGTGCGCCGTGTTGCACCACCATTTTTTGAAGTATTCACCAAAAAATCGCTCTAGAGAGAGCACGTGGTGTTTTTTTTTTTACAAGTTTTTGCAACCACGAAGGGTTCTCCTACACTTGGAAGGGGAGGCTGAAGGATATTCAGTCATGTGCAGTCTTCAGTTTCACCACTAGAGCGCGCTAATTTCGACACACTGGACCTTTAATGTGAGAAATTGAATTAGAGACCCTTAATCTGACAACCATAAGCAAAATAGAATCAGCAACATTAAAGAGTGCGTTGGCGTTTCTCTCACATCATACATCAGGCAAAGAGTCCATCCACCCAAACAACAAAATCATGAACTAAAGTGTATTGATTGACTCATATTTACACAGTATCTTTTGTAACCAGAGTGAATAAAAATTCTGTCTGGTTGTTTTGCCCCTTAGTGAGTCAGAGTTTTTGGTGTGAGGTTGACTGACAAGTGAGGTGAACAGCTCATCAGAGTTCATCTCAGGTTGCCAGGTCAAACCGGGTATTTTAAAAGAAGCGTAAACAGAGTTGCGCTCCCATCTCTCAGACAGATGAGAAACACATGTCCGGCATACCAACAGCAGGGGTGCATGAGATAAAGAGATCGTACAGTTTGTTCAACTTCAAAAGACATGAAGAGAAGATCACTTCAGTGGTTTGCTCTGAACAGATTTGGAGTTTTATATTTTCTGTGGTTGTTTATTTTAATATCTATCTTTTAAGAGCAGAAAATTCATGTTTTTTGCTGTCAGTTTAACAATTGAAACTTGCTTTCAATTAAGTTCTCAGCGAACATTGCAACGATCATTTTTTTAATGTTTATTATATTTGTGTGTTAATGCAATGCAAGCCTCTACAAGGAATTGATCCTACCATGACAAATAAGAACATAAGACCTGACAAAAATGAATGTAGACAGCACATGATGTTTGTCGAGACTCGGGCCTCACAATTTTGAAATAATACCAACGAGGGATTCAGACTGATATTGCGATGTGGTATGATATGTGATTTTAGAGGAAATGATCATTTTTACATCATTATTCTCAGTAGTCTCGTTTTTATTGAAAAACATATTAAAATGATTATAGTGTGATTTTTGCAGGGATTTGTATGAAAGAATGTTTTCTTAAATCTGTAGAATATGATGGCCATGACATCTCTGCAGCACAATATTTGTATTAAAATGGTGTTTTGACACATAATTGTGCCTTAATAAAATTTGCAGTAGGCCATGTTGCAATATTGATTAAATTTCTATTCATCGTGCAGCCTTAATCTGGACATATATATCTGGACATATTCACTTTTTTGGACCTAAATAGAAACCCTACTATAGAGGGTGTAAATCCTGCCCATTTCTCCAGACGTACGTATGTAGGGAGCATGCCTGGCCGCATCATCAACGGCTTGAAGACAGTAGGCGTCAACAATCCTGTGTTCCTCCTGGACGAGGTGGACAAACTTGGAAAGAGCCTGCAAGGAGATCCAGCTGCTGCACTGCTAGAGGTTAGCTGTCCCGCTCAGACGACTTGTGTAGCTGTATCAGAGATCCTCACTAAAGAACACCTTTATGTGCTCTTTACTTACTCGCTGGTTACCCTTAATCTTTGCTAAAACTGCTAATTTATAATTTGTTGTGCCTTCTCACCAAATTTTGTTGAAAGTTTTCTTTTAGTTGTTTTCCTCTTAGTTCTATAACCCAGAAGACTAAACACTAAAAACACAGAGACATAGTTAAATAATCTGTGCATGTTCCTGTAGGTCCTGGACCCAGAGCAGAACCACAGCTTCACAGACCATTACCTCAATGTGGCCTTCGACCTGTCCCAAGTGCTCTTTATTGCCACTGCAAACACCACCGCGACCATTCCCCCGGCCCTGCTGGACAGGATGGAGGTGCTGCAGGTACCAGGTGGGTTAGAGTGCGGAGAGTTGTTGGCTGTACTCTTGTGTTCTGCAGAAAAAACACCAGATTACACCCACAGACAGGGCTGACCAGAAGTAGGTGTAATTTAATCTTTTGTTAAAACAGATGAGATAAAATTGGTATTGAAAAAAGTTTTGTTCAGGAGCCACTATCTAAGTCAGTGTATCAGTTTTGGTACTGGTATTGAATTTTTCTTAACAATACCCAGCCCTAATTGCGTAGGAAAGAGACAAGTGAACTGTAGGTGATAGCCTGTGGTAATACTTACAGGAAATATATTTCAAACATGTCACATACAACCAGCTTCAGCGTCCCACAACTTTAGTTAATACAGCTACACTGGTTGTCCGAGAAAATGGAGTCATTTTAGTTTGTTATTTGAGAGAAAAAAAAAGTAACAATGTGAAGGACTATTTAATTAATTTAGCAAGTAGCCTGTTAACAGAAAATAAATAGAACTACTGCATATGCAGAAAGGTTTATTAGAAGGGGGAAGACGGGCAGGGTATCAAACCACTGACCTTTTGATCCATGGATGACTCACTTTACCTCCAGAGCCACAGTCGCTCTGGCTCGAGGGAGCTGTCCAAACAAACCGAAAAAATGCCTCCAGTGATGTCACGTGAGTCTGTTTTGGTTGAGGCTGAAGACTACATGTTTGCAAAAAAAAAAAAATCTGAGGATGTGGAATAAGGAAGAAGTGAGCTTGTTAGATTTCTGCAGGCTTTGGCTGCTCCTCATCTCCTCTCGCAGTTAGAACCTGGACTACCCGCACAGCAAACCTCTGACCAAACTGCTCGTTCTCAGTCGAGTCAGTCCTGATCATTACTTTTTAAGTGTCAATCATACGTCCAACTGTATTTTTCATGTGTGTAATGCTCAATCAGTAGAGCACTCTTTAAAATGTGTGCGTGTGTGTTTCAGGCTACACACAGGAGGAGAGGGTGGAGATTGCTCACCGTCACCTGATCCCAAATCAACTGGAGCAGCATGGATTAACCCCTCAGCAGCTGCATATACCACAGGAGACCACGCAGGATATAATCAGCAGGTCCGTGCAGACATATACGTTAACCTTTGAACACCCTCCTCTCTGGACTTACTCGAAATAACCAAGGAAATGAGCAGGAAGGGGATAGTTGTAGAAAAAAGGCTGCTGTATTGGCAATGAGTTGGCTGTTTGATTGTGTTAGTGACCATGTGAGTTACTGGCACTGTTGGAATGCTACTCTTAAAAGTAACTTATTACACTACAAAATTACTGCCATTAAAACACCCCCCCCCCCCAAAAAAAAAATAAATAAATAAATAAATAAAAATAAAAACTTATGTTACAGCATTACCTTCTGAGAAAAGTAACTTAGAGTACTTTTGCATTGCCAAAAATGAAAACCCCTTTATGATTCCTTGCACATGTTGTTTTATAGTCAACGCCTCCTTTAAATGTAATTACTCTACCATCATTACACAGCCTGGTCTGGCCATTAATCTGTAAACTAATAGCAGGAATGATGGAGACCGTGTTCCCTTTACAGCTTTTTATTTACGGTTATGTTACATAAACACAACAAGACATCTGTCACAAATGTTACAAACACACCTAAGCTTTTTTAAAAACACATACCTGCAGGAGCTTCTTCAAGTTTGAAGTAGAGTTTCTTTCTAGGGTTTCTTTCCTTCAGCTTTTATTTTACTGTCATATTCTTGTGCTTTTCCCTGACAAATTCAGAGTAATAAAAATCCTTCCATGAAATTAAGTGTCCCTTCTGTCATCCCACCTCACTCGCTGAGCTGCCACAAACGCACAGTGATGCAGCTGCAGCCCATAGGTAGTTGCCTGCCTGCCTAAAAATATGAGAGAAACATAAACAGTGCAGTTTTGTGGCGAATTTTCATTCCTTGTGGAAAAAAGGTATAGAATAAATGATAAAATAGCAATAATAATAATAATGTATTACTTTTTTGAAAATATAACTAAAAACAACTTATAAAATTGCAGAGCTAATGTGTTAGGTTACTCATTACATCAAAAAAATAATCCAATTTTGTAACGTGTTACCCCCAACACCTGGTATAGGGTAATATTAATTCATTTATTTTTCATAAATTCATTGCTCAGTTTCAAGGGTCTGCGATGGAGAGATGTTTAAAATACACCGTAGAGAGAGAGAAGCTCATAATGGAGAGCAGCTTTCAGCTGGAGAGTGGAAGGTAAAAATGGCTCTGCTCTCATGCCCTTGTTGCTACGAGTGCTAAAAGTGAAAATGTGATCTGAACTTCCCTTGATGAGTGTCATCTTTCCTTTCTGGAGGGGTGAGCGTGTCCTTTGATCACTGCCAGCCAGGACAACGTCCATCTCACTCATACCAGGCGAGCTCTTTTTGCTTTCCTCGAGAGCCGCATGTCGTTCAACTAAAACCAGGACACACATCTCTCTCTCTCTCTTTCTCTCTCTCTCTTCAGGTTCACCCGGTGGCTAAATAAATCAGAGCCACCCCCCTTTAGTGTAACTTCAGTATGACCCTGCTTCTCTCTGCCTGCCTAAACATGCCTACTTCTAGAAAACAATACAATTATAACATTTTTGCAGATTCATTGAAAAGCTTCTATATTTAGCCTGCGAAGGATCGATATAGTGTGTGATATGTGGAGCAGAGCGCTCATCCAGCTGGCAGCTCACATCTGAAGCTAACTTGGAATTTCACTTCTGGTCAGCAGAGTGTTTCATTAACTCATTATGTGGTTTAGTGGCAAATTGTTTTGAATGCCGACCCATCCGCAAGGACAGACTGACCCCTTTGATTACAGAGAACAACCGAAATGAACCAAATGAGTGACTACAGCCTGTTGTGTCTCCATTCAGAGTCAAAGTCTTGCTTTGGATTTCCTACAATTCATTGCTGTTTAGTGTCTTTAAAGAGCACAAAAAAGAGCTACTGCTGATTGTTTTTTCATTATCAGTCTGTTGATTCTTTTTTGTTTGATTACCTAATTATTTTATCTGTCTTTTAATCAACTACTTACTTCAGCACCATTGGGATTTCAGTGGTAAACAACAGGCTGATCAAACTGTCTAATATGCTTGAAAGGAATCAGCAAACATGGATCTGTTGTTGCAGAAGCTTCTGGTCTTTTCAGATGGTAAGCAGTATGCTGCCTGAAGACCTTCAGAGCCTCTCTACATCACTCCCTGCACTCCAGTCTGGTTACTATAGAAACAGCTTGGAGCTCATCCTTCGAAGGATACTCCTCATTTCACTGGCTTGAGCTCTTAAAAAACAAACAAGCAAACAAACAACATAGAAACAAAAGTGGTTCAGCTGGTTTGGCGCAGAGAGGAGTGTGGAGAGTGGAAACCAGGTCTGTGAAAATAAAAATGTCAGACTGGTTGTAGTCGCGGTCGTGCTTCACGTGTTAAAGCAAATAAATCAAGCTAACTTCAAATGACTGATTTCTCTTTTTCCTGTTTTCTTCATAAATTGTGTGCTTTCACAATGCAGCACCACTACAGATACTATGGCTTTTCATGCCAAACAGGCCATACATTTGAAGGTCAAACTGAACCAACCAAAATGAAGTGCGGTATGTCACAAATCAAGGCTGAGTCCACACAGCAGTGGTCCAGGTTCGAATGCAGCCCTGGTCCACTGCTCTCCCGTCCTTTTGCTTGTGTTTTTTTGGGTATCTGATTGAATCTCTGACACAACCTGATCATTGACACATGCCACAGCACCAAAGGCTTTATTGCCAGTGAAACCATATCTCCATAACAATTACATTTATCTGTTGTTTATTTGTGTTTTCTCTTTTAGATACACCCGTGAGGCAGGTGTGCGCTCCCTAGAGAGGAAGATCGGGGCGATCTGCAGAGCCGTGGCTGTGAAGGTCGCTGAAGGTCACACAGTCAACAAGACAGAGGCTTTGATCTCCGAGAGCCTAACACAGCAGAGTGGTAAGAGCCTGAGCTCTCTGTTGACAGATGGAATCGAGGGATATAGAGGGGGTCAAATCCTCGCCTGAGCTCTAACACTCTGTTAAAGGGGGATAAGGGTATACTGGGCATAAGATGAGTTCTCAAAAACTCCTTTAACAATAGACCTTTTTAATGTTTTACTTTTGGAATTGTCATAACAGAAAAAACAAAGGATTACAGTAGGTAACAGGATAAATGATTGGACTGTTCTAAAACAATAAAAAGTAAAAAACCTGGGACTTTGCTCCAGTTCCAGAGTCCAACTGTTGTTCACACTGATATGATGTACTGGTGCACATGAACAGAAGGAGCCTCTGTTAATGTTTGTATTCATTCAACTGTAAGATGCTTGGTGACCATGACTTCAGAAAAATTGTCTAATTTTTAGGGGTGTAAAAATGTAACAATTGTAACAATGTTACAATGCATATTATTATGCATGGCTGGCAATACAATACCAGAACCATATGGGCTCATTTAGAGTGATTTGATAAGGTATGATTCAATGACTAGAAATTGATGTGGTTTTTTTTTTTGTTTGTTTGTTTGTTTTTTTTTGTCAAAAATAGAGGAGAAGAAAATGCTTAATTCTATGCAGTGGTAGAGGAGGTAAAGCACAATGACCAATCCCAATGTAGCATGACTTGATTTCTGAGGTCCTGGTTGGGTTAAGGGGGAAGATATGAAGTCAGGTTAGGTTAAGGCATAAACTGGTTAGGGTTTGAATTGGACTGTGCAAATGAAAGGAAGTCCTAACAAGAATATCTGTGCACACCTGTGTGTGTGTGTGTGTGTGTGTGTGTTTGTTTGTCTGTCTGGGTGAGCCCCATGACTGACACAGTAACAGCTGTTTGGCACAAGGTGGCACCAGCCAGTCTAAAAGGGAATCTTCAGAACTCACCAGACTTCATACTGCTGAGTTGAAAAAAAAAAACAAAACAAGAACATGTGTATCAGCTTCAGTATGCATGAGTAAATTATTTCCCAAACTGTTCTGTCATTAACAGACTGTTTGACATGTAGTTTGTTAGATATGTGTGAAAACAAAGTGTTTCACGTCAGCTGCTGGAGGTCTGAAGGATCCCTGTTTAGTACAACATGATTTCTTTCAGTAGCTGTGCAATGAGCTGAATCATTTGCAGCCAGCTGGTCTTTATTAGAGAAACATCTTCTGTCAGCAAGCGTTGTAGAGACTGACTCATGCACATTATCTTTTACTTATTTTGTCAAGACATTAGAAATGTACTCTCCAAAATTCGATCAGGCTGTATTACTGCTACAAAACACCGTAAATTAGCAGACGTGGACTAAAATTGACCTGAATTTATTCGGAGTGATGTAAGGAAATGGAAAGATTGGAGATGGGGATGAACAGATAGAACAGTCAGGAAATCAGCAGTTATTTTGTGCTTCTCTCTGTGTTGCCAGGTAACTGATGTCACCAACACACAGAACAAACACCGGTGTGTGTGTGCAAATGATGTGTGTTCTTGATTATGTACTTTGCATTTTTCCAAAGGGATTGTGTGTGTTTGATTTTGTTTGGTAAGTGTAGTTTCACTCTTTTATGTGTGTGTACATGTTTACTATTCTGTGCATGTCAGTGCGGGGGTTGGTGGGGGGTGTAAGAGCTGAATTTCCAGTCTCACATGCAGCTGGTGTCACTTCCTCATCTTTCTCCCCTCAGGCTTTAGTTCTGTAGTGTTGTTTCCCTGTACATTATGTAAGGTGTGTGGATGTTGGCTTGAATTGTGCTGACATGCACTTACGTAATGTGATCACTCTTTACAGTCTCCTGATTCCAGAAACATTGATGTATATGAAAGATTTTAAATAAGAGGGAATTCATTTTGTTTTGTTTTTGTTCAGACAAGACAACACCTCCAGAGATGCCCATTGTGATCGACCCCATCGCCCTGAAAGACATCCTGGGCCCTCCACTGTTTGAAATGGAGGTAAGAAGAAGAGCTGAAAAGCATCTGCACATAATCACCAGTGTTAATTAGGGCCTGACCAATACAGGATTTTTGGGGCCGATGCTGATAACGATATTAAGGAGCAAGACAATGCTGATGTCCGATATATTGGCCAATATTCTATACATAATATTTTGAATATGGTTATCAAATACGTCTGACAAAAATGTGTAATAGAGGCAGGATATCTCGCAAACTTTATTCTGAACATCGTTTCGCCAAACCGTAAACCCTTCACTAATTACCAATTAAATAAGGGATCGCCCTCTGCTGGATAAATTATGTGATTACACCATTTAAATCATAATTCCAAGTATTTTTTTCAGCCTTTAAAACAGTTACATCAACACTTCTTGGAGAACAAATATGCCATATACTGATATATCTGCAATAGACAGTTATTGGCTGATAATATTGGTAAACCGATGTATCAGTCGGGCCCCAGTGTAAATAATGCACAGTTATAGAAATGTGTAGAATTGACCTCCAAAGGCTTTTTTGATGACTAAACTTTGTGAACATCTTTCAATAAAATCTGTTGTTCATCAAGTGCCACAGGCGCGGCTGAGAGGCGGTTGGAGATGAATGTGAGGGAGGGTGAGCAGAGGTGATGAGACGGTTGGAAAGCAGGAGTGAGGCTCCCTGCTCATGAATATAAAAGGCGTTCTGTGAAGTTTTCTCACAGCTCCACAACATCTGCTCTTCGTTTAGTCAGAATAGTTGAAAACGTAATGCTGAGGCCAGCTGAGGTGTCACCATATAGTGTATTGTGAAACGCAGCTCATTCTTTTTTCACTTGTGTTTCACATTCATACATGAATATTTAAAGGTTATAAAAACCTTTTATGTCTTCTGATTATTCCACCATATACAGCTTGACAGATGTTTTTGTGTGTGTTGGAAGGTGTCTGAGCGCCTCACCCTGCCCGGTGTGGCTTTGGGCCTGGCCTGGACCCCCCTCGGTGGGGAGATCATGTTTGTGGAGGCTAGTCGAATGGAGGGAGATGGTCAGCTCACTCTGACGGGTCAGCTGGGAGACGTTATGAAAGAATCCGCACATCTGGCTATCAGCTGGCTCAGAGCAAATGCTAAAACTTACCAGCTCACCAACAGTGAGTTCACACAGATATACAGTGTGTTCTGTACAGTCCTGCACAGAAATAAGTGAATAAATTGTGAAATTAGTTGATGAACAGGTATTTACAACTGATGTTTGTGTATGTTTGAACAGTGGTAGGGGGTCCAGATCCACTAGAAGGGACAGACATCCACCTCCACTTCCCCGCTGGAGCTGTAACCAAGGATGGCCCCTCTGCTGGTGTTACCATAGTAACCTGCCTTGCCTCGCTGTTCAGCGGCCGCTTGGTCAGATCAGACGTTGCCATGACAGGAGAGATCACACTAAGGGGGCTAGTGCTGCCAGTGAGTTGTCACCTTTAGCGTGTAATAAAATGTAAATCCATCCACAGGTTTAACAGACAGGATTGGTCTGTTCCACAGGTGGGCGGGATCAAGGACAAGGTCTTGGCGGCTCACAGGGCAGGAGTGAAGTGCGTCATCCTCCCTAAACGCAACGAGAAGGACCTCGAGGAGCTTCCAGCCAACGTCCGAGCCGACCTAGACTTTGTCACTGCAAGAACCCTGGACGAGGTGCTGAACACCGCCTTCGATGGAGGCTTTCCAGGAAGAGCCAGCACCCACACACACCCTCAGCTGCCCAGCAAACTGTAACACACGCACTAAAGTAATCACACACCAGGAATGTGAAGTCGAGGAAGTGATTCATGTTTCAGATGGACATCTTAAGAGTGTAATGATTTTTTTTCCCCTTATGTGTTGCAGGAAACAACAGTTAGTGTGCACAGCTGCAATCCTGACAAGTTACGCACTTGATCTTTAACCCTGTTTTAAGATTCTTTGCTCTTGAGATCTTCATTTCTAAAGGGTTATTTTCCTCTTGCAGAGATATTAAAGCTTACAGTTCAGATCAAGCAGTGTAGAAGAATTCAGAGCACAAAATTCAGCAAAGCCACTCACAGCCAGCAATGATAAGATTTAGTTTACGTCACTGCTCAGTGTTGTGGTGGTGCTTTTTAGGATTCAGCTTAAATTCTCCTCTACTGGTAGCTGGTTTCTTGAACATTTGCTTAATATTAATAGCACCGCTGTAGCAAAAATCAAGTGGATGCTCATTAATACTACAACACATTGGTAAGCACTTATTTAATGAATCTGAGCAGAGGTGGTTTGTGTATGTGATTAAATGTGGTCATGTGACATGGATACACAGTCTGAATTATTGTGTTAAATCACAAATTGTAATCCAATGGATCCTGATGTCAGTTTGGTGGATGTTTAACACAGGTCAGGGGTCAGGGACAGGCTGAAGTGGTATTATTATAAAAGATGGGGGTTGCAGAAAACTTGCACACAACTTGAATTTCATACTAAGCCAAGATGCACTTGTGTCCTCTTAATCAAAGAACTGAGTCAAATTAAATGTGATTAAATAAAGAGACTAGTTGTGTTTAATTCCATCAGATGTTCTTGTCCTTCAGTGAGTGATTGTGTCAAATCCACACTGGGATAAATTTGCATCAATATGTGTCTTTGTGTTTTACGTATGTGCTACATGTGTGATGTTTCTGTCTTTTTCACCAGCATCACATTCATACAGGCCAAACACATCCAAAGAATTATGCAGATAAAAACAGATTTGGCTTGCAGCACTTGTACTGTCGGCATTACAGAAATATTTTGCTTGCTGATATCAGCAGTCATAAATTATGTCAATACGACCGTCAGTGTAATGGGTTTGTATTAGAGGTTTTCCAAATTTAAAAAGCAAAGAATAGTGTGACGGATTCCAATGTGCATTTGTCTTACAATTAATTGATATCCTTTCAGTCAGCCATGTTTCTGACTGTCTGGCAAGTGTGTGTCAAATGTCTTCGTTGTGTTTTTGGTCTCCAACAACTCCTGAGTGAAATACGGCTCATAAACATGTTGCAGCTCTGGTGGGTTGCCTCTGTGTTCTGTGTTGCTCAGTGTGTTTCCTCTGCTTCGGGGAGTTGATGGATGGAGCTGCCCAGTGGCGGACTCAGAGAGGGGGCAGTGCTGTTGCCGTGGCAGGTCTATCAGGCTGTATGTCTGACATCCTCCCATTATCAAAATCAAGGCTAAAGCATCATAACTTCTTATATATTAACAACAAAAATAAATGCCTGATCCATGTCGAAAAAAGTTTAACTTGCTTTTTATTTATTCTGCCTTCAGGATGAAACCATTGTAGTCACTCTAGAAGCACTATCAGCCTGGAATGCACACAAGATACATTGTCATGTGTTAAGCACCCTCTAATTTGTACTTTTGATTTTTCCATGTAATGACGATTTGAGCCTCAAGGGGCTGCTGTTCAGTCTAAGAAAAGAACCAGAGAAGCTCTGACAATGGTGTAGCTATAAACCCTGAAGGAGTCTTGTTAAATCTGAGAACGGTCACTTAACTTTACCGCAACACTTAAAACCTGCATTTCAGCTAAAATTCACAACATCCCTCTTCCTTGGTCACAACATATAAAAAGTTTCCAAGCCCGAATATTACAGTGTATATATGTGACTCTCGTGACGTCCATATAGCCTACATGTATGTGCACTATATGTGTCACAGTGGGTTCACTGCGGACACACCCAGTCTCAGCTGAACCCCAGTATTAGGACTCCCTCTCTAAGCCCTCTGGATCAGCACAGCTCACCACAAGCCCACATCTCCCCTCTTGTGAACAGAGGACCTTAAACCATAACATAATTATCCAGGGGCCCATGGGGGCTGCTTAGCGTACTGGCAGCATGCCCACTTCACATGGCAGAGCACCCACATACACGCAGCTCATACTGTGTGCTCTTACATCAGCTAATTTGAGGTGTGGCCCCTGCAGACTGGCTGGACCCAGATGACCATATGATGGCAGGAAGGGAAACTGTGGCCAGAGTCAAGTCTGCATTTTTAATACTGAAATATTTTCTGGGCACCACATTCTTTTATAGTGATGAAATATATAAACTCATATATAGGATCAATGGATAATGTGCTCCTCTGAGGGGGAAGGTGGAGCTTTAAGGACTGTTGGAAAATTGTTTTTGTGGTGAGAGGGGCTGAATCTTGGATTTGTTTCACTTAAGAAAAGGTCCTCCCAAACATTACTAATATTTTAGTCTACCACACCCATGTCATGTCAAAATAATTAAAAGGACCTTACCTGTGTTACCACGTTACTGTACCTTGTCAACATCAGCCACACAGATTGCAGAAATCCCAAACGTTTTTCCCAAAATAGCTTTATCTATGAGATGCCATGTTTGTTTACATTTTGTCCATAGGCAACAAGGTTATGTAAAGTACCTGTAAATGTGTGACAACTTCCGCTAAAAAGGATGTCTGTGTCAAAATCCTTCTTCACGCAAATATTTAAGCTAAGCACTTGTAGGGAACTATTTTGTCTAAAGACATTCTCTTAGAAGGGTGATTTACCCATATCTAGCAAAATTTTACAAGTCCTGTTGTGTTTTCCTGTTTCAACATGAATGGCAGTGAACATGCAGTCTGAGATCTACTTGAAGGTGGAGTCAGTAGGATTTTGCTAAATAGAAATAAAATAGACTTATACAAAAGTGATGCGGCTGAATCATCACCTTTGGGCCTCTATAAATGCATGGTGGTGACCGTGTATGCAGACACACTGCCCTCTGCCTGTGTACTGATGTTTGGACTGACTTGGGACTGCTCGGGACGAGACTGGATGGGGAGTGGGTGCATTCTTAGCCGATGACAGCGTGCAGGCGAGGTTGAGAGTGGATAAAACGAAGTGACTGGACACCATTTAGACCGCAGAAATTTACTGTTGTGGACGTAGAGGCGAAAAAAAGGAAATAAACCCCTAATGAGGTGTAATGGCAAGCGGATAAAGCTTGTTTCAGGATGAGAGTCAACCTCAGTTTGGCTTTCAGCCGCTTTCGAGCCCTGCGGGAGAGGCTGGGGATGAAGACTGACGCAGAGTTGACCGCTTTCTGTTGGACAGGTAGGTGCCAGATGCCAGTGGTTACCTTGTAAGCTTGCTAAATTATCAACCTCTTCATTAAAACAAATGCAATATTCTATATACAGTAGCTTGCAGTGTAATGTTAGGTAAAAGCAGTATCAGAGTACATGTAGTAAATGCTATGGTCATGATACTTCTGCTGTGTTGAGCCCGGAGGAGGGGCAAATTTGAATGTGTTTTCAAGCCACAGCAAACAAATCCTATTGTCTCCAGAGTACCCCAAATCAAACATTTCTTACATAACATACATAAATGTTCAAATGTGCCACCAAAATGCAAAATGTATTGTGGACAAATAAAGAATCCCATTTACTCATACACAAGCCCCTCTCTATCTTTGAATTATGAGCTATTTTATCGGCTTAATTCATAAAGTTGCTTTAAGTGTCTTGTTATA
The DNA here is from genome assembly GCA_029783665.1 of Naso thynnoides. NCBI lineage: Eukaryota > Metazoa > Chordata > Actinopteri > Acanthuriformes > Acanthuridae > Naso > Naso thynnoides. The sequence goes on from JAQLOL010000023.1 coordinate 1,613,533, forward strand.
CAAGTAATCATACAAATAATTCTCTGAACGGTCCTTTTTGTGTAAAAAGGGCTTTTGACAAACAGAAGGTGGGTCAGTGGTACTGGCACTGGCATCTCCACCAATCCTCCTCCATGATTTGTGTTCCTGTGGCTGCACAAAACTCCTCCTGTGTTCCACAACTGCCTGTCTGATCCACCTATCTGACCTCACAGGCTGCCCTACATCCAGAGACCTACTTAACAATGATAAGGAGGCAAGCAGATGCATCGAGGAGAGGGGTGCATTTCACAGCTTAAGCTTCCCTTCAGAGCTTTGACCAGCTCTCACACATTGTACTAACTGTAGTTTTAATAAGCTCCTAATATATTAAGAGTACAATACTCTTGTTTCTGCAGCAAAAACAATAGTGTCATATCTGCATCAGACAACGTTGATTTAGTGAGCTTGTTTGACATTAGCAAGAAGCAAAAGTAGTTCTTGTGGTTCATAATGAACGGCCTTAAAATATGAATTAGCAATGTCAACATGTTCAGCTTAAGATTTGCTGAGACTGTAAGTTTTTTCCCTGATGTCATAATTAAGATGCACAGATTTACACCTAGGGGCTGCCAAGCACAACTACATCGTGCTCCTCAGGGTATAACCACTCTCTGACTTGGACCTGAAGTAGTGAATTCCCGATACATTTTTTGTTAACACTGCACTTAAAGCATCCATCTATAATGCATTATGAACATATACTCACTGGCCACTTTATTAGAGACACCTTGGTAGTACCGGGTTGGACCCCCTTTTGCCTTCAGAGCTGCCTCAATTCTTCGTGGCATAGATCAACAAGGTGCTGGAAACATTCCTCAGTGATTCTGGTCCATATTGACATGATTGCATCACACAGTTGCTGCAGATTTGTCGGCTGCACAATCTAAATCTCCCGTTCCGCCACATCCCAAAGGTGCTCTATTGGATTGAGATCGGGTGACTGTGAAGGCCACTGGAGTACAGTGAACTCATTGTCATGTTCAAGAAACCAGTTTGAGATGATTTGAGCTTTGTGACATGGCGCGTTTTCCTGCTGAAAGTAGCCATCAGAGGATGGGTACACTGTGGTCATAAAGCGATGGACGTGGTCAGCAACAATACTCAGGTAAGCTGTGGTGTTAAAACGATGCTCAGTTGGTACTAAGGGGCCCAAAGTGTGCCAAGAAAATATCCCCCACACCATTACACCACCACCACCAGCC
>JAQLOL010000023.1:1634509-1664274 GCA_029783665.1 Naso thynnoides
AAAACAAATACGCTAATAGAGAGAGTATCTTCATTCCGATAAGTGCAGACAGTTTTCATTATACAGACATTAATAAGCCTTTTTACCACAGAGATGTAATAATTCCACTGCAGCACTTTTTTTCTACTGCAATATGTTACACACATGGGAAACTGCTTGCCAAAACATGCAAAGATGCTGATCTGGGAGGATGATTTAGTCTAGCTCTACTGTTTTTTCATTTGTTATCAACACTTACTCTCTCTCCTCAGGCTACAAAAACAATCCATGTCAATGTTCAAACTAATTTTAACAGAATGGCTTGGAGCACAGTTTAAATGCAACGTATGACACACAGCAAACGTGTACCATGTAAGCATTAGAGGTGTGGAAATTTCTCGATTATAAGATGCATCGTAATTCGGAGGTGGGAGATGGAGGCACGACATAATCAAGAGTTTGCTGCTTACACAAAACAATAGATCTCAAAATACTTTGCAATACTCATCTAAATGAGAGAGCAAACATTAGGCGTCTGAATATAAAATTAACCTTGTTTATCTGCTAACATGGGCAGTCAATACTGACAACAGCTAAGTGACCAAAAAGAGGTCGCAGCGCAAGCATAGCCGTTAGCTGGATTAGCCAGCGCTGTTAGCGGTGCTACGATTAAGCGGTTTGAATTCGGATGCAGCGGGGTTAACGGCTTCTACCAACTTATTATCAGCACACACGTGTTCACTTTCTTCTTTATTCCAACCCACTTCAATTTAGTTGCCACAGTTACTTTAGGCTACATCCAAAGTCCTGTCTACATTCTCCCTGTGAGACGACAGGATGCTTCTCTTCTTCACTGGTTTACTGCATATCCACATTGCCACCCACTAAATCAGAGTATATAACATCATGCTATTCATTGGTGCACTGTCTTGAGAGAGTCAATTGAACATCACTCATTTTTTTTTACCCATTTCCCTCTCTGATGTGACAATATTGTAAGGATAACTGTTGGTACTGTCAAAAAAATATTAACACAATTCCATTTTTGGTCAACAATAATAAGTAATGTAGGTATAATGAATAAGTGGGTAGGACTGTCTGGTTAGTTGAGAAAATTACATCATCGTTCTGTAATGCAGCCTTTAAAATTAGAAAGAAAAATAAAACATTTACTCCATATCACAATATTATTTTAATACTTTTATTGCTAAAAGTTTCAACCTGAATACAGGCTAGCAAATATCAAGATGTAACATTATCCACTATCTAAGACAATATACTCTTATATCTGGATACGATATTATGTCTTTATATTGCCCTGACCTACAACAGAGGCAAATACTCAGCGAGTATACACAATGAAGCAAGAAAAGAGACAGTAAGAAAAAAGGCGACAAAAAGGGATAGAAACAAGTAGCAAGGAAGAAGTGGTGGAAAACAGCTTGGAAAATGGGATGCAAATAAGAAGATATGAAAGAAGACATGAGACAGACAGGAGAATCACGAGTAGAGGGGGAGGCAGAAAACAAGCTGGGCTTCAACACAAACATGCCATTCTTTGTTCTCAACTCATGGCCCACTCTTTTCTCAGTCACACACACATTGTACAGTGTTCACACACACTGCCACATATAATTCACAATGCACACAGACACGCTTGCTTAAAGTATCTTCTGTACTCACCCACACACGTTATTCAACTTAGAGTACGAACACTTTTGCTAGCCAAGCTCCCTACACACAAAGGATCAAATTATCATCCTGGCACACAGAGCTGCAGCTGGACTGAGCAAAGGAATTTACGACTTTTTACAACAAATTGGCCGCGGCTACGAACACTGCTGCATTTAACAAACGAAGCTGATGACAAGATGTGTAAATCTCTCTAGTGAGCGGGCTTTCATGAGCATTTTCTCTTAAAAACAAAACACATTCACCTTTAGTCCTGTGCACGTTCCTTGTTGCTACACATGAGAAGAGTCTGAACAAGGAGTTCCAAGACAGGGCTTGCAGTGCTTTGCAAGCCAGCTTCGATTTCACTTGGACCAGAGACATAGGATTAGAACATTCACACAGCCCCAAAACTCCATACTTTTCTGGCATTCTTCATGGAAAGTACACACTGCTGCTGCTTCTCAAAACACACCAGAAAAAAAGAGAGTCACATTTTTCTCTTGGTCCCCCAGTTAGGCAGCATAGAATCATGAGGGTCTAGGGAAAGCGGTCGTAATTGAATGACGACTGTTTCCAGTCAATGGCAAGTGGGGAAGCTTAAATAGCTTCAAAAGTTAGAGCCCACGGTAGGAAAGAGGAGAACAGAGTGCCTATGTCTGAGTCCATGGAGCCACAAAAACTACAAAATATCACATGTTCAACTCCGAGGTCCCACAGCCACTGGAAGAGCATTGGAAAAAGGCCTCCATCAGACACACAAAAAAGGAAAACCCGTCAGTTTGCTGGGTGCTCTCGCTACAGCACAGTAAAACAGACAAACTCAAATTTAGTCAACAGTGTGTAAGCCCTCAGTGACATTGTGTGGTCAATCTGCCACTCCCTGGCTGCTCCCTGTCAGCCACCAGGAACTAAACACAATACACGCCAGTTTAGCAGTCAATGCGGAGATCTCCAACACTGGATAATTGTCCTTTTACAAGTTCCCCCTTTGTTTTTCCTGGTGCCAGATCTTTAGTGATGGTTTGGCGATGAACCACTGCACTACTTTTTTTAAAAAGGTGAATCTGCTTCCAAAGCCATTTTACAAAATGGAACGTTTGCGGCACAAAATAACAGATGGGAAAACAGAGTCCTGTTGTGTCCTGGTTTTCCAGTAGAAGTACTGTAGCTGGCGAGAGTAAAGAAAAAAAAAAAGTATCCAACAAAGTCTCTCTCCCCCTGACTTTCCTCTTTTCTTCTTAAGTCATGTTCTTTCTGTCCTCTTGAGTGTAGTATGTGGTCAATGCTGCCGGGTGTGTTTGTGTTCAATACAGAGAAACGCTAAGCCGGCATCCAATGTCAGTCCAAACAGAGCATGCTCACTCACACCCTTCCCCTTTCTCCCGGCAGCTCCCTACACAAACACATAACCCTTTCTTCTCCACAAGACATCATTTATCTTTCACACAGACTTTGTCTTGATTCTTATTTTTATCTGGCCCACTACGCTTTATCTTTTATGTCAGTTTCTCTTCATATTCCCGTCACTTCTCCTTGAGTTTCTTGCATGCTTACTCTGCCTTGAGTCTGCATATTTTACCTTCTTTCTCTTTTTCTCCCACTTGTGTTCCTTTACTCTGCACCCTCCTTCCGCCCAGCTCTCTGGTTTTGCAAGTCTCAGATTTCAGTCTTGTCTGGCTGCAGGCTGTACTAGCAACTGCCCTTATTGACACCATACCTCGGCTTTCTCACTGCCTCCTCTTTTTATTTAATCCTTTTACTGACTTCCTCTGCCACTGTTTGCCATAGTGAAATAGGTGTATGTAAATAGTTTTGCTGTAGTCAACCCCCAAAAAGAAAATCTTGGTCCCAGTGTTTTGCCCCAGTCCCTGTTGTACACACTGAAAAAAATCCTTGACATACGCGGCATGTGCCTATTGCTGTGGCTGGCTTTGGTCCGGTGGCACAAAGGCTCAGCAATTTAATCATTTGTGTTCAAATTGTTCATTCTGGAAATAAAAAACCTAAAACAAAGTGAACAGAATAAGGAGAGGATGACTGCACGAGCTGTATTCATGTACAAAACAGTGACTCATGAGCAAAGTGCACATCCTTCACTGCTGCACTAAATCTTTCTTGACCTCCGTGAAATCACTTGTTTTACTATCAGCTTAATCCATGCACTTTGGAAAGTCTAGAGGAGCCTCACGATTATATTATTTTGATTGGCTTAACTGATATTCTTACTCTGAGTACCCAATCTAAACAAGACCACTAGCCAATCAGAGGCAAAGTAGGGCAGGTCATGACTTCTCCCTCCAAAGGGAAAAAAAATACTGTGTACTTCACCGTCCCATGCAAACCTCACAAACTTTTAGGGTTTGGGGAAGGGGGGTCTCATTGGCAAAAAACATTTTTCTTCTACGGCCCTGCATGTGCATACTGAGCAAATCCAATGAACGAGCAGAGCTGATAAATGTTAAGCCTTATTTATGCTTCTGCGTTGTCCTGCACGTGGAGTATACGCCGAAAGTGGCCTACGCTGGTGAGAGCATTTATACCTCAGCGTCGGCATGTCAGTGTTGCTCTGTGGTTAGGTCTCGAAATGCCACTGTGCTGACTTCCCAAATGTGTTCTTCGTTACCATAAACAATGGCAAGTGCAACTGAGCGGATCATGTTTGAGTCGGAGCTGATAAACATGTAATACAAGGTAGTTTCACATAGAGAACTGCGATGCAAAAATGAGAAAAGACATCGGAGGAGATGGTCTGTCTAACCACTGAACCATCTGAGACAGAGGGGGATTTAATTGTGGAAATGCGAGTCTACCAAGCAGACCAATGACAGTTGTTACATTTCTGGGGAGGTGTACGTCAAGATACAGCGTAGGCTATGGCGTAGGGCACGCACCTCCACCAGGGCTGCATCGTGGTTATGGCGTAGAGCCCATGTAGATGGACAAATCAGGCTTAACACCAGCAATTTTCTGTTGGTCTGACGAGAGCGTACTGATCAACCGACAAGAAGACGTCACCCTAATATATAGGTAATATCTATCTCAGTATCCTCACAATTCTGAACTTGAAAAATTCAGCACTGGGAATGTGATGTATGTAACCTCTGATTTCATACTTTTGCAAAGCTACATATTTACCAAAATCCAAAAGTTTCAAAATAAAATAATGTGGCATAGTTCTAGCTCTTCTTCTTCTTCATGTTCTGTGTCGCAGCTTATGATCATTCTAAACACTGGTGTACTCCAACTCAAATAAATGTGAATCTGCCAAAAAACTGCAGAAACTCCTCTCTCTAATACAGCTATTTTCGGTCACTTGTAGGGTTGGCAAATCAGCTCTACTTTTAGATTGTCGAATCATGCTTTACAGAGATCACAGATAGACGATCCGATCGCACAAGGGGGTGGGAGGAGTTAAGTCACTGCGAAGCAATGACAAATTTAAATCACCGTTTTACCCAAGTGAAGAGAGGATTTTACTGCTGCATTTGTGACTAAAAATGCAGTCGTGTGCAGCAGACCAGGCATCAGGATTTTAATTTGGGCCTTATGTTTAGAAAAGTTACCACTCACGGACACAGAACTAAAAATGATTCCTGCCTGATTTCTGTCATTGTAATGCCTTGAAAGTACAGAGCTTTTCTGTTGAGACAGCGCAGCGCACTGCTCTCTCTTGTTGTTAAAAGTCAGTGTAGCTCATTCAGCACACTGCTCGCTCACTCTCTCACTCTGTCTCTCCCTCTTTCTCTCTCTCTCCTTCCCTCATTCTGCACTATGGTGCAGCACTGTATGCTATTCGAGACATGCTTGATACAAGCCAACAGTCACGCATTTCTTTTGATTATTGTTAAGGTCATTCACCAAGACACAAGTGTGTGTGTTGGTGTGTGGTGTGTGTTGGTGTCTTTTCTGCGAGAGGGATACTTCAACCCGGTGCAACATCACAGCATGTTCTGTTTAACACTATCTCAGGCTATATTTAATATCACAATTCAAATCATAATCATAGCACTACAGGCCTATTCATATGGAGTGTGGAGCAAAGTTTTGGTGAGCATATGAAAAACGGAGATGTGAGGCCTTAGGCATGGAAAAGTGACATGGTAAGCAAACTGGACTGGTCCAATTAAGGATTTAATTCACTTCAAACTGCTCGTTAGCTGCTCTGTGACAGGCAGACATGTTACTTCACTAGAAGCAACATCTCTAAATGTATTTTTTTGGGCCCCCCCCCCCCGCCATAGAGATTACAGAATAGGCAACCTATATAAGCCTAGTCACTTGTTTTCACGTTCTTTTGTTCTAAGTATAAAATACTAAGAGGTTTAGCCAAACTTGCAAGACAACAAAAGTAGCTGGTAGAAAAACTATAGGATGATGACAGTGAGCCAGAATCTGTCAGAGACAGCTAGCTTAGTGTATACTGAAAAAGAGACTTGGGCTTTGCTTACCTGTTGTACTGAAACACATCTTGGTGATTCAATCATCAACAGGATAAAACAGAACAGAACAGTAAGATCACCAAAGCTTGACGCTGCTGCTCTGTTTTCAGACTTTTTTTAACAGTAACAATCATGGATTACCTGCACAACATTTTTGTCATCAAATTATTAAAAAAATGAAAAAAAAAGGTACTTCTTCACTACTCTTCTGTTTGGCATCAAGTTTGGTTTGACAGTTGATCTCTGCTAATCTGATGAGCCAGATGCTCCGTTACACACAACCATCTGGGAAGGCTCCACTGGAAACTGTTTGGAAAACCATCTGACTGTCACTGTCTATCCTGGACTGACTTCGACCAGTCAGATCTGCAAACCCTATAACCAGCAGAGCTACTTCGTAAATCAAACTCTTTCCAACGTCAGTCGGGATAAGAGCGATAATATATTTCCATCGAGGAAAGTCTTCAGTTAGGTTCTTTGGTCGTCATTTACTGAAGAAATACTCTCCAGTTTTGAGAGAACTGATGCTTTAGTAGCATCTTTGCTTGCCACCAACCCAGGCACTAAAGGAACAGGTACGTTAGCATTACAACTTTAAAAAACTCAACTTTCTCTGTCAATATAGCTGAGGAATTTATTGCTTCAATTGACTTCAATTACCATCAACATTGTTTGGACATCCACATGAAAAGTGGTGAATTTTCCCATTAAGCCATGAAAATGGGGCCTGGCCAGACTGATCGCAGAATGCAACAGAAACGTTGGCTCACATGATCTGGAAGGGTTTAACCATGCTACATCTCTGCTAGATTAGATGAACAAAGACTGACTTTTTTCCCCCTTTTGTCTCTAATAACAAAAAAGGCTCATTACAATCCAGGTGAGGTCTTGTGATTGTAAAAAGCATAATTCATCCCATTTAGAAGCTAAACAAAAACAGAAATCTGGCAGTTTTGCATGATAATTAACCCTTTTTCAGCCCTATATCACTATCTCCAACAGGTGCTCACAATGTTATTTTGATAAAGGGAATTGCTCCTAGATTCTGGCTAAGCTTCCAGTATGAAAGCATTTTCAGATTTGTTTAGTTGAAATGAAAGCGAGGAGGTATGCTGCTGTTCCCCCTCTGCTGTATTCTCTTTACCACAATTACACTACATCTGTTCACATTATCACCAGATGACATAGCCTCAACATAATGCAGTTAGAAATTCAGTAGCACACATAGGGCACAAAGAGACTCTGTTGTAGCACACATACACATTGCAAGCTGTAAAAAAGCACTAGTGACACTAGCCAGTACCAAAAGTGTGTTATTAAAAGGGGCAGGCTAGCAGATATAACAATGAGCCATCTGGAGCAGGCAGCAGTTCACCACTAGAGACCCAGACACTTCATCACCTGCAGCCAGGGGTTAACAAAGGGAAAGGGCTAGGGGGCAAATTATTTAGATCTGAAAAAACACACTGACAATTGACATTGACTGGAATTAAGGGAGTAAGAGAAACAACAGGACTAGCAAACTGAAAACATAGAAAGCACAGTATGGTGCAGACTGTAAAACAGGCCATAACAGAGCTGAGAACAAGCCCACATTTCCATATCAAGTGACTCACAAACCCATTTAAAGGGTTTCCGAGGTGCATCCATGTGCACTGCATAAACTAAGCTATCTATATGAACCACACAGGCCACAAGTTTTAAAATATTTGTAGTTTCTACTTTTCTTGTTTTACTATGTTGAAATGCATAGGCCTACAGCTGTCACTACTTTCTGTCCTTACAGTTTCCTTCCCTGGGTCATCATACCTCATAAACTCTCATACCTCATACACTGTCTTAAAGCCTTTACACACCAGATGCTGTTTTTTTTTTCATGCAAATAATTTGCAAGAAAAAAAAGTTTTTCTAACTGTTGATTTGACAGTATTTTCACACAGAATGCGAAAATCTTGCTGCGAAAAAGTAAATTTTTCATTTTTAATTTTTTTTTCTAATGAATGGGAGCTTCTGTTAACTTTTCACCTATCTAAACATATGGCTTACACTCACCTCTGTTAATGCCTGTGACATGTGGTGTCGTATTTTTACTTAATATTTTGTGTTTGATGGCTGTTAAGTTCTGCTATGTTCTACTATTGTATATGTACCATGTGAGCCAATTTTTCCTTATTTGGAGTGAGCTATCAAAACTCCTTTGCAAATTCGTATTCCCGTAATTCTGTCGCAAATTCCTGTTGCTGCCGGTGAGAAGAGTTTTAATCCGAACATTTCACATCCGCACAAATCGCATTTTTGTGTTATTTGTTACGCACCACATTAAGAGCAATGACAACATCAGCCTCTCATTGATTATTATTATTTATATAAGCACTTAATTTGTTGATGGGGTGATTGTGGTATTTATTTAGATTGTCACTTGTTTGTACTTTTTAACTTGCACTGTGTTTAGCTGTAGTTTTTAAAATTTCACTGTATTGGTACAATGACAATAAAGAGCTTATATACTATTTTTCCATTCTATTCTATTCTATTCACTTAAGCATTTTGATAAAATTAATGCAACAATATAGCCATTACTTCAGGGCAAACTGTAATTTCTTTCACTTTGTCATATCTTTCTACTGAGGGAATAATAACGAGTAACAGTGCAGCTTAGCAGCATGTTATCAAGACAAATCCACACCGAGTTAGGATATCAGGTCAGAGACAGTTTCACTGTTGGTGTGTAGCATGCAGACACAGATGTGCATCATGCATATACACACAGACAGACCAATGCAAAGAGACCTGCAAAGCAGAAGGGACTCCCTTTGGCATTAGTAAAAGAGCTAGAATTACCTCAGAGCGAGTGAGTCACCGTGTGCCTCTCTCTCACTCACACACACTCACGTACCACTGCTGCATCATCAGGCCGGCAGACACAGCTGTCATTCTCGTGAGGAAGAGCTGAGCTCTATTCACTGGACATGGGTTGCTGATGTTGTGCCAGGAGGGTTAAAAAAAGAAAAAAGAAGAAGAAGAAAAAAAAAGGAAAGGTCTGCTAACAAACTAAGCCACAGTTGTGCATGCAGGGATGGAGGTAAGTGGATGAAAAATAAAAACAAAAAAACTATTCACATAAGAATCTCGGTCATAATCTACTATGATTTAAAATCAATTAACAAATGTCAACACTTGAATTTAAAAAAGAAAAATCAAATTAAACTTAACTGCAAATCAGTGCAGCATGATAGAGGGGCCAGTATTTCTGGACGCTTTTTTTCCCCTTATTCTGTTTTCACGTTTAATTAGCTGTTGGGTCAAATGTTTTAAAATTTGATTTTGTTGCCAAACTCCACGTACATTTAGTTCACATAATACTAGGGCTGTACTGAATCATTTATGAAATTTCCACCAGAATTCTACATCAACATTAGATTGCATAGGCTAAAACAAATATCACAGGTGTTTTGATAAGTGTCTTTTGTGAAAATAAGTTTATTAGGCCAAGAGACGCAGTGTCCTACTGACATTACAAAAGGGCGATCTGTGGTGTCGTGACTCATCTCACCAGCTAGTAAGCTCTGCTGAAGAAAAGAGCAGTAAAAGGAAAGAAGGACTTACAGGTTTAGTTGGGGAGAATGTGCAAAAATGAAAGTTGCCCCACTGCAAGATGGCTGGAGACAAGAGACCGACGACAGCGCTCTCATTATCACAACATTCACAGAATTTTTTTTGTCATTGGTAAACTTAATTTATATATCTTGGGACTTTCTACGAAGTGGGCTAAATGTTCAGATGTCACAGACTTGAGTTTGCATGCAGAGGGAAATTTGGGGCGGGCTGTGATGTCAGTCTGAGGAAACTGGTTATGCAAATTAACATCAAACTATCACCATTATAAACGATACTGTCTCATCTTATAATCATTTAAAAATATATCAGTATACCTTGATTATGGGTATGCCACCCAACCAAATGGAGAGAAGTGAGAGTGATGGGACTAACACATAATATTTTAGACACTCCAAAGCAGTTAGGAGTTTGGGGCCCTGCTTTAGGGAAAGCACAGCAGTGCTGTCGAGCTACCAATCCACATGTGCTGTGCGATATAACGATATACATCACATGACAACTAACAACTGAAAGATGATCCTACACTGACTATTAAGGTCATTTTAACTACTTTACTATAAGAACTAAAATGTTATTGCCTTAAAATTAAGTCTAGTGTCTCTGCTTTCTGTGCATTTAGATACATGAGACACTGTTCAAGGATCGCCATGTTTTCTGTACGGGGGGGGGGCTTTTTTTTAAACATGCTGTCCCAAACACAAACTGATGTGAACAGTAACAGCTCTACTGCGAACAGTCACTGAGTTTGTGCCACTACAGTATGAGGATTCATGAGGATGAGTCTTTGCTCTCCATGACATAAATCCTTGTCATCCTGGCATCTGTCAACATCTATCCACATATGAAAACCAACCTGGTGGCTACATTACTAAACAACTAAGCCTCTCTAAAAGCTACGGAAAACCCTCGGGTCAAAACAAGTACATGTCGGCTGCTGCATCACAGATAAACAACACCGTACTTATGACATTCAGCACAAAATAAGAAGCCAATCTTTTGCTCAGGACTAAACAAACCTGTCTCCAAAAAAAGTTGGGATACAGTCAGAGTAAAATCAAAAATAAAACAATATGATTAATTGCAAATTCTTTTTAAACAAATGCTTAATTGAAACAGTACAAAGGTTGATATATCAAATGTTTGACCCCATTAACTTCATTTGTAAATACACACTTTTTTGAATTTGATAGAAGCAAATGTTTTTATCAGTTGGGACAGGGGCAACAAAAGATTTGACAAGTTGAAAAATGGTCCAAAAAAAAAAAAAAAAACCTCTGGAATATTCTGAAATGTATGGCACTTTGCATTAAACAATATAAACTATGCACATTATCTTGTTATTTAAATGTAAAGATGAATAAAATTATATAAAATTTAATTGACTTTTATTTCTGGTACATACTAGCAAGAGCATCAATATCTAATCGATTGGTAGTTGACTTATCGTGTACATTGATAATTGGTAACAAGTGATATCATGATTTGGTATTAAAAGTTTGTATCCTCAAAAAGCTCCATCATTAACTCACAAGAACAAGAGAACATAGCTTTAATGTTGTATTTTTCATTTATATGATCACTGTGAAGTTGCAAGGTCACGTCAAAATCTGAGAATAAAACTTGCATCATGCCGTTGATTTTGCATGTCACTTCATCACGCCACAAATTAAATTCGCTTTTGCCGTGTACACAGCTTCACCTTGCGGTGCTGCAAAGATGCAAAAGAATTTCTTGCAGATTATTACCCCTTGTGCATCCTTGTCAGGTTTGACTTTGAGAAAGTTTCACATGGTGAAATGTCCACCTTTTTTCGGCATAGCTATATCATTAGCCTCGCTTCGCCAACACGATTTTCCTCAACAGTGCTCATTTTTTCTTTCGCATGTAAACTGCAGCTTCAGCTCCATGGAGTAAACTGACTTCTGCCTCCCTCCTGCTTGTCTACACGTGACACTGCCGACACCAAGTCTGGTTACCGTTAGGGTTTGGCGATCGTCTCTATTTTCATGTCATCCAATTGTGGTCACTTGAGATCACCGACGGGTGATCCAATCGCTAGAGGGGGTGGGTGGAGTTACGTCACAGCACGCACATCTGTACCCTTGACAATCAGCATGGCCAACAGCAACTGTGACTGAGTGCTAAAGAAAAACGCCAAATCTTCTATTTGGGAATATTGTGGGCTTTACCCAGATGCCAAAGCTGAGCCTAAATACACTACACAGCCCATCTGCAAGTTAGGTAAAAGAGGTGTGCCAGTGAAGAACAAGTGATATTTCTGGTCATTTAACAATTGGCTGTGTGCTGTGTTTCTCCAGCGCGAGACAAAGCAATACAAGCAATATAAGCGCGCTCCTCTCTGATCCACAAATAAAGGTACAGCCAAAAATTCAGGTTGTAGGTGCCCCAAGAACATGGCTGAAATTTAAGAATGGTGTAGGGAGGAAAATCCTCATGCGGGGGAACTGTCTGAAGAGGACTGAGCAGTCTGCTACAGAATACTGAACTCTGAACTCGCTTATTCTTCCATAATTATTGTTAACATATTTCCAACTGTTATAAATGATCCTTCTTGCAGTTAAAGACAAATACCACTGAATTCATTAATTCAAATGTATTTCATTTGCTGGTGTCGAAACCACCGCATTAATATTTCTGTATAGGCTACAGTTAAAGTTACTACTATTACTACTTTACACTATAATATTGATTGAGAATTGCATATGAGACCAGGATGGCTTTCTAAATTGTAATAATAGCAAACTGCAATGTAAAAACACATTTTTATTTTTGGCTTGTAAAAAATCTGATTGGCTGGTAAGTCAAAAAGTTAAATTTGGACCCTGACTGGTCAGTATACATCGATTGTCCGATTAATTTTTTTCAGTAGCTAGTAGGAAAAACCAATCACGATTGTCCCTTCGATCGCTGATATGCGACCTGATCGCAAATCTGCCCATGCCTAGTTACCATAGCAACTGTGAGTGACAGCAGGGCACCGTAAATGAGGAAGAGAAATGAGAGGGGTGACTGAGTTGCATGGCTGAATCATAGGCTAATCTGTGGCTGAATTAATTGCGTGTTTTGCCTAACACTGCCTAAGTTTGACTGATACCACGTTTGGGATTGTTGTAAAGTAAATGAGTGAACATGTGAATGCAGCGTGATCGAAATACACAGGGTAATAAGAGCAAGTGAATCGCTGTCATTTAGGAATGAGATTGCATGTATGTATTAATTGGGATTGTGATAATTTTTTACAGTTAACTGTGCAACCCTAATCTCAAACTGCAACAGACTGATGCTTTAAAATGTACAAAAAAAATTTCGAAGGAGCATGCCCCCAGACCGCCCTATTTAGGGCCAAGGTTCACCCCACACAGTCTCCCAAAAGCCTGTGGGAAACACTCCACACATATAGCTTTTACCTTGTTGCTCCATTTTAAAAGAGAGCCTATGTGTGCTACAAAGCAGCAGCAGATGCAGCATTTCCAAAAACACAAGGCTTTTTAGTTTCCTTTCTACTGGCAAGAAGGTTTATTTTTTAATTGCATGAGTCATTCTTAAATCAAACAGTAAAATAATGTGAGAGACAAATATTTCTGCTGTTAGTGACACACTGAACTGATAAAGGACTTTTTATGTCCCTTAAAAATTTGCCTACAAAAACAGATGTCTCCTTTCTTACTTGAACAAGCTTTCTGATATGCAATGAAAAATTACCAGCTTAATGTTGATCAAAGTTAGTGTGCCACTGATGGCTGAAACAAAACCAACAAAATAAAGCGACATCAAGGGTCTTCATTTACAGTTACAGTCTCCTAGGAAACTTTGACAGTCATGAACTTCTAATGCGATGAGGGAAGCCCTGTCTTCTGAAAAAAAAAAAACTGCTTTGTTGTATCAACAGCATAACTTACATGTGTTAAGTGGAAGAGATGCAGTCAGTGGGGGAGCGAAAGTCACAAACAGCCTATCCTATCTGACAAACATGCCATTGCCACATCTGTTCTGCTAGATTGTACTGTACATGTAGTTACTGCGTGATCTTGCTTGGTGAGACCACATCTCTCTCATTTTTCCTCCAACATGGTCATTTCTGATCATTCAAAAGTTTAGAAAAGAGGGTTACCAGTGTCCTAAGCCAACTTTAACACATACTAAAACATCTTTCTGCTCGTTTCTTTTTTTAACTACATACAATCCCTTGCTGTAAAGAACTGAGAAGACCTTTGCTTCAAAACAAAAACAATCATCCCATGTTCATGATTATGATTTAATCCTCTCCCTTCATCGAAGCTTGATGGCAAGAGTTCTCAAAATCGTAAACCCATACATACTGTAGCTCCAGTTTGGCCAGTCATGTTACAACATTTAGACAGCTATCACACTCTCACAAATGTCACTTCCATGTGACACACCTACTGAACTAATGTATATATTAGCTTATGATAACTCTCCATAGATCTTGTTATTCTTATGAGTTCATTCAATTTGCTGACCTCGAGTAATTTCCAGCAAAAGTCCATCTCACCTCAACATGAGCAAAGATCTTTAAAAGCCAGAAAAATAACCAAAAATTGGCCACTGATGATACGTTCATACTTTAAGTACGTGTATCAGAGGGCATTATCTGTCTATAACAGCATACTTAAATATATAACGACAGATGTGCAAGATGTTTAACGTTATTATTGCACTTGTAATCAACACATGGGAAAACTTGCAATATTAAGGAAGGAAAAAAAAACAAAAAGCTGACATTCACTCGTCCTCCCCTTTGAGACAGGTCACACACGCACACTCACAGTTACCCACAGTAACGGTGGGTCTCTGTCAGTAGCCACAGTCGTAACTTTAAGTAAACATTAGTCACCACTTCCTCTACGGTCGTCACCAAACCAGGTTATGCCAGTAACGCTGCTATACAAAACAATGCCTTGATGGGTTTCTGTTGACCTGAACTAACCTGCTTTGAAAGCAAAATGGCCTTGTCTGGCAAGGCAGACGACGGCGTAGCCTCGCTAGTACTTACTGTTACAGACATAAAAGGCCTTGTCTTGCCGTAAAGCAGTGCCGCGTAGCAACCTAGCTAGCAGAATCGGTGACTTGTTAGCTTAGCAAGTGTGTGAACAAGCTTAAAAAACCGATACCCTAACATTTTTCACGCACAGTTCAGTGGATGTTAACACCCACGTTTGCTCACCAGGCACGCCAATCGAGTGCACGTCACAGAAAAGCTTGCATTTTAAACGTCAAGACAACAAACAACATACCGACACGACGGCTACTAAGCTTTTTACCAAGCAAAGCTAGCGAGCTAACAGCCAACCAACATTAGCACCGAGCTAATGAAGAAAGCTAGCGTCTGCTACAACAGAGCTGTTGTTTTTCCCAGCACACACTACACTTGAAAATGCGATAAATCACTCGCCACGGCGCACCGGCTTACCTTGGACAAAATATCCTTCAGCTCACTACAGATTAATGGATGAATGTATGACACGGTAATAGATATAGAATCCTTCTTTATCGTCTTTCAGCCGTTAGCTCGCTGTACACATTCGCACTGCTCCTGTAGCAGAGACGAGACACCAGGCGTTAAGTACCAGCCGCTCTGGAGCGCGCACAGTTGTTGAAGTTTGTCGCGCGAGCGCGCTCTGCACGAATCGCAGCCTGCATAAACCGGCCCAAATCTGAAACAACTAAGTAACCAAATAATAAATACTGGCATAATTATAGTAATGTCAAAATAAACATATGTATAAAATTCCTACTCTTTACTGAATTTTCTACTTTCATATTATTTTGCAATGTAATCAATTATATTTAGCGAGGTCCTACTTTGATCTATTCTTTAGACATATTATTTGATCAATTAAAATTAGGTACTTAGTCAATGCTAATCCATCACACCTGCTTCAACCCCAAAGCATCAAGGTTTGCAGTCAGCAGCGCCGTTTTACGCTCTTTTTACTTTCATAATCAGCATATCTATAAGTGATCTTTGTCTCTTTTCTTTTTTTTCCGTCTGTGATGTAGGCCTACTGTAGTCAAAGTAAAATTTTAAGTATTTAAATAATGATTCCATGAGAGATATGTAAAGGCCCTCTGAGGACTTGTATGCCTCTCATGGAATCATTATTTAAATACTTAAAATTTTACTTTAAGTACAATACTATTAGAACAAGGCTGTTAGTACAATGTAAATAAAACCCTTTATACAGACAAAGTTCTTAAAATGGGACTGATTGTAGTACTTATAACAGCATATCTTATTTACAAAACAAAAACAAAAACAAACAAACAAACAAAAAAACCCTTAAAATTAATAGGAGAGTCATAATTTATTTAACAGCAAATCATAATAATGTGACTCACAGTCAAGTGCACATCATTCTGAAATGATCGGTTTTGCTTTAAAACACAAACCCAGTGGCTCAGATGAAGCTGGCCTCAGTCGTTTTGATACCGAGCATACATGTAACTTGGTGAGATTAAGATTAAGAGGTCATGACGCTTCTTCCATAGTAATCTGGATATAAGGGAGTTCCCCCAACAAACAGCATCAGGAAGAGGAGAGATTGGCAGAGAGAGAAGAGGCAGAGGCCTGTGGGCTGGGGATGGGAGTGGCTACACAGTCTGGGATTACAGAGAGGGATTGGTTACGTAAGTGCATTGTCCCAGTAGAGAAGCAGCAGCCTGAGTGCATTGGATGGCAAGAGAGGGAGCGAGAAAAGTGAGAGAAAGAAAGGAATTTTGTAGATGTAATCCCGTTGTCCTGTCCTCAAAACGGGCTGAGGCGCTGCAAAAATGTTTCTTAATGGAGAGACTTACCCCCTTTTTTCTTCTAAATATACTGACTACAGAGCCCAAAGAAGACCACCTTTATCACAAGTGGCTTTTACCACAACCTCTTTCTCTGGATGTAGCCTAATTAGTAGGCTATGTTCTTTAATTATCCTAAAATATAGAGTATGTCAGCTCTTTATTCAGTATATAGATGATGCACCTTCTGTTGCTGGTGGTATGAGTTATACCCGATGTATCCTTTTTTTATGGGCAATGTGCACATACCAGTTCATATGTGACTATTCTGGTATTCTCTAAATATAAAGGGCGAGTCACATTTTTAGCTTTTGCTGGTTCTACAGATGGCAGTGTTGGTCAGCCCAGCACTTTGGTTCAGACTGAAATATCTCAACAGCTGTATTTGTTGGACTGCTGTACAGCTTTGTCCAGACATTCGTGTTCCCTGTGATGGAGCCAAACGCATAAATCAATCCACTGCCTTAACTTGTAACACCACCAAGAGGCTGAAAGGAGCCATTTTTAGGGAAATTTCTTGACAACTCTCAGTCGGTTTACTCTGAAATTTTCCACAGATACTCATGTAACTGCTGAAAGGAATTGCTGAAGTCAGAAATGCATTTTCAACCCCTTCGGACCATATCCCAGCTCTTATTGTAGTCAAATTTAAAAATGTATCACAAAAAAAACCTACAAAAAAATGAATTATTTTATATTTTTATATTAAAGTCTGCCACTTCCGTCTTTCACGTTAAAAAACATCTCCTGGATGCCTGATGTCATCGCTGACTAGGGCCGTTATTGGTTGAATCATTTTTTGAATTCAACCAATCCACCTGACAATACAAACCTGTAAATATTACATAAACTAAAGCTAGCTTCGTGTTGAAATTTAGCAGTTAACTATCAACAAACAAAGCCCTAGTAATGGTTTCCAAGGAGTAACAACAACTCTCGCCATCAACACTCCAATCAGATTCCTCCAACTTATGTCTCGCCCCTACAGCCTGTTTACTGGTTGTTTAATTGTTAGAATGGCAAATACGTCACGACACGGCAGCTGATGCTTGGGAAACGGGCATTTCAGCTCATCTTTAAGCTATTCTTCCTTCCAACTTCTGTGGCGCTGCTGAACAAACAGCCAGTATTGCCCCGTTCTCTAGGTGGCAGCACTCCACATTAAGAGCGGAGGAGTTCTTACACATGGGATGCTGTCATTGCTGCCCTGTCTCTTTTCAACTAGAGGTCATGTGAAGGTGTGGTTTCTTTTAATTAGCGTCTAACTTCTTTTTAAATTTGCTTGGTTTTACCTAGTTGTGGTTACTATTATGTTCCTGCAGAGGGGCTTGCACCTGTTCCATTTTACTCTGTCTAATTATTCTCATTCTGAGTTGTGCATTCTGTTATCGGGTGTATTGTAATTAGGGCTAGTGCAATATGTTTATGTGCAATTTAAGGTGTAGTAGTGCAATTATTTTACCATTTCCTTTACTTTTTGTCCTTGTTCTGTTGTGTGTTTATTTTTGTTTGTTTTTTGACTACTAATACTACTTTTTGTTTGCTTACTTTGTGTAATACGTTGTTTATGTTTAAGTTATTTATATTATTGCAACTGTGGCTATGTGCTGCACTTTTCTGCCCAAATCAAATTTCCCTTTGGGAACATTAAAGGGTATCTCATCTCATCTCATGTTGCACAGAGGATCTTTGCTTGCTGATGTTACCATTTGGATGAACACTGTTGTGAAGATTATTCGAGCCTTTTAATGGCTGTACACGTACAGAATACAACATTTTTTCCCCAAAACACTGGGTTCAATTAACTTATATATCATAATAACATCATAAGTTTACACACATCCTCTATTAAAAGTGACACAAATGCTACTCTAAGCCAACATAACAACAGGCTTTTCCCAAATTCACAATGTTTAAAAACTCAACGGTAAGCTATAATAATGTACATCGATAAAAACAAAAGCATCACAGCATCAAATGAAATTTATGGGAACTATAAACTCTGGGGGGATAGAGTAAAAGGGAGGCTGTAAAATAAATAAAGCCTAATGGTGATAACAAATTCCATTTGTGCCAGTAAAGTGGATTTTTTTAAGGAGATAATTACAGTAAATGTCTTGACTGGCCCAATCTTTACTGGACTCTTATTCTAAAATCACAGAGTAAGAGAAAATGTTTGATCACCTCTGTGGGGCAATCAGAGAGTTAGACGTTCTGCTATGAGCTTGGTCATAAGTATCTGATCAGTAAGAAGTGATGAGATCATTTCTGATATTAGCCGGTAAGTGGCATTGCCATTGTTAGTGTAATATGATAATATGATACCCAGTTGCTGCACTTTGAAGAGGCCAAAGACAACAGAGATCTACAGAATCAAAGTAGATTTCAGAAGGAGTATAATCAAGCATGCATGAAAATTTAAAGTTTGTCATGTTTATTTTTGGAATTTAAAGTAAAGAGTAAAAAGTAAAGTAAAAAAGCTTGCCAGAGCAGACTGAGGTGTCAGAATTCAGAAAATATTAACCAAAGAAAGTGTTTTTATCATTTAGCAAGGAAATGTTTTAACAGTGGGCAGAAAGAGGAGAAATGAAGCTGCAGAGAGAACAACAAGGAGCATGTGGGAGAGGGGTTGGAAGGGAGAGAAAGTGGGATATCCAAACCCAAGAGAATGTTAAGCTGTGCTGGTATGCCGTTGGAATCTGGATTTCTGGTCGAGCAAAACAACATACACATTGTTTTATTATTTTTTTTCTTAACCAAGTGAACAAGGGAAGAAAAGGCAAAAAGGGAAAAAAGAGGACAGTGGAAGACACTGGAAGAGAGGTCTGAGCAAAGAGAGAAAATGTAAGGAAGAGGTCAAGGGAGATAGTTTGAAGGGGGAGGCCCTGAGAGTTGAATGAGAGGAAGGGAGGAAGGAAGTGGGGAGACAGGGGGGATGGATGCGAGGAAGCGGGAAGACGAGCAGAGAGATAATGTGTGAAGAGAGAAGGTGAGAGAGAGGAAGAAGAGGACTCGGAGTCGGCAGAATCAGCAAATTCCAGACGTGACGCTGTTTGGCAGGAGGCTCTTATCCTGGAACCAGTGCAAAATTCCTCACTGTCGATTTCTCAGGATTGTCACTAGGGACTTGTCTACTGCAGGAATTCTTGTGGAAAATGCTGGCCAAAATGGATGTTTTCTCCCTGTCCTTTAACTCCAGCTCACTGCGACAGGGAGCTCAAACAGTGGCAAATAGGCTCTTGAGGCAGGCAGCTGTTTGTAGGAAAGAATTTTTAAGGATTGCTGGTTTGATGCTGATGCCGCTGACACACCACTAGGCAAGATCACTGTCCTCAGAATACATCTTTATGAAAATCCTTGTATCATCCAGCATTTTCATGTGTTAGTCCACATGGTATGTCTGTTGAGGCTGCTTGAAACCTTGGTAACACTTTCTAAGAGGCCTGTCTCTGTAATGCATTATAACACATTATGAACATCAGGGTTGGGCGGTAATACATTACTTAGTGACACATTACTGTTAGTTTATTACTTTTCCCAGCAACTAATCAAGTAAGGGATTACAACTGCCAAAACAGTAATTATATTACAGTTACTGAGCCAAGTGACTCAATCGTTAGTTACTGCATTACTAGAAAGGGCCATCTACATGCTGGCACTGGCTGCACTCCTGATCTCTGACAAAAAATATCTGTCCTCATGTATCATATAAAAGTTTTACAAAATGGATGAAGTTTTGAGAGCTGGCAAAACAGGTTGTACGTCACGAAGTTATAAGTAATAGGCTGAGTAAATGTGTTACTTTTATAAGGATTATTCAGTAATAAGTAACTTATTACTGTTTCAGAGTAACTTGCCCAACGCTGATGAACATATATAACACATTATAACACATTATGAACACATTTAAAATGCATTTGTGTGGTTATGGTTACGGTTACCCCAACCTTGCTTAGAACTATGATTACACAGCATCAAAGCGCATTATAAGTATGTTCATAATGCATTATAGAGTGAAGTGATACAGAATTTTTTGTGTGTGTGTGTTTTTTTTTTTAAATATAGCCGCTGTTTAGCGTAGTATGGCATAAGCCCTTAACAAACCACAGCTTGCTGTTCTCACTCTCTTATTTTTGTAAGGATTAAACAAATGAGATATAACTTTTAATTAGTGAGCTTTAGAGGTTCTGGTTTGGCAGATTTGTTACTTTTGGACAGAGCCAAGGTAGCTGTTATCCTTTGTTTCCAGCCTTTTAAACTAAACAACGCTAACTAGCTGATATTTCGCAGATATCAATGCATATCAATCTTCTCACTTAAAACAAGGCACATTCTCAGAAATAATACACTATTTTTTATAAGTGTGACTTTTTGCCTGTGACGGTGAAAATCTTGAAGTTGCTTTGTGAAGCTAGCCAAAACATGGGTCACATGACATGGCTGGTGCATGTGGGTTCCCACATGCTGACAACAGTGTTATGACAGTCAAAGAAGCTTTAGGAAACTCTGTGTCACATTACATTTACTGTGTTTCCCTTCACCAGCTTGCTTCATGGTCTAAAGTCCTCGGGACAGGATGTGACTTTATAGTGGTTATAGGCTAATTATGTGATGATAAAACCTGGCTATTAAATTATGGTGTATGGACAGTGATCAAGCTCAGGACAAACAGCATTGTTTATGTCTTCATAACCGTAACTACAGAGTTGTGTACGGCAAACACTGGACCACAGAGCAAGAAGAAGGGCAATTAAGGATAGAGTCTGACTCAGAAAAACAGGGAAACACTGGCACACTCAGGATTTGGATTTGAGTGGCCTCATTAATTGTGGAAAAAACCACAAGTCTATAATGGGCATCTGTATTTCCCCATTCTCTGTTCAGAAGTGCTGGCAGGAGGCACAATCCAAATCTGTGTATTCTGGCCTGGAAGAGACCTATTTTTGTTTTATGGAGCATCTGACAGATCATCAAGTTTGGTCATAAAATCCAGAATAGAAAAAAAAAGACAAATGAAATCACACATCATGACATCAGAAAACATATTTTAAGCAAATGTAAATATATGCTATATACATATACATATACATGCCAATACCCAATAGCAAAATTTCCACCTGGGTTTTATTGTTATTGTACTATGTTTTAAAGAAAATTCCTAAAATTGTTGACACTCTGTGATATTAAAAAAAAATATATATGAATTTTTATGTTGTCGCCTCAAATCTCTCATCATAATAGGTTCAATAAGGAACGTTTATTCTACAAATTAAAGAGCATCATCCACCAACAGGCTCAATATTAGGTTTGTAAATTGAAAAATAGGGAATGCTAGTGGCTGGTTAAGGTGAATGGATAGCACTCGCACCGGGGTGTCGGTAAGAACACACAGGAATCCAGATGAGTTTCAACCGTTTAGTTGTGGTAAATCAAACATACAGCACAGCAGTACAGTGAACTGAGAGGTAGTTGAATAGCAATGTGTGGTCTGGCGGTCAACAACGCACACAGGGAAGGATGAACGTGCCACACAACCAGAGAAAAGTCCGCTTTGAGGAGAGGATGAGAGGACGAGAGCAGCAGCAGCAGCACGTCAGTCAGTTAGTTCACAGATGCTCATGCACGCACTGCCTGATCAAATGTACACATGCACGCGCTGCTAATTAAGATCTACATGATCACGGTGTGCGCACTGTGGACTTTATGACATACATAGCCAAATGATTTGAACTGTTTAAATACATAAAAAATATATATGCATTGTTACTATCATATTTACAATGTTTTAATTCAATGGAAACTTTTTCTATGATCTGTTTAACGCTTTAAGTACCCTAATGCTTCAGTGCAAAGTTTTTTTCAAGACACCCAAAAATTTATTTGGATACAGTTCAGTTCAGTTTATTTAATAAGGAACAATGCATATTAATAAACATTAAAGTGTAAATACACCAGAAATAGCCAAAAGGCTCATTTTCACCCATAGTCCCTTGCCAAGATGTTATAAAAGGCTACTTAAGGGGTAGAACACAGATGTAAGAGGTAAGATTAACAGATACACTAAATACACATAGAAGTGGTAAGACATACAGAGCAAGAATAGTTTAAAAAATGGACATGGTAAGGCTATATAAAACAGGTAAGGGGATAAATACATGCATGATATAACAAAGCTGTTGTTACAAAACAGGTAAAAGAGAAACATTTACACTATATCAGAAAATTTAGTCGATTAAAGAAACAGAGTGAGAAAAGAAAACATGACGACTAACATCAGCTGCGGTTAGACATAGTCGGGAAAAGTCCAGGTTTATTAATAAAGAATCGTTCAAAATGGATCTAAACTGTTCAGGGAATCCACAACCCATTTATTCAAAGTTTGATATAAAACCACCTCAGTGTAATTCTGGCCAAATATTTACGGACAAAAATATACAGATTTTTATTGTGATACAGAATGTCTCAACCTTTGGGCCAAGACCTATTGTGACCTAAACTATTGTGTGCTAGTCACACACTGTGCATGCAAAAAGCCCTTTATTGCAACCAGAGGCACCCATATCTTTTCTAAATTAAGCTGGCCTGGGATTTTTGCCAAAGCTAAACTTTTGGCTAAAGCTGACATGCTTATGAGTAACATCAGTATTTTCTGTTGCATTCGAGGAATAATCTCTGGACACACACACAGTCATTGTTGGCCAAACACAATGCCTGAAACACAAGCCACATGCATTTGCATAAAGAGAACCAGGTTGCACATTGCTTACGTAATTCTGCACCTGGTATGTGTTTGTACATGATAGGTTTGTTGTGTCTCTGGGCCTTATTTCCCTGTGAAAATGAATGATTAAACAAACAAAACAAGGGGTAGTATGATAATGTGGATCTCTGTCAGCCAGATTGGCAAATTTCCTTTGAGCATTCATTTCATCTCCATCCAAGAACTTTTTATCTTTATTTATTTATTTTACATCTATAGCCAAAAAACAAACACAAAAACAGATGTGTGTTAGCAAAATGTGTGCTTGGTATAAACATCTGTAAAGTTGTATTTTAAAGTCCATTTGTCTGCTTTGCTGTCAGCAGACTGAATCTGATCTAGTGACACACAGACCACACACATTTGTGTGAAGGTGAAAAGACGGAAAGGGGTTTGATCCTTACAGAAGCATTTAGTTCATACTTGTGTATGATCCCCTCCTTATCCAAAATCAGGAAGAAATAACAGCAGATTTCTATCTTCAACCCTGAGATTTTAAACTGAGATTTTAAACAGGTCACAGGCTTATTATTTCAGGATTTTGAATATGTTTTTCCCTTTGATGAATTTAAAAACGCGAAAAATGTTTTTTCAAAAAAGGAGAAATCTCAACATCCTTCAGTCTCCCACCATCTGACCAGCTGAATATTTCACTTGTACTTTTCTACAAAATAAAGCAGCCGAAGTTTTTACAATGTAGATGCTGGACATGAGTTGGAATGAAGGGGAATGCTCGTTGGTCAAAGGGCTTTCACATCCAAACAGATGTTTTCAGTTATTCCAGCTCGTTGAACCTCTGCTCAGGTTTACGTGGGTGGAGCTGAGGGTTCCCTTGGGCCCTAAAAACAAATGTACATTAAAAAAGGAGGTTGTCCTGCTCTTACAAGTGCAACAAAAAGGGAAATGTTAGACAAACATTCTTTGTACGGTACAGCCAAGAAATTCTAAGAGAAGGTTAAATCAGGAAACATTAGTGACAATATGCTCGTATGTTCCATGGATGTGTTGGTGCTCTAAAGCAAATGTTTTAAAAGGTACACACCCCTTTATAACATGGAAGGAGAACAATGAAAAGTGAATAAAAGCTGTATGGCCCTTTACCCATGTTTGTCTTTTTCTTTATTTTTTCCATTTCAAGCAAATGTTTGATGTTTTGATAAAAATGACACAAACAGAAATGATCATGAAGCATTGTTAGCATACCAAATAAGAAAATATATGACTATTAAGCTTTTTCTATCTATCCATCTATCTATCTATCTATCTATCAACAAACTATTATATAAAATTTTTAACACAAAAATAAAACGATTTATTAGGTATTTGAGTGGTAAGTTCTGTCACTGTGATATCTGGTAAGGAGAAATACTGTTTAGCAAAGAGACAAAAACATGTTATTACCGTGGCAATAGTTTAATGTACACTGACCCCTAGTGAATAATCAGCAGAAGTGACTCAAGCCCGATTCTGACGCATTGTGAGAGGACATTAGTACAAGTAAACACAGCACTGACAGCAGAGATGCCCAGTCCCTAATTATTTATCTAGGAACTGACTTCTGGTTTAAGATGAAACTGGTGAGGGTCCAAGCTGGCTGGGAAGTCTTGCTGTTCAAAAGAGAACAAGTTTTTACTAAAGGAAGGACATTATGAGGCTCAGCAGCTTTTCTCGCGTTTGTTCTCAGCAGGACTTGCACAGTGGCTGCTCCTCTGGAGGTGGAGCAGCATTTACAGCTGACTCTTTGTTAAGGAGATTGTGAGCCTAAACTGGATTAAGCTCATCTGCCGACGTGGCCTCACACATGATGTGGGCACTCTTGCTTTTGTAGTCTGTAATATTCTGAATTGCTTACCACGGATCTTTGGTGTTGTCAGTTCCTCCGCTTTCCCCCCTTGATGCCAGCTCTCAGTCCTGCTCTGGCAGTGTTATAATCTTCCTTACCTCTCTGAAAGGCGGTTATTTTGGCTCTGGATAGAGTCATCACCTCTCTATTCTTTTAGGCTTTCTGGTTAAAGAATGATTCGTCTTTGTGATTGCCACATCATGAACACAATTGCTGATGTATGATTGTACTGTTGCTTTACATTTCTCAATCTTACTGTGGTTTGTATACAACAGGTTCTTCTGGGTGGCAGCATCTCTGAATATCTGACATTGTACAATTGTTCTGTAAAGTTTCTCAAACTTCATCTATCCACAATTGGGACCATTTCTATAGAGTACATAAGTAGCAGAAGGAGAGAATTACAGTCTGAGAGACTAAATGTGCCATGGGCATTAATCCCTTCATTTTTCTTCAGGTTAAAATTTTTTATTAGTCAAACACAAATTAATCAAATGAGCTGCAGTTGTACTTTGGGTTTATGACTAATTAGCAAAGGCTAGCATGCTAACATTTTTCACTATCACGTTAGCATTTTTCTTTGTGAGCACAGTGACATTAGTATTAAGAACTAAAACTGAATTTAAGAAGCAATAATATGTAGACGTGAGCAGGTGGATAAACATTAGCACCTTACAGCCATGTGATTCAAGTTTTATGGGGTCTGCCGCATTTATTCATTTTTTCCACATACATAAAACCAAATGCGCAACATAGCCAAAAATGCTTGTATTTACAAAAAAGTCATTGATATACACAAAAGAAATATAATACAACAAAAAAGAAAAAAAAAATCCTTCAGTAATCCTTACAACAACAATAAGAGTAAATACGAACAGAAATTCGTATTAACAAGCCGATGAGTCACAACTCATCTCTGAACAAAATGCTGATGTAGAACTAGTGACTGTATCCTCCTGAAAACGATGTTCAAAAGTTTGAAACTGAAATGAAACGGATGCTTAGAGCAGATTGAACCAGATTCAAATTCTTATTTATAAACAGCAGGTAAGCAAATCCCCCCCCCCCCCCAAAAAAAAAGAAAAGAAAAAAAGAATTAAGAGAAAACTGAAATTTTCAGCATCACTTTAAAAAGTAGCACTCCCTGTCAGTGCGTGACACTGAGTTCAATGACTCGGTACAACCCCACAGTGAATCCACTTTGTTCCAGAAAATAACAAGTGTACAAACAAAAAAAGCAAAACCTGCAAATGTCCTAAATGTGAGAGAGAGAGCTTGTACATTTAGAGAGGTGAGAGAGTCTGATGGTCACAAGTTCACTGTTCTTGGTCCGAAATGTTTTCTCCCAGTGCTGGCACTACATTCAAAAAAACCTTGGCACCGTTGACAAGGATCTGTTATGATTGATGACCATCTGATCAACACAGATTTCGCTGCTTTATAAATACGACAGTTTTAACATCTTGCATCTGTACACACCAGTGTTGTTCACTTTAATGAATTTAAGAGCAAATGAAGAGGGACAGAGAAACAAATATTCAAAAAATACTTTTCCAAATAGCAGCAAATTTACATGTGCTGTGCCAGCTCTTTATCCCAGCAGCAGCCCAGACAGAGCGTTCAGGTCTCTCATATAGGGGTTATCGTTCAGGATGCGGTCGATCCTTTGTTTCTGGTCCGGGAAGATGTCGTACAACTTTCTTTTTAGCTCCGACGTCTCTCCCAATGACCGTGTGGGAGGGGGCGAGGGTGAGGGTGAGGGAGAACGGCGAGGTGGGTGCCATTCAGGAGGACCAGAGTGTGGCCAGTGCACAGTAGAGTGGGGCACCAGGGAGGGAGGGGGCCTGGGTGTGGAGGTGGGGTTTCGAGGAGCTGAGTGGAGGGCCTGGACATAAACTGGCTGCTGTTGCTGGGATGATGGCCGGAAGTCTGGGGGTCTCAGCGGGGGAGGGGTGACTGGAGTCCTCCTGAGAAACAGAGAGGAAGGTTGTGAGAAGATGTGCAACAGGAAATATTAGCTGCAACAAAAGCATCACGATAGCTCAACATTTCTTAAGCCAGCCTCAGTATAAACACAACTGACTCTTTGCTAAGCCATGGCCCCCTTAGTTACTGTTGCTACACCTAACAGGTTTTAGGAGCTAGCATGGTGCTCACACTGTAACTAACTACACTCACTGGTTAAATATTGTCTAATTTTAGGACAAATAAGACATTTCAGACAGAAGCAGACAGAAGGTCTGTAATAAGCCTTTGAATGATAAACACAGAAAGTCAAAATGACTCAGCAGTGAAAACAGGTTAGAGTTATAAATACAAAGATACATGCTAAAGCTGCAGATCACAGTGCAGCGGCTTCAACTTGTGTTTCACTACATTCATAACACAAACAAGGACTCTCTTAATGATATAGGACCTGCGTAGGGACAAGTGGAGGACACGTCTCTTTGAATATTAACGTTAAAAATAAAGTTGGATTTGTGCCCCAGACAACGTTTGACCACACTGAGCTTGAAATCAACAGAACCAGCCTGAAAAATGACAAAAATCTGAAAAGATTGCATGAGTTTGAGTAGAGCTCAGCTGTGTAGTCGTCAGACCTCGGTCAGAGCTGGCAGATGCTACGCTCTCATTGGCCTGTTTGCGTTCGAGGGCAGCGCTTAGCGGAGGGTCAGCTGTCATTACAACAATACAAAGGATGAGTCTCACAGGTCTTCTGAGGAACCTTACACTTATCTGCAAACAAAACATACTTGTTTTCTTTACGCAGGAACGTGTCTAGATGAGGTCCGTCTCTCCCCAAAGGGTCATCAGGGATCATGAAGTGGTCCTCAACAAAAGTGAACTGAAGCAACCTGTATGCGAAAATCAAAGAAATATGTCCATTAAAAGTGAAATGAGATTTCTTTTTAAATTCCTCACATTTTCAAAGAGTGAGTAAAGTAAGGCCCTCTTAATTACAAAAGCATGTGAAAGATTAGTGTAAATGCAAAGCACTTTCGTTGAAGTGGCACTTCACTCTTCCTTCTCAAACTTAGAGAAAACTTTACAGAATTTAGGCAAAAAAAAAATTTCATCCCAGGTTTTACATCGTACAAAAGCTCCATCAATCAAATTATTAGCTAAACAATTTTACATTTCTACTTTAAATTAACCTGTAATGACACAATACAAGACAACAAGAAACCAGATAATACACTACTTGCTTATCTTATTTCAGGGCAATGAAGTCCCTCAAAAAACATTCCACAAACAAAATTGTCTGCATGGAAAGCGCTAAAGTTTTGAACCTACAGTGGGCAGTATTTGTGCAGTTTTTCTGTACTGCTAGAAGTTTGAGACTGTAAAAACTTATGAGTAACTACACACTGTAATTGCTGATTAATTCTTTAAACATTTTATTATTTTTTAAATTTCAAGCAATTTATATCAAAACAACATACTGTGCAAACAGCTACAAATTGCATTTCAGTTACTCAGAAAACCTTTTCACAACCCTGAAAAGCCAGCATGAGATCATGGTGGTCAGACAGGAAGATGAGTAATTCCAGACTGACACAGTGATGTGAAGTCAGTGAACATTATCCGCCCTGACTTCAGAGACTCCCTGTGTAGGAGGTGAACACTGGTCAAACTAGTCAGCTTGAACTCGACAGACAAGTTTTTTTTCTAGTGTGCATGAGAGAGAGCAGCTGCTGTCTGTTAATGGTGACAAATAAATAGTCAATAGTGCACAAACAGTGTATAGTATCACACACAGGTTGGTCTCTTAGCTGAACATTGAGTGAGTTTAAGCAAATCTTTAAAAATACCATATTGAACAGACACAGGATGGATAAACAAAGATATGGATTAATGTCATGTTGTACAAGACTAACAGTGTCTCTTTACTGAACTTTGCTGTTTTTTGTTTAATTTCTTATGCAACTGAATCACTTTGAATGTCTTGTTTATGAATTATTTATTTGAAGTGTAAAAAAAGCGTAGGACTAGAAAAGTTTTTTGTACTTCATCCTACACTCTTTTCAAACATTGTCTAATTATTATTTTGTTGTTTTACAGAAAGTTTACTTAATATGGAGGGGACTATTTGTTTTGTTTTGCTACTTAAATATTTGTAGTCTCAACATGTTTGAAATAAAGTCCTAATCATCATCATTATCATCTAGTAGAGCTTGGCTGACACTGTTTTTTATGTGAAACAAGTATTTACTTTGCGACGCAGCATCACAGATGACTTCCGAAATCTCCTTTAATCTTTGTATTAACACTGTCTTTAGTGATGCATTTTTATAACTGTGTTCTTATTAGAAAAAAAATATACACATGTAAAATTACAATGAATCTGCAAAAAAACTGTTTTTTTCATCTTTTAGTTTTAAATCTTTCTCTCCAGCTAACCAATTTCACTTTTCATAAAATGAAAAACAATATTTTTATTAGCATTAGTTGTTCACATTAAAAGTCAAACTATGTTTCTGATTTAGCTGTAACTCTACAGGTTCTATTTAAAATGATACAAGATTGTTGGTAAATGGAAATAAAATAAAAAAAAAAAACAAACAAAAAAAAAAACACCAAACATCTGGCAATAAATAAAAACTACATTCTAAACACGTATCAT
>JAQLOL010000023.1:1669765-1689608 GCA_029783665.1 Naso thynnoides
AGTATCAAGGTTGGTCTTAGTCAAACCAAGTAAAAACATGCACTACAGAATGAAAAAGTTCATTTACAGAGGAAAGTCCTCTCTGTCTACAGAAACAACACTCCTACGCAAGTGAAAAACCTCTGCGCAAACATTTCTGCACAGTAAAGCTCAAACAGCCACGTGAAGTAACAATTTGCGTAACACGTGTGAGTGCAAGGGACTTTAAGGTAATACCTACACTGGGGGTGGAAGCTAAAGAGGTGGTGGTGGCAGTGAGCCACTGAGGCGTGCTGCGGAGCGCTGTCACACTCTCAACTTTCACAGATCCTCCCAGAGTCTGAGTCCCCCCCCTCGACAGGTAGTCCCTCTGTGAGACGCCACCCCCTCCCCGCGCCAAGTAGTCTGTTCTGGATCCTGACTGGGTGTCCAGGTGTGCCATCTGGGACGT
The DNA here is from genome assembly GCA_029783665.1 of Naso thynnoides. Lineage (NCBI taxonomy): Eukaryota > Metazoa > Chordata > Actinopteri > Acanthuriformes > Acanthuridae > Naso > Naso thynnoides. The sequence goes on from JAQLOL010000023.1 coordinate 1,670,196, forward strand.
CCTACTATCTGCCGTTTTGGTATTTGTGAGGATGACATCGTCGTCATCGTCAATGGTAATGACCTCATAGTTCCCCGCTCCTCCTTGAGCACTGGAGCTCCTCTTGATAGTGATGGCCTGAAATAAGATTTGATATGACTTTTGTAATTTTGGGAGATTAACCGCTTGTATTACACAATTCTGCTGTCTTGTTCAAATACATAAAGTCAATGCAATTTAAAAATCAACCACTGACATTCAGGAACCAATTACTTGATATCACTTACAAATTGACATTTTTATCATACTTTATAGCATCATACACTTGTTAGCTGATGTCACTTTCAATCAATTTAAAGGCATTTCCTTAAAATCTTTATATTGGCAAAACTTAAGTCAGTGACTGGAGGAACCAAAACAGCAGTGAATTAAGGTGAAGGTATGTGATGTGATACAAAAACAATATTTAAAATCCAGTAAGATGACTCATGAGTTATGGGGCAATTATTGGAAATGATTTGAGAGGAAGAGATCAGAGGGCAGGGTAGAGGAAGGCTTTGAAGAAAAAAAATTTAAACATGTCATGTGAGAGATGTAAATGGGGTGACAGGTTATGTGAGGACTTAACAGGTGAGTGAATGGAAAACAACGTCAAGTGCCGCATTTTGTATCGTTTGAAAATGATCACACACAAAAAACAGTCTACAGTGCATTTAGACTGTTCGCTTTATGATCACAAACTCACACATACCTAAGAGTAAGCGCCCTGTTGAACTAACTTCTTTAAACTTTGAACTTTGTTTGTCCTTTGTGCAAAATGTTTCCCTAAGCTAAAGGGATCAACATATTTTTTTTTTGCAACTGCACAATCAGTATTGCACATGTACAGCTCTCAACAGAGATAAGAAGGAAGCGAGACAGATCACGCTTCCCATAATAAAACAAACAACGTATTTAGTTCTTTTATATGATGTGCCTGATTTGCAAGCGAGAGCTCAATTAACTCGCCCAGTGTGTTGTTTGACCTGCTCTGTGCAACCCTTACTGTCGAGCACTACAGAGTTCATTTAGGAATGTTGCACAAAGCCTTTTAGACTTTTCAGACAAGAGGCTTAGAGGGAAGTTCCTGCCATAATACAGCACACTGAATTACCATTGTTATGCTTAATTTACATCACCATCTTTACTGTCGTGTAAGGACATAAAATAATACAATGTAAGGATGCAGGAAATCTTGCTTTGACATTACAGCAAGATGAAGTAATAAAGAAATATCACTGTGACAGCAAGAAAGGATAGAAGAGAGACAAACACATATGGTGGTTGACAAAAACTGTCAAGTTAAAAAAAAATCACTTTAAAGAGACTGGTATTTTGGAACAGTCAAAGACAAATAGGCAGATACTTGATTTGCTAAGGGAAAATATTTGGGAAACGTAGACTATGTGGCACAGGAAAATAGTTTTTTCCTTATCTCACAGTCCAAGGAACTTGATTAAATGTGTGTTTATTTAAAGGAAATGAAGACAAAAATAACATTGGAGTGAGAAGAAACAGTCCCACTGTGAAGGGGCGTACCTGCTGAGTGCTGGTCTCGCTGCCGCTGCACTGCCTCCGGTGACCCAGACCGTTACTACTGCCTCCGTGCTGGTTGGGTTTAATGTTCTCTTTCGACCTGCCGGGGTCTACTAAGGTTTTGCTCAGTTCGCGCTCCTTTTCTCTGATTCGAGAGACCGTAGAGGAAGAGGAGGAGGAGGAGGAGGAGGAAGAGGAGGGAGTGTCTTGGGAGTACACAGAGTTCAGTCGTTTCTCTTTTCCACCTCCTTTTGAACCCTCTTCACAACGCTTGGTTTCCTCAACGATTTTCTCCATAACAAGGAAAGTATCCTCTGTCTGTCCCGTCTCCTTGACAACACGCTCCACCACTTCCTGCTGGTAACCCATGGTTCTAAAAAAAAAAATTGGAGTTTTCACAAATAATTTAGTAAGACAGGGCAGTAAGAAAGGCGCTGCAGCCTGAATGGGTAGGCTCACAGTAGTTCAAAGCTGTCTAGAAACAACACTCATTACATTTAAAGAGATAGTGGTGACTAGGAGTGGCAATCACTGGAGGCCCCACCATACGATATTATCACAATATTGCCATATGCTGGGTATTTGACATCATCTATTGCGACTTTCTTTCTTTTTTGAACGGCAAATCATTTGCCAAAGTAAAACTCTCTGTCAGCATCATCTGTTTCATCCAATATGATGCATTTTTAAGTCTATTAAACAAAAAGGTGAGTTTTTATTTGCAACATGTAGTAGGAATTTATTTAATCAAAAATTCAAAGTAAGCACATTTACAGAAGAACATTAAGTTATCAAGACAAAACACTGACAGTACTGTCTTTCGACTGCGTTCATTTCAACATTCAAAAGCAAATTATCATGCTTACTTATTTTACATTATTTTGTTTAACACAGCATCCCATTTTTTTTTTAAAGGGAATTGGGTTGTTTTAGAACTTTTACCTGAAGAAATTGACCAGGCAACGGAGGTTGGTTTCTGGGCTGACCGCCTCCCCGTCATCTGAGGCTCCCTCATTGGAGTCCAACATGATTGGACCGACTGTGTTTGCTTTTGTTGAATAGGAAAAGGATGATGAAGCGGAGGGGGTTTTGGATCGATAGCTGCTACTTCCCACCCGGCCTTCTCTGTCCCTCTGTCGCTCCCTCTCTCTCGCTCTCTCCGGCGACTCATCTCTCCGCTCCAGAGAATATTGTCTCTTTGTGTCCCGAGTCTCGCTCTCAGATGAGCGCCGCTTGTGTGTGGGACGAGTGCCATTGAGCAGGACCGGATCGGGACCTAGAGCTATCCCTCCTCCCACTTTCATTCCGCCAGCTACAGATGCTGCTCCAGTCCCTTTCTCCTCAAAGCTGGTGTCCAGGATGCGGTTGGACAGATCCGTCACCGGGGTGCTACTCTGCGAGCGGTCCTGGTCGACCTCTGCCATGCTGGGATGCAGCATCTGGTTGAGCTGAGAACAGGACAGGAAGCACATGACAATCGCCATGGTTAAGAAAGTACAGTAAAAATTCCCCTCAAATACAAACACTTGCCGCTGTCATGGTTCATACTGTACTGCCCTACAGGAACTGCGTGGTTTTCTTTACCAAAACTAGAGTTTCGCTCAGAAATAAAGAGACATGAAATTTTCTTTTTCATTTGCTGTATAGTGGCCAAAATAACTGCTTCTTCTTCAACTGTTTCATAAGTTGTTCTGAATTAGATTTGTTGCACAGTGTACAAAAGTAAAGCTTAAAAAATTAAACAAAGAAGTTTTTATAAACATTTTGAGTTTGCAATTTGAATCACTTGACATGGGGAGGGCTGAGGGAAGTTCAGATTAAATCTACTGTACAACTGAGAAGAGCACACAAAACGGCACACATAATGTACATCATAAGATCAAATGTTTCTGTGACAGACTGTTTGTCACTGACAAATATGTCACTCTGTAAGAACAAAGATTCATGTTTCACAAAAGACGAACAGGACTAGTCAGCAATACGTAATGTGAACATGTTTACTGATGTGAACATTAGGCTAAAACGCAGATTGAAAAAACTGTGGGCAGTAAAAATGCATGTGTCAAGCTTTGTTGAGTCTCGGAAATGACTAGATGGCACCAACTTCTTTAAAGGTACGTTGTAGCTAATGAAAACAAGTCTTCACAGTTGTGTCACTGGCAAAAAAAAATGGAATAGGCTAACAAAAAAATTGGATAAGTCTACATTTCCAACAATCATCCTGCTGCTATCCGTAAAGCTACTAACGTGATACCATAAATCAGCAAAAGAGACTTTAAAAGTAGTTTATTTTTCAATATGACTGCCAGATCATAAATACAGGCTTAAGACATAATAGGCTTTAGCGACAGCTTCTAGTTTAGGCTAACCACTTTGTTCTGAAAGTGCAAATGCTTCTAGCGCATCCAGCAGCATCAGCAGCATCGGCACTTTGCTACCTAGTCTAGATTTTAATATCCAGCATATACAAATTGTTCTTTCTAACTGCAGACATTGTTGGTTTGGGTGAATTTGTTGTGCTTGTTCAAGAAAGTGATCATGTCTGTTGACACCAGGCTTAAATGTAAGCAACTGATTGGGGCATCAAAAAATACGCATGCATGACCTAGAACTTCAGGTATATGTCTGCACAGCTATAGCTGGAATCACTGGTTATGCTACACTGTGAGAAAAGAAAGATATATACTAACCAGGGAGGATGTGTTTGTGGTGGTGGGGCTATGAGCCAGTCCCAGTAACTCTTCCTTCAGGGCACTGGGCAGCAGGAGGAGCTCCATAGTGTATTTATCGTCCCTCTCCTCCACGAAGGACTTAAAAGCTCGTTTCACTGCAGGCTCTCTGTCACTCGGCAGACTCTGCTTCTCCTGGATACACAAACAAGTCATACTTAAGGTTTTTGTTTTTTTAAAAAATACAATGCACCTAACTATTACTGACATACTGAGTAATTTGCGGATTTATTTATTAATTACACAATTAATTATTTGGTCTAATAAAGACAGTCTCTGAAGGGCTGTTTTGTCACACAAACAAGATGTTACATTTATTATCATAAAAGATGAAGAGAACCAGAAAATCTTGACATTTGAGAAGTTGGAACCAGCTAATGTTGGTATGTGTGTGAAAATGATAGAGATGTTAAATGGATACATCGCTGCTGGTTAATCTGTGGTCAACCCTCTTCATGATTAATTACCTGTTTCTGCTCTACTTTGGAAGCTCAACAGTTCACATTAACTGGGTTTCCATCACCCACTTTTTTATTCACATTTTGAAGTGTCGCATCGGAAAAGTGTGATCAAAACAACAAAATTTGGGAAAAAATTTCTCTAATTCGCAAAAAAGATTTTACGCTCGCTTGAGTTGGTTTTTGACCTATGTGAAACAGAGTCAGTGTGCAAATTGGAAAATGGAAACACATTTGCCAAATAAGTTGTGTGACACAGAGAACACTGAACTCACTTGACAGCTGTTGACGCTGACGTCTTTCCAGTTTACCCATAATGCGCAGCAACATGGCTGCTAGCAAGAACAACAACACGTATGTGTGGACTGATGAGGAGACCAAAAATTGAAAGTAATTCCTGCAGACCTCACTCCACCGCCAAGTTGTACAATGCCAGGGCGTTTACTTGTTTTGTTCTGGCTTGTACCCTCTACTTCTACATTTTATGACAGCCACGTTCTGGTATGTTTCCTATATCGCCATCTTCAGACAAAACGAGCAACATTTATCCGCTCCAACCACTTGATGGAAACGCATCTAAATCGCATTCTTTTTTTTGGCCAACTTTCAAAAGATTCTCTTCACATTGAGATGGAAACCAGGATAAGGAGACTAAGACGATTTCTGTAAAGTCTTGTCTAACTACTCGAGTTACAGTCAAAATGCATATTACAGGTGTACAAAGTAGTAAAAGTGAAGTTGGCCTACTACCCCGTTCCTCTAAACCTCTCCAGTTCTCAATATGCACCTAAAAAATATCCATCCATCTTTTAGGCCAATAACTCTATAATAAAACTGTGTGTGATTTAAACTATTAGCTGCCTACCTGAAAAAGTGCTACAAACTGCTGAACTCTGCTTTGGGCCATCACTACAGGTTCAGCGCGGCCCAACAAGCGCAGGCGGCCCGGCTCGGGCACCAGAACTTCAGCACTTGTGTCCCGTACAAGTCTGTCCAGGAAGAGACCCCGAGCACCAGCAAAAATACAGTGCATATCCACCGGGTAGCGCTCTTCCTTCTGCAGTTCGGGATCGCAGAGTCCTCGAACATATTCCTGCAAGACAAAAAGAAAATAACTGTTGTTGCATGTCAGTGAACAACAGATTTATTAACAGAACAACTTATATTTACCACATCTAATTTCAACAGCTGGTTTTAGATTGACAAACACATTTTTGAAATTTTTAAAAAAGTAATAAAAAAACAAAATAAGGCAAAGAATATCACAACAAATTATCTGGTAAAGACTATGATGGCCAAACAGGACTCAAGTTGGACTGTGCAACAATTTTAATGATGCATGCTTCAAAAATACATCTGTGATTTCTGCTAAATTATAATAAAGCACATTAAGCATGTACATGTGAGTGTATGTGCTTTCTTAGTTCAAAGCGAACTTACACAATGACAAACACACCCACACACACATCCCCATACTGCGGGGCAGTAGAGCTGACACGTGCTGAAACCAAACACTTGTCACTGATTCAGGGAATCCAAGGCTATGGGAATTGTTCAGATGAATCAGCTTCAGGTGGTTGCGGTAACTTCCGCAGCAAGACACTGTGTCACATTTCTTAAGTGTTAATGTGTAAAAAATACTGAGAGTGTAAAATGACTCAATAACAGAGTAGTAGGGGAGAGAAAGGATGACAGAGTTTCGAACTCTGAGAACCAGATCACAAACATTTGGGTGTGGCTTTCAAAATCAAGCAACCAATAAAATTAGTCGGGATTTCCAGCAGGACTTTGCAACAACCAAAATTGGCTAAAATTATGTTGTTACTGGAAGTTTTTTCCACCCCATTCCCAGTCTTTTGCTGCCGCTGCCCCAACTTGTTTAAAGCATGTTGTTGCATAAAATTCAGAATAACAATTTATTTTAAAGTTGATGGGTGAACATTAAACATATTGTTTTCATATGGTTTTCACTTGAATATATATCAACAAGCATTAACAGATTATCACACAAAGTTTTATTTATGTTTTTTTTTGTACACAGTGTCTAAACTGTTTTGAAAGCTGGGAATGTACATTACAATAAAGGTTGTTATGGAAATAACGTCAGCAATTTTCCAAACTAGAGGAAGCAACAATATATTTGTTATGGTTATGAAGCAGCCTTTTATGACTCCTGTGTCACCCTCTTCATGAGTTGAGAATGAGCTGACGGTAAAATTACTATTTCCACATCACATTCTCGGTTGACTGCAAGAGCCAGGAACAGCTGGTTACTTGGAGAGTTATTTAGGCACAGACAAGAGACTCATGACACAAGATGCAGAAGTGTGAAATTTGCTCTTGTAATGGAAATCACACAGGAAAAAATATATGCTACAGATGTTGACGGCTATTTTGCATGAGTAAAAGTAGCGTATTATCTCTTCACGCATCTCTTTTTGAAATGACGGCTGTGTTTTGAGTTGACTTTACTGCAAATTGGTTTGATTTGATAACACGGAGCATTGTTTACATTACAGTGCTGGCAGACTGTCCCGCAGTTAGATGTCAAATGTTAGATGGTTATGAATCAAAGTGGACTGAATTCACTTGAGTACAAATTGTTTCTTTAACACACAATGAAGTGTATGATGCACAAATGAAGACAGGAAGGAATACTGTGTACAAATGATTTCATGAAAGATTAATACAGTAATCAGAGGTTCAAAAACAGAATATAATGCTATAATAAATGAGCAACAGCCAAACTTGACATATAGACAACCCCATGACCCAAAATCCAACAGGAAGGGAGTTCGAGTTTGAAAATATTCATCTGAATGCTAAAGTTGCGCAACTGATATTGGCACAACACACTGCCCTTGATTACTACATCTCCACATTAACAGAAATTTTAAGATTGAGAAATAAGAAAATCTTACAACATGTTAACATCTGTGCAGCATGTATGTATCCAAAAAATAGGCACAGAATATAGATGAACAAAAAATCTAGATATGGCAATACTTTACGTTTGCTTCTCAGTACTGCAGACACCTGCACTCTCAACTATTTAACTACAATACTGACTTCTGTCTGTTGTATAGCAAGAATACAAACACATAATGTTGTATCTCAGTTTAGCTGTCTATCAAGATTAGATTTTTTTACCAACTGATGTTCTATAGAATAGATCGTTTAAAAATGTAGAGTGTGGGACTGAGCCAAAATATAGGACTATCTGGACTGTTGTTTATTGGATAGGTATTTGATTGTCTATTTTGAAATTAGGTATTGATTTATTGATTCATTTTGCTCAACATGCACTATCAGTAAGGGCAAATGTTTAATGTGATACCACTCTGTGAAAGCTGGGTAAACACCTTGTCTCACTAGATTAAAATGCAGATCACACCCACTCAAGGCGTACCGCTAGCAACGTACCCAAAGCTGTGAAAATAGTCATTTTGTGGAATATACTGGTGAATAATAATAATGCTGGTGAAATAAAATTGAAAACAGAAATGAAAAACTGAACAAAAAAATAGACTTGCTCATTCATTATGCCTAAGATCAAATTTAATATCTCCCCTCCTAAAATTCTAGACTAGAAGACATACTAAGACCTTTAAGATGTAAAACTGGTGTCTGCCGGGATCCTGAATTAAACTGTGTGTCAACTTGCATAGAGTCTGAGTGCCAGACACAAACAACCACAAAACAGTCATAAACTGATAAAAAACAATTCCGAAACTAAAATTGACAGTCTATGAGAGGTGAGGCTGACATTATGACACTGTGTTCATGACCTGTTTTGATGGCTCCCTGCTGACTGTTGGTCAATGAAAACTCTCGGGCTGATAATAAATAGACAAAAGTAAATGTCATGATATTTTGGCCCAGACACCACAATGTCATGGTGGGGTAATGACTTAGTATCGTAATGACTTTTGATTACTTTCATAGAATATGTGACCTACATTGTGAATGGGCAGTGTGTGATTTTTATAAAGACAACACTTACATAACAAAAAAACAATTTTAAGCAAGTTGTTATAGTTTAGAGTGTGTGTTGTCCAAAATAAACTATGAAACCAGATTCATCGTGTCATTCTGGGCACAGTCATCATCACCAATGTAACCCCCAGTTTAACATACGATTGACAGATCCGTAACGTGTTTTTAAAAAAGCTAGCGTGGTTTACTAACATGCACAATTTAGTGGTGGGCACACAAAATTAATTTGTGTCATTTTAGTCTAACCAAAAGTGGGGATATCAAGAATATCCACAGGTGATAAAAATGAATAATCACAAGAGGAGATATCAGAGGTATAGAGGGGGGAACCCCCCAGAAATTCACACCCAGGGAGTGGGTGAAATGTTTTAAAAACCCTGTTTGTACTGCGGATGTGGAGGCCAAGAAGAAAAGACATTCATTTCATAACTGACGTTGCATCGTGTAACATCTTTAGTAAAGTGGTGACCGTGTTGCAGCCACTGTAGACAAGGAAAACGACAACATAACACTAAATATTTCACACCATATTATGTCAATATAATAATCCCTCTCCGCTCTGATGTTGTTAAGTTAAATGTGTTAGTGAGATGTGTGATAAAACATCAGAAACCGGAGCCAATCACCGGACACTGTTACACCTGTGCATCAGGCACAAACACACAGTGGGCGGCACAGCCCGCGTGGAGCTACCTGGGCTATTTGATTTTAAAAAACAACAACACTGTGCCACAAACAATGGACAGCTAAGTTTATCTACAAATAAATGCAAAGTGAAACAGTATTACAGGACATCACCTTTGCCTTTGACACGTCTTCCCTTTTTCCTCGGAGCTGCAGCCATATTTGCCGTGATGTTTTGCTACCGTGCGGCTGTCCCGTGTGGTCCAACAGACCGATGATGGTGAACGCCACTTTAAAAACCTGCTCCACTCGAGGCTTGGCACATTTCAGCTCGTCTTCTTTATCCTCTAGCACGGCAAACTCGTCCACAGTGGGGGTCTCTAGCTGCTGCCTCGCGGCTGACGCAGGGAGCCTGCTCGTCGGCTGCTCCGGGCACGTTAGCTCGGTGACTCGTCTCATTCCGAGGAGGGGCCGCGTTGTTGACATTCCGCCTCTCCGTCTGTCCGTCGCTCCCGACCACGACGCCTCAATATTTAAACATTTTGTCACTGTTAGGGGCCTTTGGTGTTGTCATTGTCTCTTTTGGCGTGTACTCCAGAGCTACGAAGCGACGTTTACAGCGTCTAACGACACGAACTCAGGGGTAGAGCTAGCTCAATAACTCGGAAGCCCCGAGTGACGTATCCGGAAAGTCCCATTGATTGCGTCATCAAAGCACGACTCAAAAGAGCGCTGCAGCTCATGGCGAGTTCAAAGATGCTTATCTATCCAGGTGTTGTGACAACAAACTGTCAACACGAGACCAGATTGACCTACATCTGTGTTCCCTGCGACATCAAAACCGTACATGACGAGTCTGTAAGGAGAGTTTTTAATTTTTTGCAATACACCAATAACGTTACATGTTGAGACATCGTTTATGTGCGAATTTAGGGAGTTGATGTCAGCTTGGTTAAATGGAAGAACTGCAGGCCCCGACAAGCCAATCCAAAAAATATCGCGGCCAAAAAATGACCAACTTTGCTCTCTTGTGTTCATTGGTTATTGCAGTTAACGTTAGTCTGCAGTTATTTCAGCTAAAAAAAAAGCTTTACAGCTCTGTTTGCTGGGTATCTGCTTTATTAAGTAGACAAGTGTAGGGAAAGTGTCTCCAACTCAGATTTACTGCATTTTCTGCTACACTATTTTGATAAATTGTGAAGTGCTCAGTAAATTTTCACAGCTAAAATGCAATATCTTCTAAAAAAACAACAACCCTGCATTAAATACTCATTCTGTCTTGAGGGACCCCATGTTAAAATGTAATTTAAAAGGAGCTTTACCATTAAAATAAAGGCTGAATTCAAAGACAGGTGTGGTCCAACCCTTGAGTAGGCCCACTGACTGAGTGCTTATGTAATATTGTTGAGATGAATTAGTACTCATTGGTGGAAAAGTCAACTTAAACGAGTTTCACGGCTGCTGTGATCCCATTGCAAGATAGTTTCTAGTTGAAGTGCGTTTAATTGACATTTAAATCCTCTTCAATATTCTTGATATGCTTGAGTGCCTGCAGAAGCCCAGCTTACAGGTATGTACTGACTTACTTATGTACATTTTTATCAATACATTACACAACAGAGGGTTGGCATGCTGTCCAGTCAGACCTGTTTTCTGATTAAGACACAGAGTCACAAACCTGCACAAATGAAAGGTGGGCAGTGTTTGGCTGATAGGTTTGAATTTAAATAAAGGCCTCTTCCTCTGTTATTTATCTGATAGGTTTATTAACACATGGGACATCTGGAGCTAACATTCTTTTCCAGACTGAGTCTGGCAGTGCGATCGTCATTCTCTGTATGGAAGGTTTGGGCTTTAATGGCCAATTAATGTTTTTTTTTATATTGAGAGTTAGTTAGTGCTTGTTGTTAAATGTTTTTCTTGTGCGCAGGTCTCTCTTGAAAAGGAGATTTTGATCTCATGAGACTACCTGTTTAAATAATGTTTTTTTTTTAAAAAAAAAACTCTAATTTTTAGACAGTATGCTTCCAAGGTATGGATTTTGTTATGCAAAATCTATCAAAGAAAGCTAGTTATGCCACCCTAAAAATGGAAAGTTTCAGGTTTTATTTAGGGACCAAATCCTTTCAACAAAGGACGGATTGGGCTAGTGTCCCTTAAGATGCAGTATTCACAACAAAACTTCTTACAGATTGAAGGATGTGTTGATGCATATACAAAACATGAACACCAGAAATTTATGTATGCAACAACAAACATTCCAGATGCCAGAGCTTGGAGACCTTTGATAGAACTATTATGAATTAATTCAAATTTATGCATTGTGCTGAATGTGAAAGAAGTTGGACATGAGCTGGAACTGTACATAATGATATGCACAACAACAATTTAAATCAGTTTTAGCTGTTTCTTTTAATTAATGTCAAATAGCACATTGTTTTCAGTCTCTTTTGTTTTGGTTTGTTTTTTTTTTAAATCGAAGACACACTATACTCAAATCTTTTCAATGTTATTGACAACCTTTAGTCATGTCTAAGTGAATGTACATCACCTCAAAACCATTAAAGTTCTTATCAATTTAAAAAAAAAATCTCAAAAAACAAATCTGAATGTAACACAATATGCTGTTCAACATTTTTCATGGAGTTACAATTCTTTGCTGCTGAAAGGGCGGGAGTCACTGTAAAATACTGGTGCCAAAATTATCACTGGTGCCAGATAGAATAGAATTTCAATTGCCGCACAGCCACGGCTGGTGGTATTTGGTTTCAGTACATGATAGTTTGGACACTGCTTCAGATTACATCACGTCAAATACACATTATACATACATAGTAATAAAGTGCAACCAACATCCAACATTTATTACATACAGAATAAAGTGTATCCTGTACATTCATACCATATCTTAAAGTGCAACAAACAGTACAGGATCCGTTTATACACACCACATGTTAACAGAGGACAGTGGGCCAAGATAATAATCAGTCCTTTGTGTGGAATTGAGAGTTCGTATGGCTGTGGGGAGGAAGCTGTTCCGAAAGCCAGAGACTGGAGCTGCTTCCCAGAGGGGAGAGGCGGACATAGGAGGTGTAATTATAACTTTGTCAAATGCTTCTACGAATTGTTTTAGTCTTTATTTTGCTGTGTTTTTCATGCCAAGAATTAGTGTTGTATTACTAAACAATGGTCATGGTCTCGAGATTGGTCTTAAGACCACTCACTGAAGGTTGTGGTCTCATCTCGGAAGCGAACACATTTTGACTTGGTCTTGTCTCGGTCTTGGACATAGCTGACTCAGGATTTTCAATCAAGACCAGTCAAGACCACAGCAGATTTATTTGTTAACATAATGACTGTGATTTGGTGTAAAACTTTCTTCTTCAAATGCAGCCAATAACGGGAGTCATTTCTGGTTTGATTTTTTTGATTCGTCTAAGTTTGGCCAACTTAATCACAGAGAATTCATAGCAAAACAACACACGAGAAAAAAACTCGGCAGAATGCAGGTTCTGCAAGACAGTGCTTACTGAGACAGCTGGGAAAACATTAAACCTCTATCACCACTTTAAATCGGAGGATAATTTTTCAATGGTCTTCGTCTTGTCTCAGTTTCGGCACACTTTGGTCTTGATCAAGTCTTGGTCTTGGTTAGTGTGGTCTTGACTTCAAGACTACCAAGAATAGATGTAGTGAAGGTGTGACTGATGCAGATCCATCCCATGACTCCATGACAGACAGTTTGCATCCTTCACAGTTAAAGGTAGAGTCAGTAGCATTTGTTCGTTGTGGTTTGTAAAAAACATTCAAATTGGGCCTCTCCTCTCAGCTCAACGCATAAGAAGTATCATAACTTAGCATGTACTATGTGTACTGTTTCACTATTTACTCAACTTTACACCACAAGCTGTGCAGGAATATTACAAGCTAACTGCCAGTGTTTGGCACCTACTTGTCCAACAGAGAGCACATCAACTCTGTGTCGCTGTTCATTCCCTCTAGTGCTCCACAGTGGGTGAAAGCCAAGCCGAGATTCACTCTTATTGTGGAACGAGCTTTATCCACTTGCTGTCTAACCTTATAGGGCTATATTTCCTTTCCTGCTATGTCTATATCCTTAACTTCCTCCAACCTGAACTGCATCTAGTATCTGCACTCTCAAACTCACTGTCATTGGCTGAGGGAAATGCAGCCCCTTCCAATCCAGACTTGTCCCGAGCAGCTCCTGAGACAAGCAAAACATCAAAATACAGGCAGAGGGCAGTGTGTCTCCACACACAGTCACCACCGCACATTTATGGAGACCCAGAAGTGATGATTGAGCAGCATTAGTTTGGTATAAGTCTATATATATATTTTTTTTTTTAGAGAATCCTACTGACTCAAATTTTAAGGATGGGCTTTAAATGCTGCACAGGGAGGCTGCTGTGTTTTTGGCAGGCCTACCAACAGTAGAGTCTCAAACAGAGACCTCAGTACAGAGACTTAAACACCTGAGAGTGAGACAGAGTTCTGTGTTACTAAGTTCTGTGTCCTATATTGGCTCCCAAAAATTCTGATCTTGAGCACCCGAAGTGTGTAGATAAGGAAGTAATAGAGAGGAACTGCTCAACAAACTGACTCAGCCACGTCAGTTGCACTTCAATAGCTTTCTCCAGTTTGCCAACATTAGCTTTAATGTTAGCTATTGGTCATAATAACCTAATGTCGGCAGTTGTTGAAGGGTGAGTAATTGATTACTTTTGATTGTAAAAAGAAAATCAAGAAAAATGTGTCAATTCTCCTTTATCAACGGTTCCATAATCTAACTGCGAAGGAAGGGGTAGTAGTTGTTCAAGTGAAACTGTGCAGGTGTTCTGCTGGTAAATGCTATCCCACATGTTTTTTTCAGTTAGTTTTATGATTTTTTTGTAAAATCACATCCTATGCTAAATACAGTCAGAGCACATCATCACTATGCTGACATTGTACCTGCTGTAAGTGTGTTCCACCTGTTTCCAACCTCACCTTGAGGCTTTTGTGCCATGGAACATTTGAGCCTGTTGGTCTAAATGGTTTAAAAATCTAGCTCATGAAATAACACTGTGTACATCCAGTACAAGTATGTTAGAAGAATGTCAAGCTTTCAGTCTGTGGATCTTCATCATTGCAGATGTACGTAAATGCAGGTAATAAAAACAGTCATCTTGCTGATGAGCTGTGATTTATCACTTCTGCTACTGTTGCCATGCCATGGTTTGTTGCTACTTTGAGGTTTGAACTTTTGTCTTTAACGGACGGAACAAAAAGTGTTAGAGTTTCGAGTGAGATAGGGAAGAGTGCTATGTAATTCTGATGGGGAAGGATCTTTTTTGTCACCCCAGTGGTATTTTATTTAATCCGTACATGCATGAATCATAGTAAAATATAAAATGACAGATTAATAACAGTATAGTTACATGAACCAGATATCATTTTCTGTCTGTGGCATTCATGCTGTGACAATAGTGGCATAAGAGCCTTTTGTTAGCATTTTTTTTTTTTCAATCCTGATTTCATATGGGTAAGTATAATGTTAGAGGTACTCTCAAATTCTTAAAGCTTTGTGTAGGTATTAATGATGACAGACAGAACAAACCTAATATTGTTTTATTATTTTGACACTGGCGGGAAGGGTCGCACTCTATTTTCTAAAGAAAATTGTAATAGTAGAAAAGTAATACTGGTGTTGGTGAGTGGGTCTTGTTTTCTTTTTTTTTAAAAGTCATATTACTGATCTCTAACCCATATGGTCATTTTCACATGGAAATAATATGGCTTCTCCCATTTGAATGTCTCTTTTAATACAGTGCTGATGTTTCCAGTAAACTGATGACAGTACGGAGTGTGATTGTGGTCAGTATTATTCACCACTGGTATTTTACGGCAAATTATTGCTCTGACAGATTAAAGAACACTTTCCATTCATGTGTGTGAGTGTTACATTTTCTGCAGGAAGCTTTGACATGTGTCACTGCTGCTCACTACTGAAAAGTGACAGCAGCTGTCAGGTGACATTGAATTGCGGCTAAAGCTTGTGATCGTCACCACTTTTCTAACATTTTAATGATAAAAACAGGCGATGAAGCCAGCTGTCACCATATGGGTGAGTTGAAAGTGTCCTCTTATGTAACAACCAATATTTTACTTAACCCTTGATAATTTCTCTTTAGAAAATTAAGATTTTATAGTGTTTTTTTTCTCTGGGATTCAGACCAATTAAAAATAAATTGCTGTTTAATAAATAAAAGATGAGGTGCCATATAAATTTTAGGTTTTTCAGATGAGTGATGCTTTTAGATCTCACTATTCCAAATTGACAAAAGAAATCCTAGCACATTTCTGGTATTAACAGGACAGCTGATTTTAGTTCAAGTGAACCACACACACACACACACACACACACACACACACACACACACACACACACACACACACACACAAACAAAAACAAACCAACCTCTTATGAAATAATATATGATCATTGCACAAAAATGCACATTACACATTTTAAAAAATCTAAACAAAATGACAATTTAAATCCAAAAAACTCTAACCAGGAATTTCCTTCCCATACATATATTATTCTAGTCTGAAAGACACAAGTTAATGAACCATTGTTGCTACAAACCATGCTTTCTGCCCTTTTATCATCATTAGTGTCATCATCACCGTCATAATCACCGCCATCATTAATATCAGCATCTGCCACTGGATGGTGCTGTAACCTTTAGAATGGCAGCTTGATTCTGCTGCTGTCTGTCCGTGCTCCCAAATGACAGAGTAATATCGACTTAAAGATGTTTCAAATCAATATTTTTCATTATTTGAGATCCAGATGCACACAGCAAAGAAATATTGTCTTTATTAAAGTTCATTGCGTTGTATTATGTGGAGAGAGGGTGGAGAAAGACAGAGGCACAGGTGACAACAGTATCCACGGCTACACTTTTGTATTGTACTGTGTGGTTTATTGTAATGTTGCCAATATTGATCTGATGAGTTATGCAGTCAGTCTGCAGAGTAGCTGAAAACCTGCCAGTGGTTTTGTTTACGAAAAAACTTTCCGCTTATCAACCTATTTTTTTCCGGACAGGTAGATAAAAGAATAGCAGACAAATGTATTAAGTCATTATTATTCAAAATTCAAAATTCATTCAAAGTACTTTACTGCAAGACAAATGTAAAATTTGGGTGAAGTTGTTGTAGCAGTACAAAAAAAAGGCACTGCCAGTGAAACATAGCTGCAGAGTTTCACCAGGGGGCTCCATAATGCAGCCACAGATGTGTGTGCGTGTGTGTGTGTGTGTAAACAGATGTGACTGCCACCTGTGAGGTGAAAGAGAGGCTGACCTGTGACACATGCTCCTCTTTAGTTCCACATGACTGTGTGTGTTTGTGTGTGTCTGTATGTGTGAGTCTGTGTAATAGAGATGGAGAGAGAGACACAGAGAGAAACTACAGTATCTCAGGGACCACTTAGTTTAAATGGCCTCGCTACATGAAATGAAAACCCTGCAGAATCCATGTGGCTAAATTTTGTAGTGAGTTTGAATATCTAAGGGAAGACGCAAGCAGACGGCTGTACGGCAGAATTAGGTCTGAGATCTCAATTAATAATTACTTAAATTCTGGGTGCACTTGAAAATGAATCAAAAACCATGAGAAGAGCCCAAGAGAAGAACATGAAAGAGAACCCAGAGGAAGCAGATGTTGATAATTTGTATATGAATTCACCTAAGGACAACACAGCAATGTCACTGCTCGTGTCAACAGGAAGTGGCGATGGGCTTTCCAGCACCATCCCGGCTCTGGTGTGTCTCTGTTGCAGTGCTGATGTCCACGGGAAGCGATTTAGATGCAGCATATTAAGCAGTTTATTTATCAACAGCCACTTTTCTGGGATTGTTTTGCTGACATCACATGGGTTTTGTAAGCATATTGAATAGCTCATTTATGATTGATGTGGTAACAGATACCTTCTGGCTGTTCTTGGTTTAATTACTCTCAGCAGCATGCTGTCTTTGCTTTAATTTGTACCTGCATGTTCTGAACAGTGTATATTAGCAAAGATAAGATCATGGAGCTTCTTCTCTCACTTCACAAACATTAGCGGAAAAGTAGCAGGAGCACAAACAAGAAAAGAACGTGTGGTAGTATTACACTTCTGTTTCCCATTCACTTAAACTGAAATCTGAACAGTGGACAAGTCTCTGGCCAGTTCTCACAGATTCATGGATGAGACTTTGTTTTTCTCCATCTTTGACGAGGGGATGGCCTCGATTGACCAACAGGAACACAGATGCTCTGATATTATTTAAGCTGGTTTCCCCTTTCACATCTCCTGTAACCTGTGGCATCTCTCCCATACACTGTTTACAGTTTGTTTACAGTTTTTTGTCGCTCTGATCAATAATTATTTGTTAGCTGCTTCAGAAATATGATGTTAAATCCTTTCAGGGCAGAGTTGGGGCGAACTTCATCAGACAGAAATGTCATGTGGCAGCCGATTAAATTCAGGCAGTGCTATGAAGTTGAGATCGTAAAAAGTGATTGTCTTTAATTGTGTCATTCATACCTCACAAAAATGTTGTTTTGTTCAAACGTACGGCTATCAGCTGACCAGCAACAACCAATTATATAGCATCAGGTGCAGGCACTTTCGCCACTGAATATGTTTTAACATAAAAAGCACAAAAAGCAAAGGCGTCAATATTACAATGAATGATGATAAAATTTAATTAAGATGCTTTATTATCAGGGTGCTGTGCTTTCACACTGGTATAGGGGACACTTAAATGGAATGAAGCCTTTGTTAAATTGCTAATGATATTAGTTAAAAAAAGAAGTCGGTAACACTTCACTTAAAGCATCCATCTATAATGCATTATGAACACACTTATAATGCAATATGATGCGCCATAGTGCTGTATAGTAATCATAATTATAAGCAAGATTAGGGTTAACCCTAACCCTAACTCTAACCATAACGTCATATAATGCATTGTAAGTGTGTTCATAATGTGTTATAATGGATTATAGAGACAGGCTTCATAGAAAATGTTACCAAAAAGTCAAAACTCAAAGTGTTGCTGTGAAAAAGGTCTATTGTAATGTGACTCACTATTATTTACGGATTGTCCCATCGCACACCTGCAAGCCTTTGTGTATTTTTAACCTTGATCATCCTCAACTTTTGTTCAATGTTTTAGTTGCCTAACCTCGCCTACACCGTAATCACATGTTTTTTTGGCATTCAGTCTTCAACTCTACCGTAGTTGAGAAGCACAAGTGTTTCAGAAATATTGCCGCTCACAATAACTCACAGTACTGTAGAATGATCTTGTATTGAGTCTTGTCACATGGTGTATTTAGCTCTGTTTGGAGATCAAATCAAGTCTGCTCATGAATAAAAGACAAAATGTCCCACCATCAGCCCCCAGAGGCTGAATCTGGACCGAAGTGATTTGAATCTACTGAGCAATCGAGGACAAGCTATGACAGTAAGACATAGATCTATCATCTACAGCATCAGAATAAAGACAAATCTTATTGGACACTTTAAGTGTTTCAAAGCAATGATAGACACAGATCACCCATTTTGAAGGAATCATATCTCAGCAGACACAGATAGAGGCCTGTACAGTGCACTTTCATGTGGCTACAACACTGGAAATTCGTAGGCAATCTTAATTGATTAATATAAAAAAAACAGACTTAAACATTGACAGTGAGGACAAGAGCATCACAAATGTCATAACCAGGAAGAAAACAGCATGAGAGACAAAACAAAGGGGGAAAAAAGTGACAAGTAGACAATGCATATGTAAAAAAACAAGAAAAAAAAGGGAAAATGAGGGAAGAGCAAAATATTTCTGATTGCTGTGTGGTTTATAGGCCTCATAGCGGGGATTCGAAGGTAACACTCACAAAAGAACACACACGTTCACACTCAAATACTCAACCACACCCGCCTACTTAACAAATTTATTTATGTACAGCTCAGCTAAAGCCACCCACCTCCTCCAAAGGCA
>JAQLOL010000023.1:1705281-1716298 GCA_029783665.1 Naso thynnoides
ACATTTTTTTGTGTTCTCTTTTTATTTGAAAAAGTATCGAAATACATGTTGGTACCGATACCGATACCAAAATGTTGTTATCGTGACAACACTACAATACTGGCTACGTAATGCACTGTCTACAGAGAGTTCCCAGCTAAAGCCGATAAAAATGGATAATTTTTCTGCTGCAATGACAGCTGCAGAAAGCAGAACTTGGAGAGCTGTGCTAAATCCATTCCACACACGGCTTTCGTTGAGGCAAAAAAACCATCAGACTGTTCCTGGACCAACGGACTGATGTGTCCGAGGACTTCACGTGAAGAGCCACAACCAGATGAAAAAGTGTCAAACCACTGCTCATCATGTCGCTAAGACAGAGCAGTCCACAACCTAAAAATCCGCGCAGAATTTAATAAGGTCCCGAAAATCTGGAATCTTACTGCGGGACAATCCCACAAATAGAAGCCGATCCTTTGTTTTACGTCAAATGTGACGACGTACATGGTGATTATTACATGCTTTCATACGTTTTACCGGAGCTACACGAAGACAAAGAGGGAGGACAGAGCATCATCACATGAAGCAGGAGCAGCATTTCTGCTGGTAACGTTTTGCTGTGATCGCCACGGCAATACAAAATGCCAAAAGCACATAAAACCTTTTGCGATCAGGCAGCTGATCCATTCCCTAAATACATACACGGTTATTAAACGCTTTAGTACATTACCCACGAGGCCCGTGCTGCTCTCTTTGGAGCCTTGACAGGAGGTGAAGATGACCCATGACCAAAAGTCTGTGAACACGCAGCGTCATGAAGATGATTCAGAGATTCATACATGAGACGTCTCCTTTATTACCTGATCTATCGCTGCTCATTCAACCTGCGCTGGACCCCTCATGTCAATCAGCTGTCTGTTAAAGTCCAGTGTGTGATGGGAAAATGTCACATGTCCACACAGTCACAGAAAGTAAAGTCAAAAGAAAGTAAAGTGTGACGTCACGCCTCAGCGTGCAGAGGCACGCTTGCGACGACTACCCGGATATGAACAACATGGATGCCGGTAAGTTTGAATTTGGTTGAATTATCTTTTTAAAACGAATTTTAAAATTGAAGCAGCGGTCAAAATGAGGAAACGTGCAACCACAGAATGATTTTGAAATATGTCCGGTGCTCATACGTGCACTTTTATTCAGCACTGTATTCTTGAACAAAACTGAATATAAACATCAGTTGGGTGTGTGGATGGTATGAGATGAACTGATCATAGGTGACTTGATTTATGAGGCAAACATTGACTATGACTAGAGATGCCCTTTAAATCTTTAAATGATGTGATTCTCTGCACTTAGAGAGGTTTTATTTTGAAAGACACACTGGAAATGTTGAAACCACAGTGAGTGTTGCTGACATGATATCAGTATGACTGTAGACAGGTTATTTTTCTGTCTATTTTAGCAGAGAAACATGTCGTCTTGTCACCTGAGCTGAAGTGTTGTATTGTTGCTGATGTGTGTCTGACGTCCGCCTCCCGTGTGTTGTCTGGCTGCTCTAATTTCTTTTAATAGGTGGTAAAAAAAAAACAGGCAGATGCAGGATGTGTGTCCCTGGTGTAATGAATAAAATAATAAATAAAACAGCTTTCAAGAGAAAATGGAGGCTATTGCAAGTGACTGCAGGAAATTTGTTTTTCTTCACAACCTCCACGGCCACCCATGGACAGCAATTAAAATACCAAACGGCCAGAGAAAAAATAACTTTTGTTATTGAACTGTGTAGGTAGAACAATTAACGGTTAGCAATAACAGCTGTGTGGCCAACTAACTATCCGTAGAATCCTATCAGCATGGACTGACCTTGCAGTGGTTGCTTGTTTTATTCAAATTTGAGAGTAAAGCTTATGAGAGGAAAACATTTTGATACAGAATGCCAGATTTGGTGGATAAAAAATACTGTTAAGAATCCGAAATTAACCCATTTATTGTGTTCATAAAAGCATTATTTCTTCACTATTGTATTTGTCCTCAGTAAATCATGAATCAAAGGGTGTGTGTGACTTAAGAGAGGTTTTTATTGGAGCTACTCAAACTGTTACAGTGACAGCAATATCGGTGAACACAGGTGGACTGTACTCTACGTAGCATCTGTTTTCTTTCTCTGTGGCCTGTGGCAAATCACCATAATACCAAACTATTGCACTGAAAGAAAAAAATCACTCAGCTGGTGCAAACCAACAAACAAAGTGGCTGTGGACTAAAATTGTTGTCATCCAAAATCTTACAGATAACTTGCCACCATCAGAGACAGGAGAGGGAAAGCTGGTTCTGGCAACTGTCTCGTCCGGTGTGTGTGTGTGCTGTCTTTACCTCTGACCTCTGGATGGGAGGCAGCCTCTCCTCACGCTGCCTCCCCCAAATGCTGCCTTGCCTGCTTTGTTGCTCTTGCTCTCGGTCTCACTCTTTTTGCAGCTTTCTGTTTCATCTCACCATTTCACTCCTCGCCCTACTGTGCTTTGATCTGCTCCAATTCCCCTATTTCTTTTCATCCCCCACAATGTTCTCACGTTCAGCTACTGTTATTAATTTCTCTGTTTGTTTAAAAATCCCCCCCCCCCCCCCACCTCCACCTCTCTCTCTCTATCTCATGCCTCCTTCGCATTTTTCCCATCACCTGTCCTCTTTTTCCTCTTCACACGAACCCATCAGTGTGTTCAGACCCCTCCTTCTCAATCTTGTCTTTTCTTTCCACTCCTCCCCATCCTCCTCCTCTATTGCTGTATCCCCTGTTCCTCACAGATTTCATATTTTCAAAGTCAAATAGCAGTCGCTGGCATGCCAAATAGGACCAGAGACACACGCAGGTCGGCTTTCACAAGTTGTCATCTCACTTCAAATAAAAAAAGAAAACTATGAGACGTAGCCTGAGACGCAGACAAAATAGAGAAAGAGAGAGAGAGAAAGAGAGAGAGAGAGACAATACAAACGGGATATCACATTGATCTTTCTCCTCTTGTACCTGCCTCCCCCTCTGCTTTACTGCTTTACAGTGGGAGACCAGGTGCTGGAGTCGGGAGGTACTTTAATTGTGTGGTGGGGAGAGATGAGAAAGGAATTCCAGTCGGGAGGGTGTGTTTTTGTGTATGCCTGCATGTGCGCGAGTGTGTGTGGTGTACTTTTGAGAGGCAGCAGCACCAGATAATTGGATAGGCACACCTGGACGCTAGTCACCTCTTAACCCCGCCCCTCTGCCCTTCAAACTAGTACTATTCACTCTGGGTGCATACTGTATGTGTGTGTGTGTGTGTGTGTGTGTGTGTGTGTGTTGAACTCTCATCTCCCATCCAGCCTGGGACTGCATGTTTGTGGGGTAACAGCAGGCTATTGTGTGTGTATGCCCATCTTTACTGACTTCCCATCTCCCGCCAGTGTGTGGTCAAGTTTTGTGTGTGTGTGTGTGTCTGTGTGAGTGTGAGTGTGAGATGGTGGTAGAGAGAGCAGTAGGTCATTCAGCTGCACTATAAAAGATTCAGGACTGACTGATGACCTTGGCCAACTAAAAAGCTCTCGCTTTTTCAAACAGCCTTCTACAGCAGACTTTGTTTTTTTAATTTAACCTTTGCTTCCACAAAGAAAACACATCAGAAATTCTCTTTTAACGCTGCACCCCGAGGCAAACCATCATTAACCATCACTGTGGTGAAAACTGCTTGGTTGCATTGTCGATAACTCTGCATTTTGGGCTGGTCTTTAAGATGTGAACTCTTGTCATAGTAAAATGACAAGATCATATAGTTACAGATTTCATTATAGAAGAAACACTGCTGCTGAATATTTTTCTTCTGTGTTTAATTAAAAATAACAGGACTTTTGGCTTACCATCCAAGCATTTGTTTTTGAGCTTTCTTTTGAGCAAGTTTTTTTTTTTTTTTTTTGCTGTGAGTAAGATGCCAAGATTGCACATGCAGGTATCTGTATTCTACATTTCTCATTATTCTATCGTCTGACCAAACCAGGGATTAGGGAAATTTTTTGTTTCAGTAAAAAAATGTTTCCACTTTGCCTTTCTATCATTAGGAGACAGATAAGGATTGATTGCAAAACCTTGTAGCATTAGTAAGGCAGAATATCACTGACCATCATTTTCTTTTCATTAATTAGAATCAGTCACATAGATTTTAAAAAGCTCACAACCAAAACTTTTGAGCCTTTCAACTATTTCTGCAATGTCCGACACATTTTCACACTTCAGTTCAGTGTAAACATTTTTCAGTGAGAGCAGCTGTGAGAGGAACAGAGACCTCTAAGCTTGTGAAATGATGTGAAATGAGGAAAATAAAGGGATAATGTCACAATTTAAAGCTCGTGCACAAATGCATCACAAACATCATCACAGGTTAGAATCAAGTAATAAAAAATGGCAACCCAATTTCAAAGAAATCTACATGACAGTTATTATTTACCAGTGTTGATTGGATTCTCTTACGCCATACTTTAAGGCTAAATTAACAAGTGAAACAAAATAATTAGTCAGTGTAACTGATCAACAATTGATCAAGCAATGGCAATTATGCCTCATCAAGCATGCCGGAGAAAGATTCGACTTGAAGCAGCAAAAAGCTTTGGTCACATCTTAATTAGCATCACATGCATGTTTCTTATACTTGAAGAGCTGTTTGTAGAAATATAAAAGTATCCGTTCTATTAGACAGACATAAGACAGGATAATGTCAGATGTGCATAAAAATGGCCGCTGGTGTGAATTATACCCTTTATAATGAAAAGCAGCCTCCATGCAAAAAAATATTTCTAAACTTAATAAGCAGATCATTTTGCATGCCTGAACCTATAAACTTAACTTTGTGTGTATATACAAACATTCATGTTGTAGTTGTATCATCTAGGCTACCTTAAAGATTCCTGATTCTTGTCTTTAACATGCAATTACAACTCCAGTTATTCTCATGTGGGATGTTTTGGGATGTTTAACAGCAGAGTCATACAGTGCTGCAATGGCTTTATCTCTGTCTTCACCGTATCCTGCCTTTGTGTCTTTGTGTCTTTTAATCCTGTAGTGTGTGCCCCTGACTTTAACCTTATTACCCTGTACACCTGGGGGACATGTAATGAAACAGTTCCCTCATTCAGGAGGTCAATTTGCTTGCTTTCCTTTATGAAGTCTAAGTCTCCTTGATCCCATCGGCATACCTGCCTGTCTGATTCTCTTCGACTCCGTCTTTCCTTTAATTAGCTCTTGGATGTATCTGTTACAGTATTGTAGAGAGCGAATTCCCGTCTCGTGCCAACTTCATTGATTTCAGGTTTGATCTATCACTAGCAATATTACCTCTTTCTACTTCCCACATCTTAAAGAAAACGCCTTGATGGTTTGTCTATTTGTCTGTGCAAAGACAGACTGTTGCTCTGGTTTTCTGCCATTGAAACAGGAAAATCAAGCATTGCCAATTACAGAAGACACACACAGAGCATCGCAGGCCCTGAGCTGTCATCAGATCCGATCCAACTGTCAAGAATCAAAACAGATCAACTGCAGCAACACAAAGCAATGCAGGAAAAAAGTGTCTGCTCACTTGGCAATGAGAAACAATTTGTTCCTCAGCAGCCTTCTATGAAATGCTATTGCAAGGTGTTACATCATCATCAACATTTTCCTCTTTGTATCACTGATCAGTCAATCAGTGATTAAATAAATGACACACGTTGTCTTCACTCTAGAAAGTCATCATAGATGAACATTTAATTCTGTCTTCAAGAACACAGCACCTGTCTGATTACATCAGTGTTATTCCAAACTTGAAAAAACAGTATTTAATTCCTTGGGGAAAACAGGGTTGGAAAAAAAAAAGATTTTGAACAACATTTTGAATGAGAGTATGTTTAAGTTGGAAGGAGGAAAATGTATTAATGAACCTTTAGAGCTTTCACAGTTTCATGTAAGGTAATAACTGGTAATTAACAAGATGCTAAGATTGAAATAGACCAAGTATGTAAGAACAGCCGAGTGGAGAAAATGTCTGTCTGAGCTGCCTGAAATCCAGCTGTAAGATTTGTCACATGTTAGGTTTTCACTCTGTGTATATTGTTTCCCAAAGAATTCACAGTGCTTATGGCAATATTTATCCAAAATGTGAAAAAACCTATTAAATTGAACTTTGTCTGCTGTGTGTTTTGTCTCTTTTTAGCAAATGATTTAAAATCAAAATATGAGGGAGGTGGCGAGAGAGACTGTAACCATAACTGCACAAAAGCATACAATAAAAATAATAGCACTCAATGGAGTTGTCTGTTTTATGGCGGGTGGCATTACTGCCACCTATGACAGAGAACAGAAAGAAATAGATACCCCTTAAAGTCCCTTCAAGATAAATTTTAAAATTATGGTGATCTTACTAGACAAGATCTTACCGAACAGTATGCAGTACCCTTTTTTCCCCACATGCACCGCTATGTCCATCCATCCATCATAAACCACTTATCTGGGGTTGGGTTGTGAAAGCAACGGCTCCAGCAGGGGGCCCCAATCTTCCCTTTCCCTGGACATATCAACTAGCTCTGACTGGGGGATGCCGAGAACTCCCAGACCAGTGTGGAGATGTAATCTCTCCAGTTGGACCTTGGTTTGCACCAGGGCCTCATCCCAGCTGGATGTGCCTGGAACCCCTCATTAGGAAGGCGACCAGGAGGCATCCTTACGAGATGCCTGAACCACCTCATCTGGCTCCTTTTAACACAAAATATCAGCGGTTCTACTCCAAGTTCCTCACGGATGACTAAACCTCTCACCTTATCCCTAAGGGAGACGCCAGCCACCCTCCTGAGGAGACCAATTTCAGTTGCTTGTATCCAGGAACTCATTCTTTTGGTAGTGACCCACTCTCCATGACCATAGGTAAGGGAGGGAATTAGTATTGACTGGCAAATCAAGAGCTTTGCCTTCTGGCTCTGCTCTCTTTTCTTCACAATGCTGGGCAAAATAAATGCAAAATTATTCCTGCTACATCAATTCTCTGGCGAATCTACTGCTTCATAGTCCCCTCATTGAGAACAAGACCCCAAAGTACTTGAACTCCTTCACCTGGGGTAAGGACTCATTCCCCTACTAGGTGTGGACAGTCCACCAGTTTCCTGGTGAGAACCACGGCCTGAAATTTAGAGTTGCTGAACCTCATCCCAGCCGCTTCACACTCAGCTATGAACCAATCCAGTGAGTGCTGAAAGTCATGGACCGATGGTGCCATCAGGACCGCGCAGCCCACAGAACTGCAACTGTAGTTGGAAACCACTACCCTGGTCTAACACTCACTTGGCACGGCACCAAACTGTCATGCAGAGACGTGTCATCCATGACAGCCCCTCAACAACCAGAGCCTTCAGCGTTTTCAGACGGATCTCATCATTCTTTGGGACTTTGCCACTGCGGAGCTGTTGAACTACCTCAGTGACCTCCAGGGAAACGGATGTTCCTCAAGTTTTGCCTCGATTATAGAGGGTGGATTGGTCAGGTTCAGGAGTTCCTCAAAGTGCTCCTCCCTTTACACATACACTCCCCTCATTGTTTCCTTGTGTGTGATAGGAACATTTTTCCTGTAAATAAGGTGTCATTTAATCTAATTAAAGGCACTGTTTTTTTCTTATAATGTCACACTTTTTATCGTCTAAAAAAGAAATACAAGCGGCAACTTAAACGTCTAGTCCATAAAGCCTAATTGCCTTTTCTCTACCTTAGAGAACCAAACTCATTCTGTGTGAATACAGAAACACTATGCATGATGCCTCAATTATGAACGCTATGTTGGTACATTAAATTTGATTATGCAACTGACAAAAAAATGAGAGCTTCAATATAAAGTTTACTCATCGTGACAAGTGTGTTGATTAGTGGGTCAATATGCCAAAGAATGACAATCATTGTCTTAATCACCACAGCATCAATGAGACATATAATCAATGCAGAGGGGTGGGGTTTAGGAAAACTACAAATGAGCTTTTAATGATGCTTTGGACCCCTCAGAGAGTGAGAGAAAGATAATCAAACACCTGATCTTTTTCTGTTGATTCTATTGCCTTCATCTGTCTCGCTCACCGTCTCCACCTGCACGCTGCTCCTCTTTTAGAAAAATCTCTTATATCTTTTTTCCTCCTCTCTACTCCTCCCTTTCTATCCCTCTTCTTCACTGTATCCTTGTCTTGTCCTCTGTGTGTGAAGAACAAAGAAGGTTGTTGTCCAGCAGATGATGGGAAGGCTGCTGAGGGTCAGCCTGATATTTGGGTGTGATATTTCCTTCGTTGGCCCAAATGTCTAGTGTCAACCAATTTATTATCTGGCAACCAGAGAAAGAAAGACTGAGAAAGACAGGCTGCAAAGAACAAAAGGGGCTTGAAGAAGTGGAGAGAAGAAGGCGTATTATCCTAAACATGGTTTATATGAAACTTTTCACAAACAATCGCAATGGAAACACCACAAACTACACTCTGACCCCACCTACTGTTAAAAAATACTAGTAGCTTAAGTTGACAGCTCTAAAATTGCAGCCCCCTTACTTTTGCTACATATCACAGCAGCTAGGTAGTAGATTACACCCTTGATGGCTTCACACGTGATAGATTGATAATAAGTAGCCTATATCAGTCAGACAGACATGCTTATTTTTGTAGCTTACAATAGAGGAGACACAGTGTCCATTCACCACAGTTTAATATTTGTCAGGGTTTTGAAAATGGGTTTTACTTGAGCTCCATGCAGGGGAATCCAAAGCTTGACAGGCAGCCATACTAAACTATGCTCGTTAAAGGCAGTTTTGGGGTTCCTCCAGCTTAATTTTACAATTAAAAAAAATGTCAATTTCAACCACTTGGTACAGTCTGGATGCGTTATAATTTATAACGTAACACAATATTTTTTCTTCAAATGTTGACCTCTTTTCAGGATCCCTCCTCACTGGAATGTGTAGATTGCGGCCCATTTCAAATAGGCCGACATACTGACACATACATACTGACTCAATTTTAATTTAATTTCACAGCTTTATTGGCATGACATTTGACATGTGTTGCCAAAGCACACAATCACAGCAATTACAAAATACAAATACAAATACACTCCCCTGTCCTCTCACCCGTGCTGTTATCATGCTGCCAAAACACATTAGCTGGCAAGTCTGGATGCTCCCACATTTAATTTTCTTCATATATTTTTTTAATTAAATGAAGTAAATTAAATTATCCTTCCTTGTGCAAGACGGTGGCACTGCATCATAATTTTACACTGTATGTATTAAACCTATGTCTGTGTGAAGCAGTTTAAAACAGAGAGGAAAATTTAATATTGGATGAAAATTGTCAGTGTGACTGCAACTTCAGCTTAAATCAGCTTCATTTATTCATTCATTAACCTTTATTTAACCAGGCAGAAAGAAGAGGACAAACTTCAACATTTCTTGACGAGAATATGTCAACATCTGTGATCCACATACCATGTAAGGTAAAAGAGGCAATCTTGCTGTGCAGTAAAATGTTTTGTAGCTGGATCAAGCTCAAGAAATGGTGCCTTTGTTCTGCAACAGATGACCGGCTTAAAATCTTAATCAAGTGTAACGGTGGCTGTGCTAACAGTGCAGCTAATGGTGGCCAAGGAACTGCTCGCAATGACAAACTGCTCTGATACTCTCTTCTGTTTCTCTTTCAGACTCAACTGTCTTATCCCCTCTTCCTCTTGGAACCCCTCACTGGCATTGCTGAGTCTGAATTTTTACTCCTGCTGCCGGTTGGTAATTTCTCCTGCTAATGTCCTTAATTTATGGTGAAACAACTCAAATGTGCGTTGTACAGTTTCTGTGATATGTCCAGACTATAGGATATGTATGGTGGTACCTGGCAACCAAATCCAGAGGCAAATGACCCTGCCTGACATGCCCTACATCACTTGTCCTTTGGCTCACTATAGCTCCCGGCTGAGGCGTTCCACACAGTCAACGGGCTCCGCTCGCTTTGCCAATGAAAATGGAGGAAACAACTCCCACGAAGAAAAAATATGCTTTCAAATTTCAGTCCACTTGGTCTGAGACTTTCCCTTTCTACTTATTTGCGTTTCACACTTTAAAACATATTATGCGTTTTGCAAGTTATGTTGGGCCAACTTTAGCAACTTTATTACTGTTAACCATTTGACCTTCTCCTCCTGCCTTACTTGTCTCCACTCTGCAGACTGTAGTCCTTCATCAATTCATCCTTCCTGTTCTTCTTTTTCAAGATATGTCTGCCAATGATGATTCCTCAACACACTTAGTCACTTTCTGACACTCCACAATGTTTGCACTTGACAATTTTTGATGAAAGTTTAAGTAATTTTTTTCTTTTGTACAATTTGTGCCTTTTTTAGAATGATGATTTATTTAACTGTGAGCTATGAAATTAAGACTAATTAAAAGTCATTTAGTTTATGTCCTTGTACTTATTCTTTTCATTTGTGGATAATGCTTGGGCGAGAACATTAATGGGGCTCCTTAGTGATGTCACAACAAACCTCTTTTTGGTCCAGAGTTGTGTCATATTACTTTTGTTGAATTGTTTCTTCTGCATTTTGTTGTTTGATTAAGCAGCTGTCAGCTGTCATATCCTTCCTGTTCAAACTGACATAACGAGCTGTGTTCAGTGTCAGCAGCAGACAGCAGATCTTCGTGCTGCTCCTGCATGTAACACAGCCCTCCTGCACCTTTGAGTGAGGGAGTGACTGCAGAGAGAAGAGCCAGATAAGATCTGATTAGATGAAAAAGCAGTGGCAAAAGAAATAAGATTAAAACTTGATCTGGAAAGAACATGGAGTACACTTTACATGTGTATTCTCAAGGAGACTTACAATAGTTCATAGTTAAAGACTGAAACTGAAATAAGATGCACAAAGAAATCAGCGTGTAATATTTGCTTTTTACTTACTGTGTGTACTTATTTGACCAGAAATTCAACTATGAAAAATAATAAATGTGAATTTTATTATTTTTTCTGCCACCTGTTAAATTAGGCC
>JAQLOL010000023.1:1738863-1750073 GCA_029783665.1 Naso thynnoides
TGGATAAGAGGCGAAACGTCTTCCTAGACAAATACAAGTCCAGTTGCCTACGATTCAATTTGCCCAGAGAGAACACAATATAAGAACATTTATGTGATTATTTAACAGCTCATGGGAACATTTTTGGATTTTGGTTGTCTCGCATAGCCAGACTTCTTTTCACATACACTCCATGGTACGGCGAAATGCCCCCTGGCAACCTAATGACTGTTCAAGTTTCAATTTGAAAAGGCACAACCAATGGGGAAGGGTTAGGGAAAATCTAATCCTCTCCTGCTGAGAATTGCTCAAAGTGGAGGCGATGTCAGACCAAGAAATCAAAACAACTCACTGCAGTGGGTTGAGTCACTGGTCTGGGCTCAGGCTAGCACATGCAACCATCAGCAAAGCAGTCAAACCTTTAATGAGGTGTAGGGCATACCAAACCAATATTTTCTATTATTATTATTATTATTATTATTATTATTATTATTATTATTATTGTTCTTGTTCTTCTTCTTCTTCTTCTTCTTCTTCTTCTTATTATTATTATTATTAAATCTCTTACAGGGAATCTACAATAAAGTATAAATCCAGAATAAAATAAATAAACAAAATAGTGTAAAGGGATAGTGACTCCTGGTGGCTGCAAAGAGAACAACATTGGAGCGCTAAGTAATAAATAAGTAATAAAGTACACAAATAGTGCATGTTTGGTCCCAATAACAAAATTATTTCCCAGAGGTAGGTCAGGTCGTTGTACAGATTTAATATGTATCAACATATTTGAAGCCACCTTGATGCTTTATCTTCTGTCCAAAGACTGCACACCATCTTGCAGCCCCTGCCCTTCTTAAAAAAAAAAAAAAAAAGAACATGCTTGATTCTATATTAATTACTTGGCTGTATTTTTGTTGCAATCATTTGGGTTCATCAAGAGGTGTCAGTTTCTGAGAGGTGACAAAGCTGCATGAGATTTCAACATTCTCTCCTTTAACACCACTTTCTAATGAGGATGAAAATAATGAAAACATCCAGTAAATGTGGCAAAGCAATTACAGAAATAAAAGAATACCGTTACAAGTAAACATCAAAACACTCCAGTACAGAAAACAAATGCAAATCTTGTTTGTCACAACCTCTATTAGAATACAGATCTGAAAAGAATTTACAAATGAGGAAGCAAATAGTCTTGTTAGCTGCATATTTACCTTGCTACACTGGCCTGTGCTTGTGATAAGTCCTTACTCTAAGGTTAGCTAGCCTGTAACCTAGACCCTACAGTGGCACTGAAGTGCCAATCACAATCACATAATGAAAACACAACTGCAAGAAGTTAAACACAACAACAAATCACAAAACACAATCGCAAATATGGAAACACGACTGCAAAACTGCAAAAAGAAAAAAAAAACAGCTGCAGAAACACAAAACACAACTGCAGAAAGAAAAAAACACAACAACATAAAGAGAAAGACAACCCCCAAAAGAAAAACACAATTGCAAAAGGTAAAACACAACTGCAAAAAGAGTAAACACAACAAAAAGAAAAAAACAGCTGCAAAAAGGAAAAACAGAACTGCAAAAGACAAACACAACCACAAAAGGAAAAAAAATGTTCCTTATTAATTTTCCAAAGCTAAATCGTACACTTGCATTTCCTTTTTAACGCTGTTTTTTTTCTTGCAGTAGTGTGTCTTGTTTTTGCTGTTGTGTTTTACCTTTCTGTGGTTGTTTTTTCCCTTTAGCAGTTGTGTTTTCTATTTGTAATTGTCTTTTTTGTTTTGCAGTCATGTTTTCCTATTTGCGATTGTGTTTTGTGATTTGTTGTGTTTTACTTTTTGCAGTTGTGTTTTCCTTTGTGATTGTGACTGGCACTTTAGGGCCTCCATATAGACCCTCTTCCTACATGTTGCAGAAGATGTGAGTGTATCCTCCCTCTAGAAGGGTTTGTGTGTGTGGGAAACTCACCATGTAATCAGGTCCACCAGGTGTTTCTCAGTTGTCCAGTTGGTCAGCCTGCTTCGATGATGTTGTTCAGTTAAAAAGATGAATATTTACAGTTTGTGGTGGTGGGTAAAGCAAAACTACATTCATCAATCTCTGTTCTCCAAGAGCATCTTTCTGTGTGTCATCTTGCATTTTTGAACATCCTCTCAACTCAAACCCAGAAGCCACCTCTTGTTGGTGAGCTGAGTCAAAAGAACCGGCTTAATAAACAGAGCAGGAATGCCCATCAGCATTAGAGGCCCACTTCGCCTCCTCATGTGGTGTTAGGACCCGGTTCTCTTAGCCTGACTGAATTACACTTATTTACAAAACACTATCTTGTCATGCATCGAGAGAGGAAGCTGCTATATTCACACATGCACATCTTGATAATTTGGAGAAAGACTTTAAAAGCTGGGGGTAAAAAGGTCAAAATTTTTAAGCTATTGCAGTGCAAATTATGTGTAAATGAAACATAAATTAAAAGATCCAATACTCAACACATCTAAAAACCTGCTTTTACACACACTGAATCTACTGGCTTTGAATAAACTACAGCGCAAGACAGCATCCATCTAGAGACGTTAGCATCATACCAGTTATTAAATTTGGCATTCCAGAAGAGCAATTCAATAAAACCTTGAACACTGTGTAACCAAAGCCCCAACAATAGATGTGAGATTGCACAGGTGAAGAAATCAAGAGAGACCTAAAATCTTACCTTCTCAGTCAGAGCTGAGGAAAAATAAAAGTGTCATCAAATTTTGATCAGCAACCAGTCGCGAAAAGCAGCGAGCAGAAGTGAACCTGTTTTTTTTACTGCTAGCAGAAACATTTCACCTCGGCAGGCCCCTAAAAATCTTTTTTTCTGTGTGTTTGTCAGAACATTATTCAGCAGTATTGTGTTTTGAACTATTTGCTTTTTTAAAAAAGTATATTGTGTTTTGATATTTTCTGTAATTATGCATTATTTTTGTTTAATCAATTTGGCCAAACATTTTTGAGTGATTGGCCGCCACTTTTGCACAGCATTAGCTCAACTATGGTGTGTCCAAGTCCACTTTGCTACAGATGGTGCATAATCTGGGTGCATGGTGCAAGGTGCAAAGGGGATGGATTTTGCCTCTTAATTAATCATTGGTTTGTTTTGGTGTGACAATAAATAAATTAATCAGCAGCCTTGTTTCCATAAACTAATTTAATGCACATGTTGAAATATCACAGTAGAAATATATCAAATGGAAACAGCTAAATTGGAAAAAAAAAATCTGCTTTCTTGCAAAAAAGTTTTTACACTTGCTTGAGGTGGTTTTTGCCTTTTGTTGAAAAAAAGTTGGTAACACTTAAAGCATTCATCTATAATGCAATATAAAGAATTTTTTGTGCTGTATAGTGATATTTCTAAGTAGGGTTAGGGTTAAACCACAACCATAGGCATATATGATGTATTGTAAGTGTGCTCATAATGCATTAAAATGTGAAATTTATGTTCATAATGTGTTATAAGGCATTATAGAGACAGGCTTCATGGAAAGTTTTACCAAACAGTAAATTCATAAAGTGGGAGATGGAACAACTGTTTTGAATAAATTTTGACATAACAAGAATTTATCTGCTTTTTCAGCTCCCCAAAATAAGTAGTAGGCTAATGTCAGAACAAGAAGCTGATTCGCTGTCTTTCCGTATATTCATCAGACGCACGAAAACGTGTCTGATAACAACAACAGCAGTTACGCGTGGAGCGACATGGAGACCAAAGTGTCCCTAGATCTCATACGAAGAACACAAGGGCAATTTTAGGTTTTAAGTTAAGTTTGCTTAAGATTTGCTTCAAAATGAATAGAATTTTCACTGGTATATTGCCTCTCATCCCCTTTAAAAGCCAGGTGTGCTTGAATAAGGCACATAGCTATTTAGATTTTAAACTCATTTAATGTTTTCTGAAAGGGACAGTATATATCGATGAACATCAGTATAAAATACAACGCAATTATGCCGAAGTTAGCAAGACTGCTAATTTACGTCCATAGTCCCTTAGCTGGCAGAGACAATTCGATACAGAAGGAAACACTTTTGCAAGCAGATTATATACTGGAGCATCGGTCATTTAATGAAGCTCCATGAGGTGAGACATATCTTTGTCTTTTGGCGTCACCAGAACCGTGGCACAAAGCCAAGAGAGGTATGATGATGTCAGGAGACGAAGAAAGCAAAAGTTATACTGCATACATTAGTGCATTTCTATTTCACTTATTAAAAAGAGTCTTGCTGTGAATCCCCATGTGTCATAAGCAGAGTGCACACACCTTGTGACTTCAATAGCGCAAACAATTTTTGGTGCCACAAGATAGCAATGCACCTGACCGCACCTCTTCCTAAGACTGAAACACAGATATGATTAAGAACTTTCAAAACAGGAAAAGAATATTCCAAACAAAACCCCCCAAAACAAGCAAGATACAGTTTTTGTGAACCACAAATCATTGCACATACTCACACGTACACGCACAAGCAGTTTGCATTACCTTATAAATCCACTATCTGTTAGCAAAACTAAAACATTCTCCCAACAGCGATGATGACACATGAATTAAACAAAATACTGACTTCTGAACATCATCCTCATGTCTAAACACACTAATCGCTATTCTGAGTGTTCTGAACAGTCGTGAAATGTATTTCATGCAATACAGAAAAGGCAGTCTCTGCAGGCTGGTCAGCTAATTAAACGACTGCTTGGCCTCAGCGGCAGTTAATGCTGTTCAATTATGAATGAGAGAGATGGGGTGAAGAGGGCAGCACGATCAATGGTTCAGAGGCTTGTAGGGATGGATGGAGGGACGGTGCAAAGATGGGATAAAAGGGATAAATACAAGACTAGAGGTTGGCAGGAGTTGAAAGAAATTAGCAAAAAAAAAAGTATGATGGGTAAGAAGAAATCAAAGAGAAGAGGGGAATTTTAAAAACTGGGATCAGAGAGGAAGGAAAGAAGGAGAGAGAGAGCATTCTCTTCAAACAAACACAGGTGAAGGTTCACACTTGATGTTGTGTCAGTGTTTTGCTGCCTTGAACCAGACAGTGGAGGGTCTAATTTAGTGTCAGTCTGGCTGAAACGGGCCCTTTGGCGACATGGCACCCAGTGTTTGTTTTGGTCTACCTGACAGCCAGAGGCACCTCTCTTTATCTCTCCCTCTTTCTCACTGTCACTGTCTCTTGCCACATCTTTGTCTGGATATATGCTACTCCTCTGTGCTGCTGTCACCCGCTCTTCTGTCTGTTGTTGTTTTTGCCTCTGCCTCACATTTTGTTGTTTTTCGTTTCAATCTCTCTTAATCCTTCTATTTTCTTCACTCTGTTCGATTCTACTGAACGACCTGCAGTCTGATAGCATCGTATAATACTCAAAATAGCCAAAAGGAACACAATATCAGAATGACTGTTCAATAAGCCCCACCCCCTTTGTTATTTGGCCTGTCACACAATGTTGCCAACTTAGTGACTTTTTCATTGGATCTAAAAACTTTTAAAAATCCCTTTGGTGTTTTTTTTCTTCTAAAAAAAAGCCCCTAGTAACAAATCTTGCTCACTTTAGGAGAGTTGCAAATACTTCATAGCTCCTCTGCGGAACTTTAATTTTGTGTTGATTGTAGCGACACATGTAGACAAAAACGGTGCTGCTTACTGTCGTAAAGATCTTGTCTCGTGCAGGCATTTGTTTTGATAGTGAAAACTAGCACGCCACCTATATGCACATTGACCATAAGCACTGAATATAAAAATTATCTCGAGAAAAATATCTTCATACTTCCAACTGTGGCGAGGGTAAGGTGAATAATTCCACTAATAGACGTTCAATATAGTTGAGAGAAGTTACACTGTTGCACAACAACGCCACCCTGGGAGTTTCACCCAGAGAATTTTAGTTAAACTACTAGACACACAGGTACGTTATATTCACCGGCTGGAGACGGTAAATATAACGTACCTGTGGTTCAAGGTATAAAAATATATATATATTTATTATAGATCAATTTAAAACAATAAAATAGTCACTCATTCACACACACACAAACCAAAAAGGGAAGCTGTTCAGGTCAGAGGTTTACCAGGTGGATGATTGTTAGCCACTGGGGGGGTTTACCCAAAATAAAGAAAAAGGAAGAATAATTCTAAATAAATCACCCAAACGCACACACACTTGGAAGTAACCACCACCAGGAAGCACAGCACATCAACCGAGGGGGACACCACCACCAGGCACCATCACCACCACCGGCCTCTGACACTGAAACAGGGATAAACACAGTTAGAATAATTTCAACTCAAACCACAAATACAAAATAATTCCAGTACTTAAGGGGCAGGTTAAACCTAAAAAAAATATATACAAAGAATAGGAATACTTCAAATATTCAAACACTGCCCAAATAGAAATTGAAGTAAAATACCTAATTCAAAGAAAACTAACAATTCAAAATAGAATTTAACACAGAAAAAAAAACAGCGAGAACAGGAAATCAAGTTAACATTAACCCAAAAAAAGAAAAAAAAATAGAAACCATAAATGACCTAAAGAAACCCAGAGAAAGGAAATAAATGAACTAAATAAGCCTAAATACCTAGCCCAAAATTTACCACCCAATCCCCACTCATACAATTACGTCGTTAAAAGGAGATGATCAAACTCAGTCCAGGCCTGCGTAGCCCTGCAGATACAGGAGAAGCAGCGAAGCAGGTAAACTGCAGCAAAAAAGGTCTGGCTTTAGGAAGCAACAGCTTTAAACTGTCTGTTGAGAGTTATGGCCACAAGGCCACCAAGCAGCACCGCAGCAGGCAAAGCAGCAGAGCAGCAGCTAAGCAGCAGGACAGGCAAGCAGCATGGTAGCAACATGAGACAAGCTGGAGACGGAGCCGAAACAAACAGAGACAAAGCAGCAGGGTCCACTCTGGTTTCACCTTTAGCAGAAATATATCAGCGCACACACATTCACACCGGAGGGGAAGACATGAGGGACGCAGCCGGACGTCAGCGTTTCCAGAGCCCCAACAGAGTTCACACACGCGACACAGAGCAGCACGCTCGCACGCAGCGGCACCCACGCTGTGGCACACGCTGTGGCACACCCGCCGTGGCGAAACAGGGAGGCGGAAGAGGAAGAGGAAGGAGAAGGGCCGTCTTAAATGCCGCGCCTGCCGACGGATAGGCTAACAAGCCATCAGGGTACATTCAAGAACCGTCCTGCATACACTATGCTGCCACACTTGTCTAGATGGACAGCAGCTAGATCTTGCCACCATATTGCCTACACACCTTAGTGGAGATGCACTGGCATACTGGCTGTCATTAACAGAAGCGCTGCAGGATTATGATGACTGTGTAGTCAAGCTGAATGATTGAATGAGTTTTTGGGAGGAGAGAATTTTTGCTACACTCTCAGATTTTTGTAAATGCCAGACAGCGCTTGCCTGAAGAGCCTTTAGAGGTTTATGCTGCAGAAGTCACACGGCTGGTTTCGGAGGTATTTCCTGCCTATGGTGAGCAAGCTATTGCCATGGAATGCTTTATAAGATTTGTGGCAGGTTTAGACCCCATTCTGCAAGCTAAATGTCACAAGCATGGCGCTGCTACGCTAGAGGATGCCTTAGCTGGCGCGTGTAAGTGGGAACATGCTCAAGAAGCTTTGAAACTCCTTCTTCCACCTGCTTTTTCACATGCAACCGCACAATTTGCTGCTCCTCCCGCCCCACAAGGTGAGCAACTTGCAGCCATGATTTCAACCAAACGTGAAAAACTTCATTCAGACCCATCAGCTGGACTTATTGATGAAGTCAGACAGCTCTCAAAAGATGTATATGCACTGAGACTGGAAATTACACAGCTGGGACAAAACTATAACCACCTTGCCAGTCACCATGCTCCCCATGCTGACTTCCCCAAACACATAAATGACTCTCCAGGTGAACTGAAGGGCGAGGATGGCCGAGGAAACACTGATGCTGTCCATCTGTGTCCCCTGACCATGGTGCCTACTTTTCTGCAACCAACCATCATAAACCCACCAGGTCACACAGTGATCATTGCAAATACTCTCCTGGTCATCAAGATAGGCGCTACTCACCCTCTCCCCCTCCCTCTTCACATTATCAACATGACCATTGCTCCGCCGAAAGTCAGGATCGCTTCAGGCGCTACAGCCCCAGCAGGTGCCAGAGCCCTGTTTTCACTCAAAATGTTGCAAGCTGATTCTTATAGACACGCCTCCTACTCTCCTTCATGTGATCCAGCCAGACCTAGGTATGACTCACACCAAGCCCCCTCTGCCAGGGAGTCACACCAAGCATACAGAAAGAGGAGCCATTACGTGAGCTTTAAAGGGGACCCATCTGAGCAGGGAAACGAATGGTAGCAGATGCTGAGGGCCAAGTGTCTCTTGCTACTGGTGATGAGGCCCCGCAACAGATGCTGCCACACTCACATGAAAAACCCACACGCTATGTGATGGCTGTCTTTGAGAACATTGCAACCAAAGCCTTC
The DNA here is from genome assembly GCA_029783665.1 of Naso thynnoides. Taxonomy (NCBI): domain Eukaryota; kingdom Metazoa; phylum Chordata; class Actinopteri; order Acanthuriformes; family Acanthuridae; genus Naso; species Naso thynnoides. The sequence continues at coordinate 1,747,367 of JAQLOL010000023.1, forward strand.
ATTGACTCAGGTTCAGACGTGTCTCCTATTAGTGAAGACTTCAGAATGTCTATCCCCTCTTTGAGAAAAAAATTCATGCAAAGCCCAGACTTTTTCCCTTCGGCAGTGAATGGTACCTACCTAGACAACCAAGGCACACTCCATATGACCATCAGGCTAGGTAGCGAGGTTTTTACCCACACTGTTAGTGCGTAGTTAGAAATTTTACACAACCTGTGATGCTAGGCTAGGCTAGGTTGGGACTTTCCACTCACACATCATACAGTTTTGGACTTGAAGAAAGGCATTTTAAAGATAGGAAATTGCACCATTGTCTCTCTTTTGGGTGCTACTGAGACTGCTCCCCTTAGCTGTAATGCTGTCACCTTATCTCCGGTTGTAGTCCCCGCCATGTCACAGATGACTGTTTTAGCTAAGGTTCGGCCTACTGTTGGTGTACCAGATCTTAAAGCAGAATACACAGGGGTCCTTGAACCAGGTCTCCCTAGTTTCCATGGTCTGTTGGCAGCACGTACAGTTGCTTCTGTACAGGCGAGACTGACTTATGTCAGGGTGATGAACCCAACTAACACTGACCTCCAAGTTCCAAGTGACACTAAGCTAGGTGACTTTCATCCACTAGGAAGCAGTAGTGAAGATGACTACTTTATTGCAGAAACTGATGATGTCACAGTTGCTATGGTAGCAGAATCTTCCTCTGAGGAGACATTGCCAGATGTTGACCTCGATCACTTAGCACTTACAGACAAAAAGCGACAGACACTTGAAGCTTTACTGCTGATTTACAGTGACATGTTTAGTGCCCACGACCACGATTATGGACGCACTGACAAAGTCAGACACAGTATAAAGACAGCAGACATTCTATCTCTCAGGCAGAGAGCATAGAGAACCTCCCCCAACATCAGAGCAGAGATCGACAGACAGGTCCAGCAGCCTCTTTCACAAGACATCATTGAAGAAAGTTGTAGCCCCTGATCTTCCCCTGTTGTTCTCGTGAGGAAAAAGGATGGCAGCTACAGATTTTGCATTGGTTACAGAAAACTGAATGCAGCTACCATCAGAGACTCCCACCCCTATGCCATGTCCTGCAGAAGCCCTTGATAGCCTGTCAGGTGCATGCTGGTTCAGGACAATGGACTTATCAAGCGGATATTGGCAGGTTGAGCTTAAGCCACAAGACAAAGAAAAGACAGCATTCAACACTGGCAGTGCTCTGTACCAGTTCAAAGTCATGCACATGGGATTAACCAAGGCTCCACCCACTTTTCAGAGGTTGATTGAGCTGGTACTCCATGACCTGCACTGGAATGATTGCTTGAATGACCTTGACGATGTCCTTGTGTTCAGTAGATCTTTTGCAGAGCATCTAAAGAGCCTTGAGGAAGTGTTCAGCCAGTTTCACTCGGCTGGTCTCAAGTTGAAAGCCAGAGAATGCCAGCTTGCACGTCCACAAGTGACTTTTCTTGGACATGTCGTTTCCAAACAGGGACTTCAATCAGGTACAAAGAACCTTGAGAAGGTTAGTGGATGGCCTACACCCAGAACAACCATACATACTCTCACACAAAAAGGAGCAATATTCAAATGGACTGTTGAATGTGAAGATGCTTTTCAGTCACTGATACACTCACTCACCCACCGATTGTGGCACATCCCAACTTCACACAGCCTTTCTTGCTCTACATGGACACTTCACAGGACAACATTGGCTCTGCACTGGCTCAATGTCAGGACATGTTATTGCCTTTGCAAGCCACACACTTCGGCCTCCTGAAAAGAAGTGGTCTACCTTTGACCATGAGCTCTGGGCATTTTTTTGGTCTGTGTGGCATTTTAAACACTTTCTCTCTGGCAGCTCATTCACAGTTGTCACTGATCATAAGCCCTTGTTGAATCTGAGGAAAGCCCCAGTGGACAATGACCCGACTGGCAGACGCAGTCGATGAATATTCAAACTGGATGTATATGACTACAATCTTCTGTACTGAGAAGGAAAACAACATGTCAATGCGGCTGCCATGTCGAGGTGTCCCAGTTCTGAGACCAACAGCAAAGCTGTTCAGTGTGTCATCTCCACAGACAACAACACCTCTGGTATCCCTGAAATCACCCACACATTGTCGGTTGACTTGGAAACATTGTAGAAACAGCAAATGGATGATGAATGTCTTAGTACAGTCATGGTACGGTTGGAGAAGAGGTCTCATATACCACCTCTAGGTTGCCTTAAACATTCTTCCCCCACGCTAAGAAAACTGTGGCATGAATATCCCAAGTTGTGTATTTGACATGGTATTCTCTGTGGAAAAATCAAACAAAGCTGTCACACACCTGCAACTTTTCAAGTTGTTCTCCCTGCAACTCTCATTCCTACAGCTCTGACTGGGCTGCATGGAAATCAGTTCAGTGGACATTTGAGTGCAGAATGCACACTGCAGAGAGCCAGACGCATCTGTTACTGGCTGCACATGGCCTGTGACATCCAAAAGTACTGTGCTGAGTGTTTGCTATGTCAAACATGGGGTTCCCTTACTCCTCATGAAAGAGCCCCTCTACAGCCAATCAATGCCAAGAGACCATTTCAGAAGATTGCTGCAGACATCGCTGGGCTGCCTGTCACTAAACAAGGAAACAGGTATGTTTTGGTTGTGATTGACTATTTCACACGCTATGTTAATATTTTCCCACTGAATGATCACCATGC
>JAQLOL010000023.1:1763143-1774042 GCA_029783665.1 Naso thynnoides
TGTGTGTGTGTGTGTGTGTGTGTGTGTGTGTGTGTGTGTGTGTGTGGATGTGATGGTGTAGGGGGGTAAGGGGAGGGTGGGGTGCAGAGGTTAATTTAGCCCAGCAGTGAAGAGCCCTTGATAAAGAGCAGCCTGATCCCTGTTAAATTACCTTCCGTCTACATTTCCTTGGCACACACTGGGTCATAGGTGTTTGTCTGTGTGTGTGCGATGAATATAGGATTTGGAGACAGGACACACACACACGGGCACATCAGCATGCTCAATGTCTGCTTGAGGAAGTACTTGTCTGACATTTTTCAATGAATATTTGTCTTGTATACGTACAAGCTGGTTTGTCAATTTAGGTCTCAATGTGTGTGTGTGTGTGTGTGTGTGTGTGTGTGTGTGTAGGAGGGTGACAGAGATGGGGCATAATAATGGAGGAGTGTGTGCAGCACTTACAAAGAGAGACAACTGTGATTGAACAAAAATAAAACACAAAACGTGGATGTTAACCTTGCTGACATTTTTTTCAACTTTGATAAACCTGCATTTAACTCTGTTTACACTCGTGCGTCACTGTCATAATGAGATTTTTTTTTATTTTTATTTTTTGATGCAGTGGAGTTTACTCGCCCCAATGTCAGCTGTGAACAGCTCTAGCCACCTGTGACCCAGCAAAGGATGAGAGGTTACAGAAAACAGATAGATGGATGGACTTCACCTTATGTAAAATGCACTAAAATAATACACACATACACATAAATATAAACATATAGACTTCAAATCCACACAAACACACCCGTTGCCCCTCATGACTAAGTGTGTCGCTGACGGCAGGACCAAAAATAACGTTAATTTAATTAGGCCTAATAAAATGGCTGAGTGCCGCAATCAGCGACACATCACTGGGTTGGGAAACACTACTAGAATTAAATGACTGTGCAGGGATGTGTATTAAAAAGCTAATAACATAATTACAATCACAACAGCTCGTCTTGTCACTGCTAAACAATGCAGGCAGAATGCTACTAGTCGTCCTATGTAGCTTTCATTCTTTTTCCTATCCCTCCATCTAATTTTAAATACTCCTTGTCCTCATCTCTCTCTTAATCTTACACTGATGGTCCATTGTTCACCGACATGACTTCAGATCTGTGAATGATTTTCTAATCGCAATTGTGTTTAACAAAGGAAGAAGTTATTCAGAGTCTTATCACTGTTGTTACAAATTATAAATTATCTTCACAAATAATAGAAAGAAATTAAAATCAGTTGTTAAATTAGAAATATAAGTAGATTATACAGCCTTAATGGGAATATTTAATACTAGTAATAATCGTTACTAATCAATAGCTCTGTTGTACTAATTTTATGTAATTATTCTCTGAAGCCAGTTTTTACAGTATTTAAGATTTATTTTAAAAGCTTCCATTAGGTTTTAAGATATGAAATAATTATTTATGTTTTTATTATATATAATACATATATTTTCCGGAGAAGTGACTGACAGCCTTAATTTTTTAAATTACATCTCCTCCTCCCCAGATATCATTTTATTTAAAGTGACTCATCCTAAGTTTTCCTCATCATCACCAAAGTGTCAGTTGTACTTTAGTCACGTGTTCGACCTTCATACTGAATCATGTTCGGCTTCCAAACTGTCTGATGTCTTAATCTGAGATTTAAGGTGAAATTTCTCATCACATTATTGTGAAAACACACACATGCACATGCATCATTCTGCATAATGGAGCTCAGACATTGAAATGAAGTAACAATCAGAAAAACATTTGTTTCACGGAGCTGGAGCTTGAATATAATCTTCACAAATCATTAGTTTTAAGGCCATCAGTGCCGGTTTGTGTTTTCCTTCAGGCAGACTTCAATTCCTGTCATTTTGCTTTTGAAGTGTTACAGTCTTACAGAAAAGATTTTTTTTTATTCTCCCATTACCTGACCCCAGTTTATCAGCAGAGTTTTACAAACAAAAGCATGAATCATGTCAGTGTACCGTAGTCACTGATGATGAGAGCAGATATGTTGTTTTGCAACGCGCTGAGTGTTTGTTGTCCCAAGATGTGACGGTGATGTCTTCCTGAAAAGAGTCTGTATCTTATCTTTACAGATCCACGTTAGTGACTTCAGAGGAACATTCAGTAATATTTTTGTTATATTTTGCAGTCTTTAAATAAAATGACCACTGCTGTTTTCCTCAGTGGCTTATTAATTTTCCAAACAAGTTTCCTCCGTTTGGTGAAAATGCTTCAGCTTTTCCAGTCCTCACCCAAACTTTTATTTCACTTCCTCTCTATTTATTTGTGTGCGCATGCACTTAAAGTGACCAAGCCACAGGGAGCTAGACTTGACACCTCTGATGCCTCCAGAGCAAAAATATTGCATATTCTGAGTGCTTTGTTAGCTTTATTCATTGTAATAATGTAGACAACCTTGCAGAGTTAAAAACTTTGTCTTAATCTTGAAACCATGTTTCATCTTGTAATGAAAATGTATCGGCTTTACTTATATAACTCTTTGTGAGATGTTTAGAGTCCTGACATTTCCAAGGCTACTCTTATGCATTTCTCAACATGTGAACAAAGATGTTCTGTAACATTAATATAAAAGCTTGCATGTATTAAAGTAAGGTTTCTCTCATATGAATCCTCTTGTCTCTCCTCCTGTCAGTTGGTCTCTCCGTCACTTTCTCACTCTTTTTTTCCTGTCGCTGCCTCTCTTTCTCTGTCCTTGAGCTGAAAATGGAGAGGTGGGCAGCAGTGAAGAGAGACAGATATTGGTTTGACACTCTGTAACATCTTTTTGTTAGCACCAAACTCATTCACTTGTGTGTGTATGTGTGTGTTAGTAAGCGGGTGTGTGAGCTTGTGCGCAAACGGGCATGCGTCAGTGCGTGTGTATGTGTGTGTGTGTGTGTGTGTGTGTGTGTATGAGTGTGTGTGTTGATGAAAAACTCAGTGAGCTGACTCAAGGCTGAAGCTGCTTACAAAACCGGTGAACTATCTGCCAGATTTCAATGAACATAAATGAACATATGAACAACAGAGGGGGGAAAAAAGAATTAATGTGGTGGGCTTTGCTGTTGCTAGGCAATTTCAATCATCTTGATCTGAAGCTGTAGCTTTTTCTGTAAAAAGCCAAAGCCGTTTGCCCTGCCTATAAAGTTTTATTATCATTACTGTAAACTAGGGCTGTCAAAAGATTATTTTTTTGTAATAGCGATTTCTGAATTGCCTAGTTAATCGTGATTAATCACATTTTTTACCACGTGTTTAAAATTCTATTGTTATGCATTTTACAACAGTTTTTAAGTCCATATTTACAATTTCAAGCCATTCTTACCAGTGTATCTTGACTGGGGATCAAATGTCAACCAAAGTACATCTCTGGAGTACATCTCATGCAGTTACAAGAAAGACGCGCACAAAACTCGCCCACCGCTGATTAGCGTAGCTCAAATACTGGTAGTCAATGGAAAGCGCCAGCCTGCCTCTGCCGAAAGTCATCACATAAACTTTCAGCCCTGTGTGCTTGTGGTATCTTGTGTTTTTACCACGTTATATTTTTTTGACTCACATTAGCACTTTATGTAATTTGACTTTTTTTAACAGACATTTGTTTTGTTGACCTACTTACAAGCACATCCGAGGTGGTTTGGGGAATACGCCCAGCGGTTTACTGCTGGTAGATCCCTGCATCGGGACTGGGTCACGCAGGGTCCTACGGGACAGTCAAAAATACAAGTGCAATTTCCTGCACAATTCTTGCACAATATCTTTTTATTGTTTATATAATAGCTGAAACTGTTACATTATATAAAATACGATAATCTGGGAGTAATCAATGTGTATGTTTCAATGTCAGGTTTCTTGTTTTTTTTTTGTTTTTTTTTTAGTACTTTTTGTTTTAATTCTCCATCACAGCACCTGTGGCACACGAGATAAGGTGGGTTGTCTTCTTAAAGGAAGGTCAGCGGTTTGATTATTGCGCCTCTGTCTGCACATTGAAGCATTCTTGTCCAAGCTAGTGAACCTCAAATTGCTGTCAATGGCTCTACCCTTAGTTGTGTATGTTCCTCATGAGCAGGTTGTTTTTTTTATATAAAAGCTTCTGTTATTATTGAAAGAATGAGTGGATGCTGACTTATATTGGAAAGCACTTTGAGTAGTCGAAAAACTAGAAAGTTCTATATAAATGCAGTCAGTTACAGCACATCAAAATCTTTTTACTGGGGTTTGGTAGTAATACTGCACATGCCAAAAAAAGTTTCACAAAGCTTTTTTGGGCTCCAATCAAATTGCTTCAGCTATTGTCAGTTGAGAAAGTGCCAATGGGTCTGAAGACCAAAAGTCTGAAAAGGGAAAATAAAAATTGCTGGAGAGGAGTTAGAAAGAAGTGTACATGACATCTGTGGCCGGCACCTTTACTCTGCTTGAGGATAGCACGTTGAGGCAAATTGCATTGTGGGTGAGGTAGGCACTAGATTTTGACATGTAAAAAGAATATGTGGAATTGAAAAGACATCTCTGGCTGATTTTTAAGTTTCTTTTTGTTTAACACCCATGTCATTGTAGTCCACTGCTGAACTGATGGAATAGTTTTTTTAACAAATGTCCCAGGTTGATATGTTTCTTATCCACTGCAGTGCCACTTGTAAATGCTAAGGATTAGGCAGAAGGAACAGGATATTTAGACAGAAAAACCAAGCATGAGAGAGAGAGAGACAAAAAGAGAGACAAAAAACATAACCACCATAATCTGCATGACATGATACACACGAGTAAATCCGATGAAGCTGGCAGGGATTTGTCTGAATTTTTGATTCTCACATTTTTATAGGGATTCAGGCCACAATTTCTGCACATCGTTAAATTAGACTTGCACTCCCTCCAGCATAATTGTAACAACCTGAACTAATGAAATTACAGACAATGTCCTACATTAGGTTAAATATCCCAACCATACCCCAAAAATATGTTTTTTATGTAAAACCTCATATTAAAAAATTTCTACAACAGAGAGTCACGGTGGACAAAAACGAGTGTCCATTTGGTCAAGTTTTTGACAGATGCACTTTAAGATAATACAACTGAACTTTTGGCTTGTTGCAGACCGATCGATGACATACCTGCTGTGTCATCTAAGATCTGTTGGATTTAGCCAGACTTACTGGATTTAAGTTGCCATGTTCACAAATCTCAGCAACTACTCTGAGTAAAATAATCTTGCCAGACCCCTGACATCATTCTTTCCTTCTCAAATACTACAGTATCTCACACAAACTCTTTTTGTCTCTGAACCTGTCTCACATTTCTATGTCTCCAGTGTTAATCAGAAGGTGCCAGAACACAAAGTGCATATGAGAGCAGCAGGATGAGGAGGCGGGCACAGGTGCTGGAACACACGCCGAAAACATGCCATATATACACAAATTCCTACTTACAATGTTGGGCGGTTTACACAGGCCTCAATCTCAAATGATTTTTATGATAAAAAATGTTATGGCACAACTTTAAGATTATTTTGTCTTCACATGCAAATGCCCACATTACCTCATTTTGGGCTTACAGCAGCAATTAATTCCTCAACAGGTCTAACATATAGGGGAAGTATAATAAAAACAATCAAGCAAGCTGTCTATAATTGAATAATCATTTAACAGACAATCAAATGCCAGCCTTTTTTGTTGTCCAAAATTCACGCTCACCCTCAGCACTTGCAATAGGAATAGTATTGACAGCCACAAACTGCTCCCTCAGTTCCTCTGGGATGTCTTTCCCTCCTGAGTCTCTGTAGGCCAGTATGACATCACGCAGGTGGTCAATGTCAAAGCACTGACACAGCGATGAACCTCAGTCTCTCCACATGGCACCTGCATCCTCGGGCCAATATTATGCATAAAGCACCATCCACTCCTCTATAAACGTATCTACTGCTTTTGTGACAGCATACCATCCTTCAAGTTCTTTGCCAAACTTGGGAAAAAACTGCCTCTGCTTCAGTGTCTATCACTGAGCTTCCCCTGTTCAGTGTGACACCGTGGAGTGGATTTGGCCTCAATGCCCCGTTGGCTGATTTCAGCGTAGCACCCAGACCGGTTGCTTCAAACAACACTGTGCTAAAATGATCGCAGTGTCTCATCCTTCTCGTCCTCTCGGCTGAAGTGATCTGACTGCAAGTTTTCGTGCTACATGAAAAGCAGGTCTGTGCTGTGCACCAACAATTATATCCCCCTTATTTTAAAAGAATAAATCCAAACTTATAAAGAATGTGGAGTTGTTTGAAAATGATCTGAGAAAGAAAATGTATTTTTTATGTTATTATTTTTGTCTCTATGCCAAGAGAGGTGGTGGATCACAACCAAGAGGTCCCAGATCCTGTTCTGGCAGGATCTGGCACAAATAAGCCCTGTATGTCTCTCTTTATCATCATGTAGCCTTGTTTATTTAACACTAAGAGACAGAGAGATTAGTTCTGCTCTCTCCAGGGCTGGCACACACTCACACACTCCTAGGACAACGTATTAGAGAGCATATTATAGGTGCAACATCAGCTCTCTTTAAGTTCCCTGTGTGTCTCTTTTATCCTCTCTGTTGTACCAGATTTTCCATTACTGTGTGACTCATATTACATTTTATGTCTGACCCTTGTCTGAGGGAGCAGTAACTGAGCCTGACCTGAACCTGACAAGCAGAGGTGTGGACTCAGGTCACATGACTTAGAATCATGTCAGAATCAAGTCACAAATACCTGTGAATCGTTACTTCATTTGGACTAGCACATTTTGACTTGCTGGTACCTTCTCCCGAGCCCAAAGGATGTTTCTCAAAAACATTTTTAAATAATTTAACAATTTTCACTTTATGTCAATTCATTTCTTGTATAAACTAACATTAACATAATTCATTCCCAGCAAGTCAATATGTCATTTCCTCAACATTCTTTGTCTGAACCAATCCAGAGGTCAAGTTTGAAAAAATGATATCACAGATAATTTTATTCAGGGGAAAAAAAAACTATGTGTCAATGAGAAACTAATTGCAGTAAGCAAAACATGGCAATTTTAAAAAAAAAACCTTATTTAACATTTGAAGTTGCACTGAGGTTAAGTTTGTAAGTGGAGACTCGTCGTCGTTCAAATGGGATTACATTTGTGAGAGCGCATAGTGATTTGTTTAGGACTCAAAATAAAAGCTTAGGACTTGGGACATGTTTTAGACCTTGACTTGGGAACTTCCCATTTTGACTTTGGCATGATAACACTTGACTTTTTTCCCAACCAGACCAGAGTCAGAAACAGTTAATGCGAACTGGAGGCTCCAAGCACAGCTACAAGAAAATTTACCCCCTAAAATAGCTCCTGTGTTAAAGCATTGTCACGTACATTATAAAAATATTTCTATGTTTTACACTATATTCCGAATAAAAAGAGCAAGATAGACAACGTCAAGTTAAATAGCTAGGTGATGAGATCAAACCTGAGCTGAACCTGAACATCTTTCCTAAATGTTTGTCAAAATCTGACCTGACTCGACAGGCTCAGCTTGGGTATCAACTCCCTACATCCCGTAATGTTCATTTCTGTCTAATTCACCCTCCCAAAATCCCTCTTTCTCTCTAACATCTCTCTCTCTCTCCCTTCCTTCCCCCAATCCATCTCCCTCCTGCCTCTCTCTTCTCTCTGTTCTCCCAGTTGGTTATTAATGGTTTTAATTTACTGAGAGGGAGGACCTTGGTGCCCACTGAGGCATCCCCTCTGCCCCCAGTCTGTATTTGAGAGCAAGAGAGAGAGGACAAAGAGAGAGACCCCCTGCTTGTCCCTGTGTAACCAAGCAGCAATAACGCTTTGTCTTCTTTAAATGTGTCTTCAAGGTATCCCACATCCTTCTCCCTCCATCTTCACCTCTAGCTCTTTCTCTTCCTCCACTGCTCCAAACAATCTTTTTTACTGAACAATCTTTTCTTTCCCTGACATGCCTTTGTCTTCGTGGTTCTTTTTGATTCTCATCCATTCTGTCTGTCTTTCTCAAAAAGAAATTAATATTCTATATTGTCTATATGCAATAACATGTCACAACCTGTCCAGGGTGTCAGTACTTACACCTTGGGCTAGTTAGTTGACGAGATGTCTTGCTCTCATTTCAGGTACCATCTTCGTTGCTGGGCAACCCTTGATGTGCATTGTTTACTGATACACATTTTTTCACCAGCCTTCTAATGCTTTTCTTTTGGTCAGAGACTGTTCAGGAAAAAACTTGGAGAATTTCAAGGTTACAGCATAGCTTGCAGAATCCAGTGCATTCACACTGTCCAGTGTGAGTGCCTGGTAAACATAACTAAATGAACTTAAATGACTGTATCTGCCTGTTTGTGTGGATTGGCATCAATAAGTTCACAGCAAAATTATGTTTTGTAACTACCCTTAGATGTCTTGAATTGAAGAATTCATTTTTCCCTTCCAGCATTCCTCCATGGCAAGCAGGTGATTCCAAAACCACGGGCCACTCACTTTTGCTGGCAACCTATGGAGCTAAACTCTTGAAAACATCAAAACTACATAAATCTAAAAATGTCCATTCAAAACTCTCAACAGCTTTGTGTGGTATAATCCAAGTCTTCTTTATTGTGTCTTATGCTCAGTACTTCCCAAACACTTTGATTTCGGCTAGAAAGCTACAAAATCCAACACATCCGAGTTAATGCTCAATGTCGCGCGCCTGGCCAAGCATGGAAATAAAAGTTCTTCTAACGCCCGGGCAGCTTATCTTGCCCGCGCAGCACGTCTGCGTTGCCTTACCTCTTGCTTATTTACTCGGCACCCATGTTAACAAATTGGAGCAGCCATACAGCGCATGTGAGAGGCTCGTGTCACACACTGCTCACATGCGCCGGCAGAGACGCAACTATAGAGCTCAGGAGTCATGACTATTTTTTCTGTGAGCTGTGGGCGGTTCTCTGCTGAAACAGATGGAGACTTTTGTTTACAGTCATATTTCACATCATACCAGCAACAAGTTTTAATGCTGATATGATTTGCGAATATGTTTTAAAAGAGACTGGGCCAAGTGAAGAGGTATTGCTGGATTCTTTTTATTTTTATTAGTTAATACAATGGAGCACACGCTCCTCTGTCAAAACTCAATATAAATTAAATTTCTAATAAAGCGACATGAAACTTTTTATTATTGAAGGTATATACTAAAGGAAAACTCTATGTAGAAAGACAGGGCTGGCGGAAGCAGTGCTGCAGCAGGAACACTGCCTGTGTGGACAACACACACGAGCGACAGAGCAGCTTCACCACGCACACATGCTGCTGAGATACATGCAGGATGTGTGGCCAGGCCGTAATGCACTTCTGCTTCAGCTTGGCCAGGCATACAACACAGAGTATTGACCTGTATTTGTTATACTTTGTAGCTTTCTAGTCGAAATAAAAGTGTTGAGTATACAATACCATAACAAGATTTTGATTATACCACATGAAGATACTGAGAGTTTTGGATGGACATTTTTAGATCGTTTTGATGTTTTCAAGAGTGTATCTCCGTAAGCTGCCAGCAAAGTGAGTGGCTCGCACTATTGGAATCATCCATTCACTGCAGAGGAACACTGAAAGGAAAAGAAATCTTCAGTACAAGACATCTAAGGCTTAGTATTTGATATACAAAACATAATTTTGCAGTGAATTATTGCTTTAAGTGCACATTTTACAGGAGTGGCATGTATTCAGATTTTGATCTGTGCAATGGCTTGTATCTCTCACCCACAAGTGGGAAATTCATGTCATTTTTCTTTCCTTCCAGGTTTGCTTTCTCTTCTGTTTCTTTCTGTTACGTTTTGTGTCTCTTCACCTCCAGACTCTTCCAGAAACCTAAGAGTCATCCTTCTTGTCTCTACTTCCCTCTCTCTCACTACCTCTCTCAACCCAATTACTTCATGCTCCCTTCATGTCAGATGGCCACACAAATTTTAGATTTTTGCCTGTTTCTCTTTCTCTCTTTAATTCACACACGTGCAAGCATGCACGCACACACGCACACACACATACGCACATGCACACACATGCAAACACACACATTCAGACACAAAGCTCTGTCTGACTGGGAACTCATGCACAAAAACACACACACACACACACACACACACACACACACACACACACACAAGGATATCAAGCAGGCGTGCTCACCATTAATATTTTACTAATATGACAGTTGGGTATGATGTGATTTGATGTGTCTGCATGTGTGTGAATGTGTGATGTGCACCCATCACTTTTAATGAGGGCAGACAAAGCATATGGAAAGAGGCAAGGAGACAAGCCGTTTTCCAGTGCCTTTTATTTTCTCTGAGTGCGTGAGTGTACACACTGAATTTTCTTGCGTGTGTGTGTTTGTGTGTGAACAGTCTGAAAGCTACAGTATGTTTGTTACTGTATGAGAGCTGGCAAAAATAAGTGTGTGTGGTTGTGTATGTGAAGCAGATAGTGGCACAGTGAACGCATGGTGTCAAAAAGACAGATGGGTAATGTCAAGCATTTCATAACTGTGAAGTTTTCTAGATCTTATTTAACCAGATACTAGTGCTGAGAACACATTATTATATACAGTAACAGTCTATGGGGAATGGTTAGGGGTGGGGTTTAGAGGTTACACATGCATACACACACACACACACACACACACACACCAAATTAAGTTTCTGAGCAATTTTGCCGCAGATTACAGTCTTTTTTGCTTAAGAGCATCAGTGCATCTTTGTAGCAGCCCTGCTCAGAATAAAAGCAACTGGTTTTGTCTTTAAAGTCTTACTGTCAAAGCTAGCAGTACTCACTTTGTTCATCTGAAAAAGGCAGCACTGTTTTTAAGTGATACTATATGTGTGTATGGTTGGATT
>JAQLOL010000023.1:1795117-1806572 GCA_029783665.1 Naso thynnoides
TTAACGTCCGCTTGGTTTTGTTGGTTGTGTGATCTCTCTGATTACCCGAGAGATAAATAAACCAAGAAACCTTTTACATAACCTCCTGTTTTGCTTTGTTGTGTTTCCTGTCCTCTGGTCCGGTGGGGCCTGGATCCCACATTTTGTGTGGGACAGCCACTCGGTCCCTCACAGACCGTCAGAGAAAAGACTAAAGAAAAGTTGCTTTTGCAGAGAGAGCAAAATAATTAAGGAGGATAGGAAGCTGACTAGGAAACAGGCTACCTGTTAAACACAGCATCAGACTTTGCTTTTTCGTTGGTTCCCATTCACCAAACAAGAAGACAATACCAAAGGAGTTGAGATGGGAAAATTTGAAATGGAAAATCAGTGATTGTGGCAGACAGAACAGGCTCTGTTGTCACTTCAGTAACTAAAAACCATGAATAAGAAATGCTGTTGCACAAGCCATCTTTCGTAACTTTAGCATTCCATCTTTTTTTTTTTTAAATACAAGTATACAGAGATCATATGTTTCTAAACTAAAACAGCTTGGCCTTTTCTAAAATTTAATAATAAGTCAGTTGTGTTGGGATGTTTGCAGAGCTATTAGACCGCCACGTTACCTGAACCTAAATGTTTTTGCTTTGTTTAAATTTCTAAATAATGAAGTTTACAAAGTTTGTAGATCGCAAATCAGCCACCTACCTTGCGAACTTAAGACCTAGCTGGCCAGTCTACAAACAGTGCTTGTCTCAATGTGCCTCTCCTCTTCCCTTGAGCCTTTGCAGTAGCCTCAATACATCTGTCCATGTCCATTCATCCATCAGTCCATCTGTCTGTCTGTTCCTCTGTGTGTGCCTCAGTAACCCTATACATCCCCTGTGTCCAATCAGCTCATCTGACCCAGTCAGACAGTGGAAGCATCAGGTGCCAGATGTCCAACTATAATTGGGATGCCAGGTTATTTCTAAATACTGTACATTTCATTGTTGACACAAACCTTTTTTTTTCACTACACTTTTGTCACTTTTTCTTTGGTCACAAGATCCACCATATTGGTGTTAACACAGCAACTTACTGCATGTAACTTCAAGAACCTAAACATCAATATCAAAAACAACTGAAATAATTATCGTTGCAGATTTTCTGATGTTCTGTTCCATATTACTTCTATCTATTTGACGAATACAAACAAAATGAGGTATTTCATGAACCTTAAGTGTTGGATGGCTATACTTTACAATAATTTGATTCAATTTTCCAGCAATGAGAAATATAAGAAATTCAGTAACTGATCACAGCAATGCTTTTTCACTAAAACACTATGGAGGTTAGCTCATTCTATCAGGAGTTTGGAACTGGTTGATAGCACTTTGGTCTCAGGGCTCAGTCAAAGTACTGATCTGGTAAAAGTTAACCTGGCACAAGGTAGAGAGGGGAAGGAGACTTCCTGTCTCTACCAAAGCAGCAGTAATGCTATTAACTTCAAAGTTAACTCCAAAGCTAGCTTGTTTGCTAGTTTTGTGACAGTTGGAGGGTGCTAATGTTAAGCTAGCTGCTGGGGGTCAGAAAATACCTCAAAAATATTTGCTGGTTTTACGTTAGACCGTTTTGGGCCTTATCTTACTCCCAGCGCAAAGCCAATGTGCTGGTTACACAGGTGTCATTGCTATCCTACACACACTGGAAAATATCATTTTTGCCACATCCCCAAGACAGTAAATGCACCTGCCCCACGTCAGTGTGCTTATGTGCGGGAGGTCAGAAAGTGAAGGGAGAATGAGGGTGTGTCTCTGCACCTTTGCTATCTTGTGTCCGGCGCAATGTAGTCAAAATGTGGTTGCACTTAGACCAGAAAAACCATGTCTAGATGCAAACGCAAACACTGCCACAACATATGACGCAGTTTGCCAATGTAATTAATTTAATGAATAATTAATGGCTTTCACATATTTTTACCGTGACACGCGCACAGTTCTTGGCAAAAATACATCTAAAAATGACCTGTAGACAGTTATATCGACACCATATGAGTGTTACACTATGTTTTAATGTCTTTATCTGTAGAATATTTCAGCATCTTTTTTTTTCTTCCTCCCTCTCTCTCCCCCTCTCACTCTGCCCCACTCCTGCAAAGTAAAATCATGTCAACAGAAATAAAGTGGACATATTAAACACTGTGCATATTATGTCTCTAAAATTATTTACACTAATAACAAATTAGGAATTACTATAATCATAAAGCCTAACTAATCTCCATAGATGGGCCACAGCTGTCAGATCGTCTTTAACAGACCAGTTGCTGACAGCTGGAGCAACTTTAGTGTTTGTGTCTGTGTGTTTCCTGGCTCTTAAACAAGGATTAAACGATTATAATGGATGAGATGTTATATCTGATCAAGAGACCATCCCGACATGGGAAGAAAAACTATTTCTTCTTCAGTCAGAGCCTGATGATATAACTGTGTGTAACTTTGCGTGCAGTTTGTCCAACTTTAGAGAGACTTGCTCACTCTATTTCCTTCACCCACTGCTACTGGGAATATATTTCCCAACTATCATTGTGATACCACAAGACAGGGCAACAATCACTGCTATTAAAGACAACTTTATTATTTACCACCACTTTTCTGAAGGTGCCCTGACTTCTCAGTATATCTTTGACTAATCAATAAGCAGATCTGTCTCCTCTCATGAAAATCTTTTCTCTTTGTCAGCACCTGGTAATCATATTGGTGGCAGTGGCTTGCTGAAGTCTCGTGCTTGTAAATACTGTCCGACCAGCAACACGTGTACTATGAGATGGCTCAGTCATGGTCACCAAAGAAAACTCCCTCAAAGTTTGTTTATGTTTGTCATATTTGCAGCAAATCAATTTCATTGGTTAAAAATAAAACATAATCTTTAGTTAGGACATGATTCATCTGTCTGGCTGGACTATACATTGGCTTTGGAGGAAATTAGAGGATGAGTTTCACTGGGAGACAGACTATCCCAAGTGTTATGTGGGAGCTGTTGCACGCTTTTGCGACATTGCACTTTTGTAAGGGAAAAAACTAGCACAAGGCTAAGGGTTTAAAGATGTGTCAAATCTTGTGGACAGAGTACACATTTGATAAAACGGAATCAAACAATCTAATGTTGGTCTGGGCATCCATTTTCAATGTTTTAAAAGGTTCTCTCTGTGTTACAGAGTGATTTGCTATGTCTCTAGTCTGTTTCCCGATGGAGGGGAAAAGGGGGAGAGTACTATTTCCAGGAAGGCATCTCCTCTGCCAAAATGGGAGGGGCATTGTTTTGTTAGCGGCCATTTTCACCACCATCCCAACGACTGCCTTGCATTTTAATGTCCCCAGACGATTAGGCGGCGATCTCCAATTGTCTGGTATCGCAAGACCAGCAAAAGTGAATCAGGACAATCCTTGAATAAATTCAAACCTTTGCACCTCGTGTTTACACCTTGCGCCACAGATGAGTGTAAGAAAGGGCCCAAGTCTCATTTCCAATTTTTCTATTTCTACACGTTAAATAAGTGTGTGACACGTCATGAGGATGCAGTTGCTCTTTGTAATATTAAGTAATTTGTAATGTGTATTGAATTACATTCAATTAGAAATAACTTGCCAGGCTTGTGACTTTTAACACAGAGGTACAGCCTTGCTCATCCGTTGGGGCTGTTTGAGAGCTCATCCAAAGCATGCCAGCTCAGCCTTATGCCTCCAAACTGAATGATATCCAACAGGACCCTTGACAATATGCAGTGCCAGCTCCAACCTTGTGTCTGACTCTGTTTTTCTCTGCTTTTCATTCACTTATTCACTGTTCCACTTTCACTGATTGATGTGATTCTTTCCACTTGTAACATCTTTGTTGTTATTGGAAGTGTGCATGCTATTGGCAGGTGCCCCTTGCTAACCTCTTCTGTATTCTCTTTTTGCTTTTTTTTCTCACCACACATACACCAGCACACACACAGTGCTGTGAGACAAAACAGACTCTCTTATATTCATTAGCATTATCTGCATTACCTGCATTTACATGGTGCCAAAACATCCTAAAGGAATAACAAGTTTTAAGGGCAACTAAGGACACCACAGTTCACCACACACACACACACACACACACACACACACACAGGCAGACAAGCAGTAATCCAGAGGCTTTTTGACCCGAAGTTTGGATGAAACCAAGCCAAAGTCAGAGTGCCAGAGTAATCCATTCATTAAACATTAATGAAGGCGATTAATGAGGGGGATCTAGATGGAAAAGCACCTAATGACAAACACTGCAGGAAAACAGTCTGCACATTTTAACTGCTGTCCTAAACTTTCTGGTGGGTAAAAACAGATGCTGTCAGACTGTATACACTCGACTTGTTTGTGGTTAAATATCTGAGGGTGTACATAAAAACACTGATGCTTTATGGCAGGACATTTGACAGAGAACTGTGTTCTTTCTCCGTCCTCTGATGAAGCACAGATGCAGTCTGCTGGCAGTGGTTTTTACAAAGGACAGCAGGTATTATTCACAATCAAAGACAAGCCACCAAAGTGCAGCGGGAAATTTTTTAAATGGATCAGTAACATTGATTTACAAAACCAAAATGGTGTAATTTCATGTGGTATTTATTGCCCAGGGGAAGCTTGTACTGACCTTTTGCCTCTTAGCTGCAGTGTAATTTGTTAGAAGGCACAACAGGAAGAGAGAGGCAAATTAGGGACAACGTGTTCCATCCGATAATTACTTTTTAAAATTAAACAGGTATGATCTTTATTATTCTTTGATGGCTTCATATTGTGAAAGGTAACCTCAGACGCAGTCACACAACGCTGCTGTGACAAGACTTATGTCAGCCTTTCATGTCGAAGCCTCTGGCTCAACTGCAGTTCGACATCACAGTCTGCTCTCTGCCCCCTGCAGTGTTAACACAGCTTGCCATGCATGTTTCACCTTGTAGACATACACACGCTCTTCTAACACCATACCTCAGACAATCCAACTGGGACTTGTGCTGAGAATTATCCTTGACATCCCTGGACTTAACACATTTTAAAATATAAGATAGTAAACATGGAGTCAACAATGGGGGGCCACATTTGGGGGTCTGAAAAAACTCAAAATTTGAAAAACTCATTTCCTGCCGTTCCAAAATATTTTAAAAAATCACTAACACATCAGGTGAAACTTCTATTTATTAATTATCTCTTTATAATAATGTCTAATGGTGTATTGCATTGCATTGCTCTGCTTTTTTAGTTTCTTACCTTCTTGTTTTATGTATGTAATAGCAATGTTATAACAGCTTGTCCTTTAGTAGCTTTTTACTCAAGTCTCCAAGCAACACAGAGGTGGAGGGGGAGTTTATGTTTCAGTTAAAAAAAACAAACAAATTCCTTATGGCGCTCATCATTGATAACAAAAGAAATAGGAGCTACTGTCCTTCTAAATGTAACTGAAAAACAGCAATGAGCTTTGCAGCAGATGCTGATTTAATCTGCAAGTGATTGAGCACCAGGTTCCCCACGAACATGTGTTGCAAGATAGGAGAGGTACAACCATCATCCGACCGCACCCTCAGCCCTGTCATGAACGGCTCTGCTCACCGACCGAAGCCGGTTATCTGGGGCCAACCAAAGAGGCCTGACGCTATGGTATCTTAACGTCTGGAGGGAATTCCGATTTAGAGGCAATCAGTCATAATCCCACAGACAGTAGCTTCGCACAATTTGCTCCTTAGCCAAGCACATACACTAAATGTCTGAACCTGCGGTTTCTCTCATACTCAGCAGGATTACTGCTGCAACAACACATCATCATTATGGTAAAACTAACCTGTCTAATAATGTTCTTTTACCAGCTCACTTTCCCTAGCAGTGGGAGAACAATCCGATGCTTGGTGAAATTAGTATAGATTTTGGTTCAAGACATTACTCCAATCCTACAAAATAAAGCTATTTTTTAATGATATTCTTCTTCATTTCTTTCCTCTTCTGTTTTCTTTCTTTATTCTCTTTATTTGACCAATGGGTACTCAGCCCTCTCGAATTAACTGTGGTCAAAAATGCTTTGTTGCTGTCCTTGCTTAGGCTTCCAATTCTCAAGATAAATGCAGGCGCTCTTGAAGAAAAGGGTCAATGCAGAGAAGAAAAAGGAGAACTTCAGGCAATATTTCATATTAAATCGACTCGAACAGAGGTTAGAGATAAACAAAGTACAACCATAACCATAATCATATAAACGGAAATCTATGCGTTGTGTAATAAAGACAAGACCTTATATTGTGGCTGAGGTATAACAAATTGATGTTCTTATTTTTATATTTCCCACTAAACTTTTTCACAAATACATTGGTTGTGAATATTTTCTTCTCTCCTATCTTTTCCTTTGTCTGCTCTAGTCCTACATTTTCCTCTTTTCTTCAGTTATTTCCTCTCCTCTCCTCTCCTCTCCACTCCAGTCATCTCCTCTGCTCTCCATGTCCCTTCTGTCTTATCATCTCCTCTTTTACAATCAGTACATTGAGGGGGATATTTTGAGCATTTCTGAATATGCTATAACAGGGGGACATGTAATCTTTACTTTCAGCTGATGAATAATGGATCTTTGTATGGTTATACTAAGTACTTTCAAAGCACTTGGAATTAAGATTGTTGTTGTTTTGTGCAGTAACTAAACCACGTGGCTTTCCTTAAAGCTTGTCTACACCAGGGAGTTTTGGAAGCTTCTTACAGGTGTCCGTCACATGTTTCTAATGTGTTATCTACACAGGCTGTGACAACTTGCATAACTGCAGTGAATGTTTGTTGGGATCTAAGTACCGCTAATACACAAAAGACCTACACACACCCTATTCCAAACTGTCAAAACTTTAGTTATGTGAATGGCCACTGGAGGCTTTCTCCAAAAGTGAGTCTGTCCTCATAGAGCCCGTATTAAAATGCCCAACTCAACAACAGAAATAAATATGTTTCCAGAATACAACAAACAGTTCTGGTCTCAATTGCTAATTTAAAATTTTCATGACATCCCACTATTGCATGAAAACAGCCTTTTGGTGTTTGCATCACACAGTCATTGGTAGCATTGCATATCCTGTCTTGCTCTTAAAGGTAAATTTGAGACTTCAAAATTGTACTCCACAAACCTATGGGTGATATCAAAGTGGCTCCATCCAATATTAATATATGTGAACTTCAGCTCCAGTTTTTGTATAAGTTCAGCAATTTGTTTCCCCCCCTTACTTACAGTGCAACCCTTGAACATTTGAGATATTTAAACGTGTGA
This sequence comes from Naso thynnoides, assembly GCA_029783665.1. Lineage (NCBI taxonomy): Eukaryota > Metazoa > Chordata > Actinopteri > Acanthuriformes > Acanthuridae > Naso > Naso thynnoides. The sequence goes on from JAQLOL010000023.1 coordinate 1,802,384, forward strand.
ACATTTACCAGGCAACAACTATGATTCCCTACAAAATATAACTGGTGAAACAAAACAGTTGTGTGAAACACATAATATTTATTCTAATAGTGTCATATTGATAGAAAAGTGTTGGTAACAAATTCAGGTCAGGGCCAGTAGTTGACTGATTTACTGTGCCAGACACTTAGCAAAAATTCCTTTGGTAAGTTCAAAGTCTTTTAAAGGTTCCAAAGAAATCAATGAAAACATCCGAAGTCGAAAGCAGTAGAGTTTATTCCCAGTAACACAGTACAGGTCATAAACTCGAGTCCTTTCCGATAGAGGACTGTTCTGCACCCTACTTTCATACTATACAGAGTCCCTCCTTCTGCTATCTATTTTTTTTAATAAACATTTTCTGTCTCAAATTTATTGGTGTCACACCAAGTCAATCAGGTGTCCGATTCCACCCCCCTCAAATCTGCCCATCTTGGCACAGATTTTTACTTGTGTCAGTTTTTTGAAGATTTGGGGTCTTTCCAAATACCTGCGAGTTATCTACTGGTGGAAACCTCCAGCTCTTGGAGCACATATCAACCTAGCCAACCATCCACCTGCAAGATATCTCCTTGTGGGGAACTTCCGTCCATTGCGGTATATTTCAACTCAGGCCTGATTTGGCTCCTGCCACACTTAGGTTCAGAGAGAATTCATCTACAGAAGGATCAGCCTCAGGTTCTGACACCCTTATTTCTCAGCAGACTCCAACTACATTTTTTAAAAATACATTTTGCATTTCATCCTGTACTAAAAACTACTTCAAATACATATCTGTGTTTGATTACATGGGTTATTAGATTAATATTTTTAATATTGTAATAAATGCTTTCATGATTAGTATTTATGGTTAAAATTGCTCTCTTAACATGACTTTTCACTACAACAAAACAATATTGAGCTCTGGACCAGGAAAACCTCATGAAGCAAGTAGAGAATGCATTGTTTGCTCTTTGACATAAAAAAAAAATTTAAATAATATTAAAATACTATAGGATGAGGAGAGTTTTTTAGGAGCGGCACCTTTGCTCAGGTTTATTCTATCACATAGCCTGTGGAAAACATCGCCCAACTGAATTATGCTGCTGTTCAATGGATATCTGGTGATATTCCAGCACTATATCTTCCTGTCACTGTCCATCTCTTTGTTCACATTATCTTTCTACTTCTGCTTTTTTTCAAAAACCTTTTTCTGATTTTTTTTCTTTTCCATCCATCTCTTTTCTTTCTTGGACTATGACATTTTTATCCTCTCTCTGTCCTCTCTCTATCTATCCCATTTTTTTTCTTTCTATTTTGTCTTCCTTCTTGTATCTCTCCTCTTCTTGTCCTCCTCCTCCCTCCCTCTCTCTCATTGTCTATGCTAAGTATTGGTGATTACATTATCATGCACCACCCAATGAAATATAGTTTCAGTGACACCAAGTTTGTGTGTATGAGTGTATGTGTGTGCGGTGTTGATGATGGAGAGGCTGTCTGCGTTTTTAATAAACACAACACTGCAACGCCTCACACACTAACTGCCTTAGTATCGAACTTCATACACACACACACACACACACACATATACACACATTCACACATATAAACACGCACAAAGGCATCTGCCAAGACTGGGCTTAAACTTGCAGAGAATTTATGTACAAATAATTACTTTTTAATAGCCAGTAATGTGATTTCCTGCCAAAGAAATATTCAAATGTATCTCAGGCAGTCCAGTATATTATCTGCCTGGAGCTATGGATGCGACTTAGGGGAGACGGCACAGGAAAGACGGATTATTGTTTGTGTGATAATAATTATTTTACCATTGTCATCTGCAGAGGAAAATGGGAGATAATGCTTATGTCTCCCCTTCTCTTTCCTTCCCTTTCTTTTCTCATCCTTTTTCTGTAACTCATGTTCTTTCACTTTCTCAGTCAAGACTCAGTCAGCGTAACCTGAACTTTTCTCTCACATACATAATACATGCTCTTGGCTTTTTGAACAGGTAGTGTAATGAGTACAGTAATGGTCATTATTTATGCTGTGTAATCAAATATGTCTCAAAAATATCTTTTAGCTGGAAGAATAATAACTGTTCACACATTTGAGATCCAGTTTGAGATTTATTAGAATCATAGTTTACAATCCTGTGTTTAGTTTAACATTTGGATATTATTGTTGGGAGCTGTCTTGTTTAAAGGTCTGCGCACTTTAGGTTCAGTAAGTTGTGACCAAGTTCAGTTGCTGTTATTGTGGTTTTCATGTTGCAGTGGGGCTATTCTTTTGTTTTCTTTGTGCCAGTATTTGTGCATGTGATCGTGAGTGGTAATTGAATTTGCTGCTATGGATGCAGTACTTTTGGAGTCACTCTTTCAGTTTTACTATAATATCTCCTATTTGGATGTGATGCATATTTAATCATTATTGAGCGTCATTAAATTTTATTGTTCTTTCATTGATTTCAAAAGTTGTGAGTGGGTTCATTGGGATTTAGAATTATTAAACAGTGCAAAGTGGGCTCTTAGAGGTATGTAGCAGCATTCCACACAGGGTTCATCTGTGGTGGCAGATGTGGGTGAGTGAGTTTTTGCTGATAAGGGTGTGTATGGCTTCACGAAATATGTTGTTTTGCAATTAGCCGTAATCTTTAAAGGTGTATGACTTTGTTCCACAGGTGGATCATCTTTTTTTTTTTTTAAATCTGGTCGAGCAGTCAGATTTACCCGGCATTCGATCAATCCTTTAAAATGTAGGTTGATAGCATCGGATGTTGCTTTCTTTGAGAAGTTTTTATTATAATGTAGCGTATTTACAGGTAACTTGTCAATTTTGTAAACTCATTCGTTCACACTAAAAGAAGCCCAAAGGAAGCCAATTCCATACGTCAAATGTAACTTACCCTGTGTTCCAATACTCATACTACCTTACTATTTAGTATGCCCAATAAAGGTTTAGTGTGTCCCAGTACATACATGTGAAATGCTGAGAAAGCTTTCCTGCTGAATGTGCTCCAAATTTTCACACTAGCAGGTATAGGAGCATCAGAGTCAAAGTTCAAGGCGTGCTATCATGGAGTACATACTACAAGAAAAAAGCAATAGTATACGATTCGAAACGCACTGATTGTTTCAATTTGCCAAACTCAACACTTGCACTAGGACAAGGTCATAAAGGCCTTTACTGCTCTTCTTAGCTATTTTGAGTCCTTTCTCAAAGACCAAATTCAGTCAGAAAAGGTTTCCAACAAGCAAACCTCAAGAATTCCAAGCAGGTGAAGGTTTTCTCGAACTGGACGGTCTGAAACTTTTCTCTAAGGATGCTATAAATAGAGGGAAACTTTATGTCCACTTCATGCCCCTGTCTTATTAAGTCTCACCTAAAGTTAAGAAAACTTTATTCTTGTTTCAATCTCTCCCATCCTCTCTAAGACTCTCAGTAAATGAAAGCAGGCAAACATGAAACAGGGAGATCGTTTAACTTTAAATTGTATCAAAGAGCACATTGTCACACGAGTCAAATGCATGCAGTGTGGACTTAAAACAAATAAACTGTCTTCATGCTGGGAACATTAAACATGCCTCTGTTTGAGATGGCGGTCTAGCTGAAAAATTAGCTTTCAAATAAACTGCATGGTTTTGCAAACATGTCAAAAAATCAGTGAATAACTAAGCAAAATGCATACCAAAAAAAAAAAACTTAATTTAAACATTAAAAATGTTGCATCCCTGATGTCCACAACTCTACTCAGTCCAAGAGCTGGTGTGGCCAGTGAAACACCAAAGCAGCAGGTTTTTCTCTTTCTGCTCCTCTTTCAGCAGAAACAAGGTGTGTTTCCCTAAGAGAGGTGATGTACACATTTACACATGAAGCATAGTTGCATAACTATATTGATTTTTTAAATCTCCAGACACGCAGACAGAATTGGTCAGGATTTAATGTTAGCCTCATTAACCTCTGTGTTCCTCTACACATTGAAAAGGTCAGGCACACAATCCAGGTTCATAATGTGAAAATGTTGGCACTTAAAGAGCCGTCCTCCTGATGAATCCTGAGCTCCGTTAGAGCTTTTTCTACGTTTATTTCAGAAGCTAAAGTTGTATTTTGTTTCAGCAAAAGGGGTGGGGGGGTGTTGTTTGTTTGTTTTGTTTTGATGTATAGCAAAATGTCACACGATAATATCTACAAT
>JAQLOL010000023.1:1810639-1826769 GCA_029783665.1 Naso thynnoides
ATCAGATAAATTTTCCACCAACTCTAAACGGTCCTCTATGCTTGTTGTGAGTGCTAATGTGAGTTTAAAAATAACTGGTAAATAAACAAGTCACAACAAGTACACAGGACTGAGATGTTGGAAAGTTTTTGTAATGACTTTGGGCGGAGGCAGGCTAACATTTCTAATTGACTACCAGTATTTGAGCTAAGCTAATTAGCGGTGGGCGAGCTCAGCCCATCTCTTCCTTGTTACCGCAAAAGACATACTTAAGTTGGCATTTGATTCCCAATCAAATTACATTGGTAAGAATTGCTTTACATTGTTAATATGGACTTAAAATGGTTGTGAAAAGCAAAATAACAGAATTTTAAACATGAGATTAAAAATGTGGTTAATTGCGATTAACTATTGAAATTCAGCAATTAAGCGCAATTGAAAAAACAATCGTTTTAAACCCCTACTGAGGCTACTGAGGCTGTTCCATTCCTACAGCTTCTATCATATTGTCATGATTTCCTCGATTTGGTTTCTTCTCCTCTGTTTTTCTTCTTTTCCCTGCCGTCTGTACTCTGTCTTTGTCTGTGTATGTGTCAGGGGACAGATTACTGTTGTCTGCGCCTGTGTGTTATAAGAATGTTCTATGTGTGTGTCTCTGTGTGTGTGTCCAGTGGTAGATGTGAGTGTGTTTGACAGGCTGATAATAGGACTCACTGTGGGCCATGCCACCTACCTAGAAACAGACCTTATCCGCCTCTGGGGAACTCACACACACACACACACACATGCACACGCACAAATCGTATTATATCTTATCACAATGACAGTCTTGTACAGAGAAGTTACTTACAGTGACAGGTAAATACACAGGTCAAGCACACACTAACACACACATACACACACACGCGCGCGCACACACACACACACACACATACACACACACACACACACTGCTACTATTGCTGGGTGACGTCCGAGATGTCACTAGCTCTACCAGAGATGATTGCTTACAGTCTTCCGTCTGCCTCAGTGATGTTTCTGCCCTCTGCAAGTCCTGGAAGCCCCATTTTATAAAGAATGACATCTATGAAGTTTGAGTAGTTCCACTGTATGTTTGTTTTTTTTCACAAACAATATGCATTGAAAGGACACAACAGTTTTATATTTTTTGAATGTGAGCATGAGGACTTTATTTTTTCTTTTTTACAAATAAAATTCATAGATGCTTTGGCGTGAAAATTTAACAGCTGACAGTGGAATATCATTTGAATTTGAAGTTTTAGAAGATAAAAAAAATAAATCATTCAGCTGAAAGATTAGCATAAAAAAAATAAAATCATTAATGGACTGAGTTCTTTAAGTTTTGTTAAAGATATTTAAGATCCAGCTGTTGCTCTAGTCATTGTTTTTATATTAACAATGGGTCAAATTAATGCTGTGTAATGTGAAAAAGGATGCTGCTAGTGATGAAACCACACAAAATATTAACCAAACTCCGCAGTTTTTTTTTTCCAGCTTCATAAACCTTTAAAGCATCTTTCCAGTAATGCTTTGGTTTTGAGGCTAAATGTTCTGGTTCACTTTCAGAGCTTTCATCTGTGTTATTTTCAGATGCTGCAGGCAGCTGTTTGCAGTGAAAAAGCTCTCATAAACCTACTGCAAGCTACCTGTTCAGCTCCAAGCTGCAGATATCAGTCCCTTTTACACAGCCTGTTCAAGATGGCAGTGCTGTGCTGTTATTGCAACTCACCGTTCTGTAAAGGTTGGAAGGCAGAAGTGTGGGGGATCATTGTTGCCCTTCCTCTGAGCTGGCAAGAGACGAGGTAGTAACAGTGTTCAATCGATTTCTGTGTAAAATTTGAGATGGCACGCCAGGACAGAGATGTGACATTTTGATGACGAGTTAAGCAGGAGATTTAAAAACAGCTAGGAGCAGCTGGCAGTCTACTCATAGAAGAACAGCAGCTGAAAATGTCTGCAGTTTGGGGAGAAACTGATGTCCAAAAGCTCCTCACCCTCCAAGCAGCAGATGGGATTAATCACCATATAAAAGAGAAATGACTGTTATTGCCTCGTTATGCTGTTGATATTGTTTAAAGAGTGTTTATGTGTTGTCACAGTCTGCACTTCCTGGTTCATTTCACTCAGTCACTTCACTCACTACACTCATTCATTGACCCTGCCACTCCCAGCTCCAGACTGCTCCGCTGCAATCAGGACAATCACACACACCTGAGTCTACCTTTATTGAAATGTGCAAATTTTTGTGCAAAAAGGAGATAAAGTTAACAACTGGCTAGTTAGCTAGCTGAACCAAATTCTGTACCTTTATTTAGTTATCTGACGACATTTATGATGAAATTTTGCCTTTCATTCTCCTTTAAGGCTTCCCTTTTATTACTTCTCTCCACCTTCACCTTGTCACCACTGCACCCCTTTTCTCCTCAACTAACTCTCCCTTGACTCAGAAATTCCCTCTGTCACATTCCATCCTTTCTGTATTTAAAAGACATTACATTGTATAGTAGTTACATTTTTACCATCATTTCATCATACTTTTTTTTATAATTTCCTCTACTTTTCTTAATCCTCTCTTCTTTTATCTCAGAGTTTCTTTCCTCCTTGTTCTTATTCTCTCCAACTCTCTAATGAATCATGTTGAAGCTGGCTTTCATACACTGCTGATGGAAGCCCTCTGGCATGCACACATATTGCATACATTTATCACTGCTGCAATAGAAGTTAGGCTTTGCAAGCAAATGCACACAAAGTCGCACACATAATGATACATCCATTTTCTCATAGGTATGTTTGTGTATACAAGGGGAGATGACCGAGATACATATGAAGAACCACATCATGTTACTCTGTACAGGACACCTGAATTTACACAATATTTTCCCAGTAACCAAGAATACAATGTTGTGAGAATCAAACTAAATGCATTGACCTGGTTTGTTTAATCTGCACAGCAATAGCTGTGATACAGTGTCAGAAGATTTCAAGTTCTGAGGCAGGATATTATGGAGGTTGATATCTGACGGCATCTCAGCAGGACAGGGTATGATAAAGCTTTGTGCCAGAAGTGAAATGTCTTTCATTGCAGCACACATTTATTGAAGGCTTTGTGGAAGGATCTTCTAAATTTCAGCAATCAGCAGCTGCAAAGAGGAGGATTTTCTGTGTTCTACCTATGTTAGAAATTGTCAGGAGACGGCAGATGAGGTTTTGACCACAAGTGGAATTGTAATCTTTGGTTGTTTTGTGAGTTGTAGCAATACCTCCTCAGGGAGCCCTATGTGAGTATCAGTAAAGATTTAAACACACACAAGCACACACTGAAAAATGGTAGAGACACTTGTATGCTCATGCAAAGACACAACCTCCATGTGCAGTTATAAAACACTTACAGTAAAGCTTGATGGCATTAAACCTGTCACCCCTTGGAGAGCAACAGGTAAAGTGAACATGCTGCTGCACACACAGGAATATGACACACAAACACAGGCTTTACATAGACATATAAGCACACATCTACATAAAGGCATAGGGGATTAAAAAGATATTAATGGGCAAAAAGCAGACAATGGAGTGAGAGAGAAAAGACCAAGAAACAAAGAACACACTTGACATTTGACATGTACAATTCAGCTCATTAGCACAGCTCTTCACTTTCAGGAACTCTGCCAGAACCTGCAGACAGCCAGAAACTCATGAGAGATTTGTGCTGCCTGGTTGAAGGGAAACTTTAGAAATGGCCATTAGCCATGTGGACTAGTACAGTCACAGTGAAAAAAGAAGAAATCCTCTGTTGTGTCCAGAATTGTTCTAGAAATGACATTAAAACCACTATGGCAATCATCACTGAACTCTCCTATGTTGTTTCTCTGAGCTGGGTTCAGCCAGTGACAGTGCTTGTGGTGTATTTATTCATTTTGCATCACTAAATTTACTACAGTAACCAACAATTAACCTCATATTTAAAGCTTTTTAAGTGACAACCCTCTATAATTACTATACTTACCATTTTTTCATCCTGAATTCATTGTAATATTGCCGTTGAACATTTATGCTTATTAAAGTAAGTATTCTAACAACAAGGAGCTCAGTTAATTTCAGGAATTTCAAACTCTTGAAACTTAACATGTGAGAAAGTACTTAAGCAAATATACCCATTAAGGGCCATTATTCCAAATCTGTTAAGATGTTAGATTTTATTTACACTGTAACTTACTATTGCACTGACCTCCATGCAGTGGTCTTCCACTGCCACATTTGGATTCAGTATCCCACTTCTTCTCTCCGCTCTAGGAGGAACCCTTCCCTGTTGCCTACATGATCTCACTGACCTCCCCGGTGAATACTTGAGATGGAGGTAGCTGATGACTGTAAAAAAGGCTGATATTGTCTGTTTTCTCAGACAGTGCTGACTTACAATTTTCAGGTAATTGAAATGGATATAACAGTAAAGTCAAAAAACTTTCTGCATAATCACTCAAAGTGTTGAACTGCACGCACATGGAAGTGAGAGCTGTTAAACTAATCTCCGGTAACACTTTACAACAAGACACACAAAATGAGTGTTATTACTGAGGAACGAGTGAGGAACAATTGGGTAGTTAATGATTAGTTAATGAGAAGTTCCTGAGTGACTGTGATTAAAACCCTATGATTAGTTATGGGTAGACAGACTGGTAGGTACTATGATAATAAATTATTAGGCATGGATTAGTTTTTGGTAAACAGGCTCATTAAAGAGTAACTAAACCAGCAGAGTTTTGGCTGATGTGCATCATCTGAAATTCAAAAAAATTCATCAATTTGGGCAGCGCTCAGAGGCAGGGCTTTACTGAGAGTGGACCGGGAGAAATGCAAAGTTTGAGTATAGTGATTGCAGTTAGCTTTAGCCGTTAGCATATTTTAGTTTTCACACATATCCGCAAAGAGAAAGTGAAACTAAATTCCATTTGGTTGTTCCTTCATTTCTTTAACACATCTGAGTGAAACTCGACACTGAACTGTGAGAGAAAGGTTGTGATCTCCTTCACTGCAGCCTGCCTCTGTCTTGTTCAAAAACCCATCAATCAGTTTTTAGGTTGCCGTTTTTAGTATTAACGTTACTTGCTCTCAATCCTCCCCACTCAGTTAAGCAGAGCAGAGGTTCCATGCAGTTGGAGGGGTCACACTAACATTCAAGGATTTGGGAAACTCAGACTGATCATGGATTTAGCTTTTATCTCATTAACCTATGGCTGTGTGTGTGTGTTTCTTGGTGAGTTCGTGTGTGCGTGTGTACAGTTTCATAGGCGATGTGTGGGAGGGTGTGGGAAAGAGTAAAGTTAGAGTGACTGAGCATGTCTCCTCTCACCACAGTCTTGTGAATCGTGAGTTGTTGGTTTATTAGAGGGGGGCGGGAGAGGGGGTGGGGTGCAGGGCTTGGCTGGTGACTAAAGCGAGCATGAGACACGTCATGTTTTACCTGAATTGCAATAGCCAGGTTTCAACCAGCATATAGCAGTCACTACACAAGTTATATGGGCTTTGAGGGCCTGGTTTACTACAGGTTTGCATTTGTAAAAACATACAAACTTGATGTCACCTGCAGACAAATGTGTCACCTGGTATACTAAGAGCGCACACTGAGGATCACGTCTTTCAAATGAGCAAGACAGCGCACACTGTTGATTTAGCGCCTTTGCCTTTATGATTATGCAACATGGGGCGTTTTTACCTGAGTGTGCAAAATACAGGGAGGAGAATGTGCAAATACATTTATTAAGCACAAGCACTGTCATTTATCAACCCTGAAAGCGACTCCGGTGACTGTGTGTGCGTCTGTATTTAATATGTTTGAAAGGGAGGCATTAGTCTGCCCAGTGTCACGCACAGACTGCTGCTGTCATTGGTGGAAATGTGGAGGCGTAGGCAAAATTAAAGAAAGCGTAGAGAATGTGTATTTACCGCTCTCATCAACATTGTTTGGTATGACAGAGAAAAATTTAATACATATGCAATTTTGGAGCTCTTGGATAAGCTCAGGGCTAATTTGGAGCCTCGTATGAGATGCTCCAGGCTGCTCTCTGGAGACTCATTACTGTCTCCTATGAGGTCATTTATGCTTTGTAAAATCACCCCTCGCAACATGATTAAGACACATGATTTAGCATCACAAAAATATGATAAAATACAAATAATTTTATCATATGTATTTTTGTTTTCTTAAGTCACTGTAATGTAAATTTTGCTTATTCCTTCATTTTGAGAATGGCTCTTATCTGTTGGAAATGAACTCTTGTAGCCAAACGAAATGGAACATTCACAGCCACTGTAGCCTCAAGAAAATTAAATCAGTAATTGTCTTCCTATAACTCTTTTCTTTTTTCGTCTCCCCCCCAGTGCTCCTCTCCTTCCTCTACATTTCATTTTGCATTTGTGCTGGTCATTCTCTGAAATCTTCATGGCAGAAATCATTGAAACACACAAAACCCTTATTTAAATGCTTCCCTTCCACCATGTTTGCACCCGTTGACAGTCACGGTTGTAAAACATACACCAACAAAATGCACAATATGTTATGCTAGCATTTTCCACTGTCACAACCCTTGCCATTTAGGGACAAATAAAATTACTGATTATGATAAGGATTATTTCTTGTGGAACTCCAAACAATCGCAGTATCTGCAATAAACTATCCCTGTGGATGCTATCAAAGGCTTTCTCAAAGTTGACAAAGTCGACAAACTCTTTATGATGAGGACAAAATCCTTATCATAAAGAGTTTTTACACCAACTTCAAATGCCAAGGTGGAAACAACAGCAACCACACTTTTGAAATCATAACAGGAGTGCGGCAAGGATTGTGATGTCTGCATTACTTTTCAACATCATCATCAACTGAGGAATGTGAAGGACGACTGAAGAGGCATCAGATGGACACAATTTTCAACACTCGAAGACCTTGACTTTGCAAATAACTTGGCACTGGTCTCCCATACTTTGCAAGAGAAAATTTCCTGCCTCAACACCCTTGCTCTACAAGTAGGATTGAGAATCAATCTGCAGAAAACCAAGGTCATGACCTTAAAAATACAACACCCCTCATCTATACAGATAAATGGAGTAGACCTATCCACCGCAGAAGAATTTACTTACCTGGGAAGCACTATAAGAAATGATGGAGGTACAAGCAATGACATCACAAGCCAGCTTAACAAGGCAAGGAACACCTAGAGGATGCTAAATAACATATGAAAATCCTCCCAGTACAGCGTAGACACCAAGCTCAAACTATACCAGAGCTGTGTTCTGTCAGCCTTGCTCTACGGCTCAGAGTGCTGGAGAATGACAGAGAGTGACATCTCCACACTGTCAACATTTCACACACAGAACCTCAGAAGACTCCTACATGTATTCTGGCCCAACACTATCTCCAATAAACAACTACTCGCTCAGACTAACCAAGAGAGCATTGACACCGTCATTATGAGAAGGAGGTGGAGATGGTTTGGAGACATCTTGAGGAGGGAGAGGGATGACATCACAATAACTGCCCTACACTGGATACCAGAAGGGAGGCGCAAGAGAGGAAGACCTAAAGAAACATGGCATCTAACAGTGGAGGGAGAAATGAAAGCCCTGAAGCAGACCTGGGGCACCATCCAAAAGTGCGCCCAAAGCAGACAGGAGTGGAGATCCTTTGTTGCTGCCCTGCATGCCAGCAGACATAAAGGCCAGTAAGTAAGTAAGTAAGTAAGTAAGTAAAGTTATTGATTGATATAATAATGTGTGCACATTGAAGCCATTGTAATGTTACACATTAATCATTTAATACAATCCACATTCAACATTTTTTTTAAACAGCAGGATAGTTTGTGAATGTGATGTTTAAATGCAAACAGATATAGAACTGTTACGAATGAACTTGAGTGGATTGCACAAATCCTAAACATGAGCTTAAAAAAATCATCTAAATGTAGAAAGTCTCCTAAATTGACATTTGTATGTGTGTGCGCATAACAGAGGACACAAACTGTGGAGACTAAACCCAATTTCAACCACAGATCATTGGCCAGCTTTCAGCTGCCGCTTATGACATCATCACCGAAGGACAGGTCAATACTAATGAGGTCAGAAGGAGGGGATGAAATCTGATTATGGTCCCCAGTTCATAAACAATATGTTTTTATTAAAATCTTGCTTGTACACAAGAAGAGAATGCCAGAGAGAACAAAAGAGAGAGAGAGAATATGAGGATGAGAATAAAGGAAATGTGAAGAGAATGACAGGAAAAGGAAGCAAAAGAAAACCTGGTAAAAACAAGGGACAGGGGAACATCTAAAAGAAGTGAGGGAAGAGTGTGATAATGAATCAGCAGCTTGACAAATTCAGAAGCATACTAACTAACCAGATATTAGTAATTAAAACACTGGATCACTGTTGTCCCCATCAGCCCTGCTGTAATAAACCTCCCCTCTCCTGCCTCCAGGCTGTTATGGCTCATTTAAAAAGTAACATATTCAAGCATGAAAATCAACCAGCTGCTTTATTGGATTAAAAGAACAAGCAAATCACAGATGCATAGCAGCCATGCTTAATGTTCAAAGTTTCACTCTAAACCCTATCATAAAGAGTCATTCATAGTATGAGTATACACTCCTTTTAGTCAAATTAATGAGTATTTTCCATCCATCCTCACGGTTTCTGTTTAAAAGTGTTTCTTCTGCTTTCTTTCACAGCTTTAGTTTTTGATCAAGGTGTTCAACATGCCTTTTATAAGAAATCAATCAAATCTGTATTTGCAGACTCAGGTCAGTAGAAATGCAATAAGTTACAATTATCATTGAGCCTGTGCACTCTTAGCCTGGAGGGGTAGTGAGAGCAGCTCATCATGGGGTTAGCGAGCCCCACAGTGATGCTGTCTACCAAACCAACCAGACGTTGCATAGACTTAAACAGAAGATTTCTTAAAAGTGCCTTAAAAGTGAAAACCTGCTGGCACAATTTTAAATATCTAAAATGTTCTACAATAAATTTCAACTGAGACCACTGAAAGACATGGTAAATCAAAGGTTTGTGCTCTTGTGAAAAACACATTTTGTATTTTCAGACAAAAAAAATCAGAACAGCAATAAATTAAAGAAAGAATTCTAAATGTCATCAAAGCAGAAGGTAACCTGGAGAAGACCTGATTTTAGGTCAGGCTCATAATATTTACTGAGCTTATAATTTGAGCCTGTTGTTTTGTCTTTCCAAAGCCAACAAACCATAATTTTATAATTATATGATAATAATTGATATAAAAGGGATCCTTTTTTTATGTGGGGTGACATGGGGCACTTGTGCCTTGTCAGTGTATTATCTGCATTAGATAACTGTCAGCTCACTCCTTGTATGGAGAAGCCGCACAGGGTGCTGGCAGGAAGCAGATTGCAGTGTTGCGGTAAACGGTACCAACAGTAACATGTCTTTTAGCCACCAAGACCACCCACCTTAAGTATATACTGTGTGTCCCTTCATGCTTTGGGACTAGGTAGTAGCTGTCTGATGGCAGAATAAAGCACTAAAAAATGTTTTTAAAAAGTAGCCTGCATGTGAAGGGGCATATATATATTAGGTGGGTGGTCTTATGGCTAAAAGATGTGTTGCTGTTGGTACTATGTTCTGTTTCCTGACGGCACACTGCACTGCTTCTCCATACAGAGAGCGAGCTGACATTTATCTGCAGCAGGCAATATACTGACAAGGCATAAGTGCCTCATACAACCCCAAATTTTAAAAAAAGACACTATTCCTTTAAATCCATCTGCAGATCATGAAAACTGTCAAAGAGGCAGTCTTTCTGAGCAATATACAGTATATACAAGACCTAATATGATAAAATTAATAAAACATGTTCAAGATATTTTGTTATTGTGAGTTTTCTGTGATACCAGAGAAGATAAATAACCTTGTAAAAAAGCAGTACTACTTTTTGTCTGTCACATTTTTATTGCCATAAGTGGGCCTGTGCCAAAACCGAAAAACTTGACCTTACTTGTGCAATGATGTGAAGAGGTCTACTCCTCTTTATTTGACTAACTCACTGTGGCTCTCTCATTCCTCCCTTGCAAACAGTTGGCACTGACCTCATCGTCATAGGTTTGTACATTTCATTAGTTTAATATGAGACCACAGAAATTTTTACATTACAGAGGAGTTAAAAATACATTCAGCAACATTTTTCAAAAGTGTTACTTCTCTCTAGTTATTTGTACAATCACACATGTTGAGCAAAATACAGATGGGGGCAGATGTTGTCATGGCTTTGCCTTAATTGTTCCCAAACATATTTATAAATTACCACAGTATATTGTTGGAAAGTACTGGATAAAAAAAACATGCTTTCAAACAGTTACTTGCTGGCTTTCAGACTGCCAGTGTGCAAAATTTACTTGTGGATACTAATCATAAATCCAGCTCTGGATCGAAAATAACATCACATTTTTGTTCTCTTGTAGACATTCAGGTGTGCAAACTGCTCCAAGCAAACATATCAGATTAATGACAACAAGAGGAGAGAAGTTAGGACAACAAATAAAGCTCTAAACAGGTGAGAAATCTTACACACATACAAACGTATGAATATAGTTACAATGATAACAAACACACATACGCACACACATACACGGACATGCTCAGAAACATGTATACTGTATATTCTCACACAGACACAAACACGGCGCTCACACAGCCTGTGGCAACAGCAACTGTGGCATCTGTTGCCCACTGAGCCAGTCTGCTGGAGCTGGAGTCAATTATAAACACATTAGGCTCTGTTTCCCATAACACACAATGACAGAAATACCTGTGCGCACTCGTTCACACAAAAACAAAGTCTCACACACACACACACACACACCACATACACTGCAGCAGCACAAGTCACAGCCATTATTACATTGGAAAGAAAAGAAATGATGGCAGAAGAAAGCGGAGCGAAAGAAAGAAAGAAAAAAAGAAAGAAAGAAAGAAAGAAAAAATGCACAAATACAATTGAGAAGCTGTTTCACTTTAGCTGGGCTTATTTTCAGAAGTAATCTGATCTCGCCTAATACTCAGGGGGCGAGTGTACTTTTGACATTTCATATGAAAAAAGATTGACTTCGAAAACCGAGAAAATCATAAACAAAATATCTCCAGCGTAGTCATCTTATAAAACTCAATTTGTTGAAGAACCCACTTGTAAAACCACAAGCATGCATCAGATTCCCACAAGACCCGTAAATGCTAAAAGTATCTGCACATTCAAAGACGGCGGCTTTGGATTAAACACAGTTGACAGACTGAATGGAAAAGAATATCTTGTTTTTCTGAGGAGTTTTTTCCATGAGCACGCTCGACAAGTCGGCAACAAGGACGTACACGGAGGCGTGCGGGGTGAAGCAGCCTGCATGTGCATCTTTAACTGTTAAATGAATGCATGCGTGTGTTTGTGAGTGTATGCCTCTCTGTGTGTGTCGGAGAGAACATTTCTCTCCCGAGCAGGTGCACAGCAGACCTTTTGCATTTTTCCGCGCCTCCGTGTGCATGTGCGTGTCTGACATCTGACAAACAAGCTTCACTCCCTCTGAGACTGACTGACAGGAGGACTGAGGGAGAATATTGAACACACACACAAGTATGCACACAGGTTCAGATCTAAATATACAAGTACACAAAGAGGCAGTTATTAAACTTGTTACAGTGTTCTTACCACAGCTGAACATAATTCATCCCCAAATAAGGAAGACATAATCTGTATAAAGAAAAAAAAAATACAAAAGATGAGGTGTGCGGAGCACGTAGGAAAAAGGCGCACATGTGCGGAAGAATCTACAGTAAAATCTTCCGCAGCACACACACATAGCTGGCAGCACAGTGGGTGGATATGACGGCCTGTCGTATTAAAGAAGGCTTTATGATCATTCTGCTGTCAGTCAGTGTGTATGTATGTGTGTAACGATCAAGTTTGAATGATCTGACAGTCAAAACACAGAGAAGCTGGAGGGCTTCAGAATCTTTGTGCTCAAGTGTGTGTGTGTGTATAATTTTGACCTCACCATTGTTGGTTCACTCTTTTTTTTAAAAAAAAAAAATCTCTTGTAAACATGGAAACTGTGTTTTTGACTTAAAATACAGTTAGTTCAAGTTCGTGTGGGCAACTCATTCAGTGCTGACCCCAACATTAACTCAGGGTTTCTGCTGGCAGTCATTACATCAACAACCTCACATTAAGGTTTTGCCTTTTTCCGCATACCATCTTTTACGATTCCTCCAATGACCTGTATTGTTTCCGCAACTGTCACTGACATTCCTGGTGTCAGACATAATCACAATTGACACCCTTCTTAGACAAAAATTACTTGGATTACTATGACCTTTCAGACTTCCCCGCTATTTAGTAAGACCCTGTGAAACAAACAGACGAGTGAGAAGGCTAACATCCGATCTATCACCATCCATCACACAGATCAGTAGAAAGACTTACTAAAGGCTCCTGTTCTTTCCCATGTGTATATTTCATGTTCCCAGGGTTGCTGTTCGTCTGGTCAGAACAGTCCTTTTATTTAATTTTCCATAGTTTTCACTAGCAAGGGGTTTTTGGTAGCCTGGAAAACCAAAGCCATAGGCCTCGACCGTTTGACTTCACATCATTGAACTTAACCACTCCCGCTAGTCACTGATTGGTCCTGCCAAAAATGTATCTCTGCATTTCTAAAGACGGGTCTTGTTACCAGGGTGATTCTCAGCAAAAACTGAGCTGAGCGGAGGGAGGGCGGAGCCAGGCTACCAGTAAGTGACTGCAAGGAGCTTTTGAACATATTACATCCGCTTCATTCCATTTAAGGACTTTCTGCCCTCTGAGTTGGCTTAAAAGATGCGCAAAAGACAAACAGAGGAAACACATTAACCTGGCAAATTTAATTAATAAAGATTATGTGTTATGATCAAAAGCTCTTCATCTGCTACTAAATGGATCATGAGGTGCGGTTGTTCTTGACTACTGTTTCTCAGCTTGAACTTTCAAGCCAACCTGGGCGAAAAGTTCTTTAACCTACATTAACTGATCTTTTGGCCTCTCAGGGAAGGCAGAGACAATTGCTGAACACAAACACTATCATGTCAACTTGATAACAGTTATTGACTAACATCATTTATTTGTGTTTCTGGCTGCTTAATGAAAGTAACTTCAGTATTTTCTAGCTCTGTTTTGGTCATCACAGACTCCTGAGTAATATTTCCGTCTCAGCCTTTGCTGTCAAATATTCCGTCTTATGCAGGTAGTGCACGAAGGCTTTCCACCAGGAGCCCTGTACCTCTCTTTTTTTTCTTTTTGTTTTTTTTGCTGTAGCCAGGGTAATCTAGTTTCTTCTGAGGGTTCAGACTAATGACTCCTGAGATAGTGTCAAACAGATCTGAGGGAAACTCGCTCAAAGGACACTGGACCACTTCCTTTAGCCAGGCCTGGGGCTAATGGGCTGTTTACCCACAAGAAGAAGAACAGTAGGTGAATGTTTGTTTCGTTTGCTAAATTGTCAATGAGGTGGAAATTATTTTTTTCCTTCTAAAAAATCCACATTAAATATTTTTGTACAAAAGAAAAAAAAATGGATATCTGAATCTGGTTTACAGTTTCTTTCTTCTCAAAATGTATTTGATGCTATTAGTTTTATCAATAATAATGCAAACTATGGGTTTGCGTGCCACAGAAGTTTTTTACTGCAGAGGGAGCTGCACATATGTTTATTACATCTGGACCATAATAATGACATCGCTGACAATTTTGTTACAGTTGGTGGCACACATACGAATGTTCTTTATGTGTGTATTATATTTGTTTGGCAGGAGGGTGTATTCATATGCATTTTTGCGCGTGTTTGTGCGCGCATGTGTGTGTGTGTGTGTGTGTGAGAGAGAGAGAGAGTGAGAGAGAGAGGCGGCACAGCCAAATAAGAATCCCTCACTCCTTCTACAATGCATCCCAGGATGCAACAAAGTGCCCAAGGAGAAAATGAGTGTGTGGTATGTGCGTGTTTGTGTGTGTGTATGTGCATGTGTGTGTGCGTGTAAGACAGCATGAGTGTGATAAGTAATATGGCTGTGTCATAGAGGAAGCCACTGTAACCTTTATACAGCTCTTTACACTGTCACTTCCTATAAAAACACACCTCCATCACTTGGAGAGGGAGAGGAGAGGAAGGAGAGAGAGAGAGAGAGAAAAAAGGAGGGAAGCTGACAGAAGGGCAGAAACAGAGGAGGAGAAAGGAGGGAGCGGTGTGATGAATGAGGGAAGGAGGCAAAGCGTGTATAAAAGAAAAAATTAGAGAGAAAGATGGAGCTGAAGGTAGTGAGTACAGACTTGAGGAAAGGGAAAGATAAACTGAGGAGGGCATGTGGACAGACCTAAAACCACAAAGAGATGACAAAAGACGGACGTATAACAGGGAAGTACCAAGGGACGGAAGAGCCATAGAGAAGTTTCATATTTTCGCAAGGTCAAGTGTGGAAATGAGCTCATACTTCCCGTGCACTCTCCTGTCGTCACGTGCTGTCAGTCGGCCTGCTGCCCAGGAAAATTAAACGAGGGAACGACAGGAAACTCAGGGAGATGCAGACGGGAAGAGAAAGCAAAATGGTGAGCGGTTGAGAGCGATGGCTTCCTGATTAGAAGACAAGAAGCAGGAGGAAAGAAGAAGGAGGTGAAATCAAGAAGCATGGAAATGAAGACAGACTGAAAACATGAAAACAACAGGGGACCGATTGAAAGAGACAATAGCATACAGTGAATACACTCACTTGAAAAGACAAAAGAGATAACTGGCTGTATCAGGGATTTTTTCTGACTTTCAAAGTGGCATGTGTGTGTATGAGAACATTATGTAATTAAGACTTGGGATGTAACTAATAAACCTGTGAGCCTCAAATCCGTTGGGACAAATTTGTGCACCATCAATGGTTGGACACTTTTAAGGCTATGTAATATAGGCATCAATGCAACACAAAAGAAGATAAGAATATAAGCAAGAATATAATTAAAATTTATACAATAGGTTAATGCATTTTTAAATTGTTAAAAAAAAAAGGTTTTTAGAAAGCATCTTACGACCTCCACTTTGGGAACCACTGGCTTGAAGAAGCTGTCTCAGTGTTACGACAGGCTGCATTCATATGTGCTCAATTTTTTTAAGGTATTTTTTGGGCCTTTATTCTTGACAGGACAGCTGAGGCCTTGACAGTAAATGGGGGACATGCAAAGGACCACAAGGTGGAATCAAACCAGGAGCCGGTGCAGCAAGAACACAGCCTTTGTACATGGGGTGCCCACTCTACCAGCTGAGCTACCAGGGTGCCCATATGTGACCAAATTCTTTTGATGACCTTTTTCTTGTTTTATTTTGTGACACCTCACATCTGCCCTTAAAATCAATGCACATTGCTGTAGATAACCTGAGTCTGTCATGTCTGTAACCAGACGACCACTTCAAAGCAGGTGACCAAGTCCTTAGACAAAAACTCCTTTAAGTGCTGGAAACACAGTAATTTTCTTGTTAACTCAGAAAAGGGCTTTAACATGACTGTACAGAGCAGTTTTTATCAGCAGTTAAAATGCTGGCCTTGAAACGCTACGTGGTACACTAGTTAAGTAATCTGCGAGATAGTGTCTATGTCTACATGTATTTTGTCACCTTGCCAGTTGCCATTGCATTGAATTGTAGCAAAAGTTGAGACAAGTTAATCATTATCTTCAAGTCTGACCATTTTGTTTTCTTGCTTTCCCTTTAATAAAATGGTAGTATTTTTAAATAATTACCCATTTTGCATCATGATCCTTCTACACACATTGTAAATTATGTAATATAGATTTATTTATGGTAGGAAAGATTTATTTATGTACAGGAAAACTTAGAAAGAGATGACCAAAATGTAAAGTCATGAATGTTAAAATGTATTTGTGTTGAACATTTGCTTATAAGGGAGTTATCTGTCATTCCACCATATGATGTGAAATCTGCAGTCCATCAAAGGCTGAATCCCAATTCACCCCTTAGGCCTACCCCTTGGTTTTGCATGTTCATGTGAAGGGGTAGGGGTGTCCCGATTCATGTTGAGGCAGAGGGGAAGGGCTAAGTGGT